>ML788978.1:17577-76501 GCA_009831015.1 Picea engelmannii
ACCTGCAATTCCTTCCAATTTAGTTTATGTGATTCATCAACAACATAATGACGTAAAACAGATACATGAAATACATTATGAGTTTTATGCAAGTGGGGTGGCAGTATGAGACGATATGCAACGGGTCCAATTTTCTCTTGGATTCTGAATGGTCCTATAAATCGAGGTGACAACTTTGTTCCCTTCCCGAATCGTATGGTACTCTTATTAGGCCTGATACGAATGAAAACCTGGTCTCCCACTTCATAACTTCGGTTGGTCCTGTGTGCATCTGCATAGATTTTCTTCCTATCCTGTGCTTCCTTTAGTCTCTGCCTAATCTGAATCACCTGTTCCTCCATTTCTTGAATCAATTATGGCCCAACTGTTACTCGGTCTTCTAGTTTATCCCAACTCAATGGCGTTCTGCATGGCCTCCCATACAAAGCTTCATAGGGTGGCATTCCAATGGAACTATGATAATTGTTATTGTAGGAAAACTCTACTAAAGGTAGGTACTTCTCCCACTGGGTTTGATTATCCATTACATACATCCTAAGCATGTCTTCCATGACTTGATTTACTCTCTCAGTTTTCCCATATGTTTCAGGATGATAAGTTGTGCTTAAGTTCAATTGAGTCCCCAACACTGACTATAAACTTGTCCAAAACCTAGAAGTGAATCTGGAGTCCCTATCTGAAATTATCTTCTTAGGTATCCCATGCAAATGGATAACCTCACTTACAAACACACGTGCCATATCAGTGACATCGTAAGTGTCTGTAAACGGAATAAAATGATCACTCTTGGTTAACTTATCCACTATCACAAGAATGGAATTGTGTCTATGGGATGTGAGCGGCAACCCCACAACAAAATCCATAGAGATGACTTCCCATTTGGACATAGGAACATCATGTGGTTGTAGGAGGCCTACCGGGTGATGGTGGTCGGCTTTCACTTGTTGACACTTAAGGCATTTGGCGATGAAATGGACTACATCATGCTTCATGCCTACCCAAAAGAAGAGCTTCCTCATATCTGCATACATCTTCTTCACACCCAGATGCACACAATAAAGTGATCTATGGGCTTCCTTCAGTATGATGCTTCGAATATCCCCATTCTCAGGGATGTACATCCTTCCTCAATATCTTAACAGTCCATCTGTTTCCAGAATATATCCTTCATACTTTGGATCTAACTGTCTCCCGCTTTGGAGGTTTGAAGTAACCTTTAAATACCAAGTGTCTCCTGGGAGTTGTGTCAACACATGTTCTCTCAGATTCACCTTTAAGGTTACCAAGGAGAAGATACGTGGTCTCCTACTCAAGGCATATGCGACCACTTTTTCCTTTCCCTTTATGTACGATATACCAAAATCCTACTCACTCATAAACTCACTCCATCGCCTTTGCCTGGCATTCAGATCTCTTTGAGTGAAGAGATGTTTTAAACTCTGATGGTCCATTTTGAGCTCAAAGTTTCGCCCCACAACATAGTGCCTCCAAATTTTCAAAGATAGCATTACAGCTGCCAACTCTAAATCATGAGTTGCGTATATCTCCTCTTGTTTCTTCAACTTCCTTGATGCATAAGCTACCACTCCTCCATCATGCATTAGCATGGCTCCCAACCCTTTCTTCGAGGCATCCATGCAGACTATGAAGTCCTTTTCCATATCTGGCACTCGTAGAATTGGTGCACTAGTTAGTAACCTCTTAAGCTCAATGAATGCACTATCACACTCTTATGTCCATTCATACCTGACCCCCTTGTGTTGCAAAGTGGTGATGGGTTTTGCTATTTTTGAGAATCCTTCCACAAATCTTCGGTAATAACCTGCTAGCCCTATGAAGCTTCTCACCTCGTGGGCATTTTTCGGCACTAGCCACTCCATAATGGCCTTTACCTTTTCTAGGTCCACAGAGATTCCTTCGCCAAAAATGATATGTCCTAAATAGTGGATCTCTTTCTGGAAGAAGGAACACTTCGACAGCTTCCCATACAATTTTTTCTCTCTAAGGTAGGACAACACTATTTGCAAGTGTTCCTCATGTTCTCTTTCATTCTTGGAATAGATGAGGATGTCATCTAGAAAGACTTGTACAAAACGGTCTAAGTACTTCTGGAATATGTCATTCATGAGGCTCATGAATACTACTGGCACATTGGTCAATCCGAAAGGTACTACAACAAACTCGTAATGTCCAAACCGAGTTCGGAAGGCAGTTTTTGGGATATCACCTTCCTTAATCCTTAACTAATGATGCACTGATCACAAATCGATCTTTGAGAATACCGTTGTTCCTTTCATCTGATCGAAGAGGTCATCTATTCACGGCATTGGGTACCTATTTTTCATTGTAGCACAGTTCAAGTCCCTGTAGTCTACACACAGTCGTAAGGATCCATCCTTCTTCTTTACAAAAATTACCGATGCACCCCAAGGTGAGACACTGGGCCTTATTTGCCCTAAGTCCAGTAACTCTTTCAACTGCATTTGCAACTCACAAAGTTATGGTGCTGTCATCCGATACGGAGTTTTGGAAATTGGTTTTGCACTAGGTTTTAGCTCAATGGTAAAATCAAGCTCCCTCTCAGGAGATAACCCTGGTAACTTGTTCGGAAAAACATCCTGAAATTCTGAAAATACCGGGTACTGATCCAATGAGGGTCCCTTCCTTTCATTCACTTCTTCCACTACATAAATTCGACACCCTTGCCTCAAGCATCGCTTAACCTTCATAGTTGATATAAATCGTAACGACACTTTTCTCTGTACACCCTGGATATCTACTGGTCTTCCTTCATCATCGACACAAAGCACCCTCTTTGTGAAACAATCTACCAAAGATCGATGAGCTACTAACCAATCCATTCCAATGATTAGGTCATATTCCCCGAGAGCAGTGACGTATACCTTCAACCTGGTAGTACACACTCCCAGGTCTACTATACAATTATCAACACTAGGTCCTACTACTTTCTTTTCCCCCGAAGCCATCTCGACATGTTTAAAGTCATCGTGCTCGTAGGATGCCAACCCACTCTTTTCTAATGTAGATGGTGAAATGAAACTATCTGTCGCACAAGAATCAAACAAAATCTTAACATTGATATGATTTAGCGTACCTGATGACTCCACCACCATGGATTGATGTTTGGATTGGCAGTTATTAAGCGCTGCGTAAATATGGTGGCTGCTATTTTCTCTCCCCATCGGTGTCTTTCCTTATCTATGCACGAACCCTGATTGTAACTCTGGGAAATCGCATTGGTAATGGAGTCCTCCACACCCCCAACAAGTAACACAAGATTGAACCTATGCACTGTTATGTGATTGTCTCTAAAATAATTTCCTTCCCCTGGAACCCCTTCCCCTACTCGTTGTTCCCTAAGATGGTCGTAGACCTGTCTACACCGTTGGCGATGAACGAGATGCTGCACTCGCTGCCATTGAAATCCCTACGGCTACTGTCCTTGGCGTGACTCTATTACCATATGGTGATGGCCTTGAGCCCCCTCCCCTAGGAAATGTCCCCGGGGCATTTCCTACGAATCTCGGGAGATGCGGAAATGTCGGTCTTGTACCACCGGTCAAGTTCATATGTTCTTCCGCATAATGTGCATTTTCCACCACTTCTGCTACTAAAGACGATTTCCACATCCGCACCATAACTCTTATCTTAGGGTTCAATCCATGGACGAAGTGCTCTGCCTATCGTTAGTCATTATCCATATACGAAACATATTTGACCAGTTCCATAAATTTGATCTCATATTCTTCTATAGTTCTGTTTCCCTGTACTAAGGCATGAAATGCCCCTACCTGTTGTTCCTCGTAGTATGTTGGTAGATATTTCATTTGGAACCTCTCCTCGAAAATTTCCCAAGATACTGTGTCTGGGGTAAGGTGCAGCTGTCTTTCCAGTTTGCCCCACCAGTTCAAGGCGATATCTCTTAACTGAAAAATGGTGATCTTTGCCTTTGAGTTGGACGCATAGTCCCTTGAGGCAAAACATCTTGTCATGCCTTCCAACCATGCTTCCGCGCGTTCACTGGTGTGACCCCCAACAAACTCCGGAAGTTTAATCTTCTGCAATTCCCGCGTGATGTCTTCAAGTGGAGGTCCTCCCCCTAAATCCCTTTATGCCTCTGGATTACCCATTCCAGACGGTAGGGGTTCCACTTCAGTCCCTGCTGGTTGTTTCCCCTTTAAAGTCTCGTTAATGGCTTCCAACGAGCGCAATATGAGGGCTAGTTCGAGCGATGGTGGTGTTGGCGCTGGTGGTGCTTGCGAAGACGCTTCCCTGCCTGGACTCCTTCGAGTCCTGACCATCCTGTATGCTTTAACCTGCATCACCCCAAAGTTGTCAGGGTGAGTTCAAGGACGTTTCAAATTGGTTCTACTTAAACTTAGAAACAGGGTTAGGCGTAAGTTTTCTTTACTTGTCTATAAACAGACATTACTCCATTAGGGGATTGGCTAGGTTAGGGTTAGGATTAAGCGTCTAAGCTTGATTTCTTCACCCCTACAAAAAGAACTATTGGTTCCCTTTCCCTGTAGCTACGCTAGCCTTGCGCCTTACTCTCCACTTCTTATGCTTACTCTCCTAGTGCATATGTTGCCTCCTTCCCACTTGTCCTAGTCTAAGCCCTTTTAACATTTCGCTTACAACTTGATTAAAGTGACTTCCAACCTTATGTTTATTAATTTACGCTGAAAGTCATACACCTATTGACAATGGGCACAATTAATGATCTTTTAATCCTATTTAAGCTTAAACCCTTATCTGATGGCTATGCATTGAAGATGCTGGCATATTCTTAGTCGTCCTCCAAAATCAATGGGTCAGATTTATTGTTCACAACTTTCTTGCATTTATCAAGGCATCCGTTAACATGTTTACTTTTTAACATTTACCTAATCACATTAAAAAAAATTGTTGTAAGGATATATAATTACCACATTTAGTGATTAAATAGGATTAAACCATGGCATCTAAATAATTATCCACAACTGTCAGCCACGTTTCGACGTTCACCAGCGCTATGTACCTTTCAACGTTAGTGTTCTTCTTAAGACGCTTCGCTTGGTGGGGTCTTGGGTTCAAAACCCATGGACCCCAACACATTTTTATTTAATTAATTAATCATAAGTACTTTTAATTAATTAATATACTTAGTTTTAATTTGTTGTGTATATTATATTATTATTATTGTTTTTGTTTTTTTCAAAGGCACATACATGGTGCGTTGGTGTTTGGTTGTTCCTTAAGGCTTAGGTAGTGGGTGGTGGTCATGGGTTCAAAACCCATAGACTCCATATCACCCCTCCTTTTGTGTAATTTAATTAAATAATAAATTTTTTTAATTCATTTATATATATAAATATATATTTTCTTTTAATTCTTTATTCATTTATTTATATAATTATACCATTGATATATAAAAAAAAACAATTATATTATTTTATATATATATATAATTAAAACTTAAACCCAAATTTAATCGTTTAAATTTAAAAGAAATAAAGTAAATTAATATTATTTAAAGTGCAATTAAAGTAAATTAATAAAATGAATTAGTAAAGGAATAAAATATAATATAATAAAAAAAATATATCTCCATAGTCGGGCAGTGGGTCCTCGCATGAGGCCCATGTGCCCCCTCCTTCCCGCTCGCTCTTCATACCTAAGCCTAAAACCCTACACCTGCCAGCTCTTCAAACCCTATGCGTCCTTCCTCTGTCGCCTCCTTCTCATCCACCGAGACCTTCCTCGCATCATTCTTTCTCCACCACAGATCTTTCCTTTGCTCTGTTCAAAGGTTCCAAGAATCTTGCCCGCCATGGATTGCATCCTTGCCATTGTTCTGAGCACTTTGCTAGCGCTGGCCATTGTTGTATCTGCTGCCAGATCATTTGAAGAAACAGAGTATATTGATATGGTAATTTCACCCTTTTCTTCATCACACAGGCATCAACATCAACAACGTTTATACAAGCCTACGCCCCCACCAGAACCTGAGTAACAATAGCAAGACGTCATTGTTTCAAAATGTTGCGTTGTTGAAGCACAGAAGCCCAATCCCATAGCCCTGCCTAGTCTCCTCGCGAGCGGGGGCTCTCAGTATTCCAGGACTGGATAGGTTCTTTACCATTTTTTTGGGAGTGTGAGGCTTCTCTGTTATCACTTGTAAGAAATGGCTCCCATTTTTACCAGTTTCGTTGCTCCAACCACGAAGCCATACGTACCCATGTTGTCGATGTTGAAACCATTTGTATCAACTTATACATTTATTTCCAAAATGGCTACTTTGCTTCCATCTCCAGCCATGCATTTCGTCGCGTGTGGTCATTCAAACAGAGGGTTGACAAGGACTGCATCTAAAGTTCGAGGCAGTCTACAAGAAACGTCAGAAGTCAACCCAAGAGCTGGAATTCCTTTGTACAAACCCAAATCTTATCAAGTTTTAATTGCCAATGCAGCAAAGGCTCTCATCTATGCACTTGATGATGGAAAAACTCATCTTGAAATTGAATTTCCTCCCCTGCCGAGAAGTATTTATTCATATAAGGGATCCTCAGATGAGTTCATTAATGCTAATATCCATCTTGTTTTTGATTCTCTCCTCCAATCTCCTCCCCTCCAGGATAGGTCTAATCCCAACTCCTACGCCCACCAGGAGGTCTCTCACGAGGATATCGCCACGGAGGAGAATATTAAGTCTTCTCTCGACGAGGAAGGGGTGGAGACTAAGTTCTTTTGGGGCAGTACATTGTATCATCTTGAGGACTTGCCCTCCAATTATAGGGGGTTCAGAGAGGACAAGGGATGTCACCCAGGAGGCCCAGCACTAAGAAGATGAGCAGCTTAGAGTGGCCATGGAAGCTTTTAATTTCAGTAAGCTTGGGTACGCTGGGACTCCTGAGAGCGGCTCCATGCTATTGTGTTCTTTTCCCTTGAAATTTAATGCCCCAGGACTCGAAGAGGCATATTGGAAGAAATGTTGTGCAAATTCGAGTAAGAACTACATTCTGGTTGCGTGCTTGATCCTTTTTTTTGCATGTTGCTTCCCACTAAAATCTTGTCTCGGCATTGGCTTAGTGAGACGGTATGCTTTCTTTAGATGTTCTCTAATTCAGTGCATAACATTGTTGTGGTTAGAAGATGACTCTGTTATCAGGAAAATTTACTTGCGATAAAAAAAAATCTCCCAATTTTTTAAGCGAAATGTGTATTTAGATTTGATCGGCACTGTATAATCCTAGCCAGAGGCAAATCATTAACTGAGAACAAGTAAGCAGATATTTATGCACAGCAGTTCCAATTTTACTTATGATGTTAAGTTTACTTAATTGTCTGTTTGTTATCTACTCTATGTAATGCATGTATGTTGGTGAATTAACTATCTTATGGTAGATTTTGCATTAATGTGTCTCCTACTGAACTTCATTTTGCATGCTTTGCTATATTTTTTAGGGAAAAGGACATACTTCGTGACCATATGGGAAGAATCAGTAAATGATCCCGAAAATAGTGAATCTGGCATGATATACTCTAAAAATGGATGACATTAATGGCCAAAATCCTACATGTGATGGTCAGTCTGATTTCTCTCTAGGTTGCACTATTGGAAGGGTTATGCTTATTGTACTAAAAAGGGAAAGGCAAATGCATGTATGTTGTATTTTTTTTTTGCGTCAAAATACATGTATTTTTTTTTTATTGGGAGAACCCTGTTCTGACCTTCAAAATAAAAATCTATATTAAAATATGTTTCTATACATATATTTAATAAATTGTGAACAATGTATAAAAATTTACAGTACAATTACTTGTAGATTGAGAAACGAAGTGTGTTCTAAGTTTTTATCTATCATATGTTTTTTTTTTTTTTTTTTTTTCCCTTAAAGTGCAGGATAGGGTGTCAAATTTTAAGCATGATGCTCATGAATAAGTAAGCATAACCCATGACCTAGTCTGTTTCTCACCATCCATTCATAGAGTCTTCTGAGCAGCTTATGCAGAGAATGACTTAGGGAATGGATGGAATTTAACATTGTAACAACCCTAGTTGCTTGTTTTACTTTAGTAAATTCGTTTTTTTTTTACATCTTCAATATGTATTTCATTCATATATATTTAGATTTGTTTATATATAATCACAATAATACTATGTTTGGTTTGCAGGTTAGGCAGAGCTAGAGTTGGAGCTGGGAATTTGGCCCTTAAGGCCCCATATTGTGAACGAGGAGCTATGATACCATGTGTAATAGCCAAATAAATTAAACATCCATTAATTCTACAACATAGTAGTAAAATTCAAATTTTTCTTTAGATGAGCACATTCGCATATAAATTTATCAACAAATAATAAAATTTTATAGCGAAATAAAATAAATACACTTTTTAACATACCTGGGTCTGATGCTAACCCTATGTTTTCTGCTTGCCTGGTTGACCATTGTTGAACTGTGTAAACATTGCCCAAACCTTGTTCCACCCTGCCAACTAGGTCAACTTCCTAGCTCCAGGATATCATATGGATATCCTGCCCCTCGTGCCCAAAACCTCCAGCAAACCAGTGCCCCTGTACTAAACCTTCCCACTCCCGAACTCAACTCCTCTTTGCAAATCCAAGAGAGCCCCAAAAATCCCTCCCCAAAAATCTCATGTCGAATGATACCCCCTTTGTAAACCTCCTCCGCCTCCATATCCTTCCTTCACCGCCTCATGCATTTACTTCCTTACCTACCCTAGTTAATGCCCCTTATCCTTTCCTTTATTATTTTATCCTCTCATAATTAATATGTTATCCCTTTCCGTATACGTAACCTTTTCAATTTAAACAATATAACTTATTAATCTTTTAAATTTAATACTCATGTTATTAAATGTAATAGGTATTTAATTAATTAATTAATTAATCAAAATTATAACTTTTAATTAATTAATAACTACTTAATTAATATCATTAGATCAATCTTTGTTTAGTTATTAACATGGTAGGCAAAATTAATTACCTAATAAATCTTTTACTTAATAATCCCTAAGTATATATTCTACTAGGGTTGTTACAAGATGAGACTACACATATGAAAACTAAGAGAATTTAACAAACTCCATGACAGGATGTGTAATAAAGAGTTATCATGGAGACAAAGTAGTGGCTTGGTGTAACATTAAATGAAGGTTATCTTTATAAATTGTAAAATAAAATGGAGAATTCATTGAAGATACGAAGTGATGGAGAAAAAAATCAAGTAATGAATGAAAACCATTAGTGGATTAGATGGAGTTAAGGTGTGAAAGGAAACTACATCTAGGAATGAAGTATAAAATCACACAAAGGGCTAACGAGGGTTATTTTTCATCATAGAGAGCCAAACATTTCATAGACGAAGAGCCAAAGTTACAGAGCCAAAGTACCAAAAACATTCTAGAACCAAGTATAACTTCCAATAAACATTTCATAGGACGATGTCACCTAATCTAGAAACAACATCAGTCTCGGTACCACATAAACCACACAGACAGCCTACAACGCCGCCAGTATTTGAAGAAAAATAGGAAGCTTCATCCTTAGTTGAATGATTTCCCAGGGATTATATCCTACTAATAAAGCCATCAACGACACATTTCCACTTGCAAAAAGAGGCTAGGTATCCATTGGTTGAGCAACTGATCCCAGAAGGCATCATAATATAAGGGGAAATGTTAGGTATGATACCAGCCTTGAATATGATGACCATGAAATCATCGACGAAAATAAGTTCTTGGATCTTGTACCTAGCAAGTTCCTCATGAAATTCATTAGTTTTGAGACCCACATGATCATAATCGAACCACAGGTATGTGCTAGGGGGTTGCAAAAAGTAGGTCTTCTAGAATTGTTCGACATATCACATTTTGGACAGAGCTAGGAGATCAACGCGTGTATGAAAATGATGCTAAGTTGTGTGCACATAGTATATCTGTGGCTAGACATGCTAATATCCATTGATATTAATTTAATAGTTTGCATTATAGGACTTTTTTCACAAGGGAAGGACCCTACATCCTTGTTTTTTGATAAGAAGAATGAGATATCTATCACTAAGAGCATGAAATAAAAGTTTCACACATTCCGAGGAAAATGCGGTATAGATGTCGCTAGCATATGAGAATCTTTGGTAAGGTTTGAAATGCAAGACTTAGCATATAAAGTATTAAGGCAATTCTGAAAATGTCAAGTCCCAACACTGGTTATAGCAGTCGCGGAATGATGTGTAGAGGGTGTCCAAATGAACTGGAAAACATTTTTATTGAACCAATTCTTGATTGTCTGTGAGGAAGAGTGGGACAAGGGGACATAATTCCACTACTCTTGGTTATTGTTCCCGATCACACTATTATCCTTGAGAGATTCATATGACAACCATTTTTGGGGCCTCAAGGAGAAGCCTTGCTTAGCCATGAAATATCATAACCTTTGGTACACTATGCATAAGGAACGCCAAATGGACACTAATGTTGCATTCTATATCTACAAGGAAATTATTAGATATAGAAAGAGAGGAACCCGCACATACTACCTCATGTGTTTGAGGAATATAGGGAAATGGTGTTTTTTAAGGAAGGGAATCCCCACATGTACATTCAGGAAAAGAAAGACTGATACCAATAGTTTCTACCAACACAATACAGATTGACAAAAGAGGAGTTGGGAAACATCATGGCCGATTGGGAATATGAGTGGAAGATTCCATTTGCAGAGACAGATTCATTAGTGTAGCCAAACCCAAAGGTATACAACATCGACGAGGAGAAATAAGACTAATAAGAAGAGGATTAGGACAAAGGGAAGGTCCCATAGGAGTTAAAGCCATGGTTGGCACTTCACAATGACCGAAAGAGAAAAGAGCCAGAGACAGGAAGATCCAAATATCAATGGCCCAATAGAAAATCCATCAAGGAAGTCATTATTGAGGTACTAATAGGAGAATACTTGGAGGAGATTGGTGACCAAGTAAAATAAGTCATTGAAAACGCCTTTCAGCATGAAACACAACAACATGAAGAGATGAAAAACATATGCAGGCACATATGGTATAATTGCGACAATTATTAGAAGTTACAAACATCACACCAAACCGACAGATGGAGGAAGAACCAACAACCATCACTACAAATACTGGAGAGGTAGGACCAAAAATCTCCCAGGGCTTCACAGTCACAAGGGAGAGAAGGATAATTAAGCTAGCTATAGGGGAAGTCGAGTTCCCCACAACAAAGGTGGAAGAGAAGGTCGAGGCATTAGGTCACATAAATATAATGCTATCACAACTACCCATGGATGTGTTGTAAGAGCTACGGATGATCACAACACAAGAGTTGAACATGTGCACCAAGAAGACATATAGTGAGCTAGAAAATATTATAGAAGAAAATGTTGCCTTAGAAACAAAATATAGCAAATTGAAATAGGAGCGTGATGAGGCTGCGCAAAAAGTAAAATAAATGTAGTAGGAATTTGAGAGATTATATCAAGAACTCCCATAAGCACAAGTCGAGAAGGAGGCCTTGGTGAACGATCATGGAACAAAGATAATTGAATCCATTCAGTGCTTTTGCGTATGCATAGTAGATATAGAAGCACATGTAACACCAAATAAGCCACCTGAAGAGAGGGAGATGAGGAAGAAAACTATGAAAACAATGGTAGACAGTATAAAGTATCTAGAGTTAGAGTGTGTGAAACTGTACACGGAGACTATGGGTGTGTGGACACAACTAAATCATGACACGGAACAATAGGAGATAATTCATAAGATTCATACTATGCAGGGAAAGGTGCGAAAATTACAAGTAGCAATGGGAACATGTCCACCATAAAAGGTGGTAACGACATTGAATGAGAACCAAAAGTTATGTTCATAAATTAATCATCTCATGGCGTAGTAGTAGGCTCGTGCACAATAGATATAATTTTTACAGAAATAATCATACAGAGTGATAGTGGACCTCATAGCGACTCAAGGACTCCTCAAAAAGGCAGTTGAAGAAGGTATCTAGAAGGTACAAACTTGCATTAGAGATAAAATAGTAGATCACATTTTGTATAAGGAACTAGAGGTCAAGGAAAAGGTTGCAACAAAAAATGTGACCTTCAACACATTCATGTCGCATTGGAAACATGACTGAGTGGCTTTGGTCGAGCCATAGGTGAGTGTTGGGGGCCTATTGGAGAGGCATTTTGGACAAATTTTCATATCTACACTAAAAAGGAATTTGAAGGGTAAAAGGAAATTTTAGGATGGAACATAATGCACGACGGGAGTGGACCTCAAGGAGTTAGGGATCATGACAAAAGGATATGCAATGGAGAAATGCAAATAAAGAAGAAAATGATTGGGTTTTGGGGACACTTGGTCCACTTTTGTAACGGTTTTTTGGGGGACACTTTGTCCACTTTTGTAACAGGATTAGACCTATTATTTTGTATAAATATGTAAAAGTTTTCGACAGAGGAGATATGGATGTAAATTACTAGTGTTTTTTGGGTAAGGAAGTTGAGCGAAGGAAGAATTCTAAAGTATGATTGACAAGTGAACTCACACTGCAGCATGATGGCTAGGAAAGTTTGGGATGACGTTATTATTGCATATATTGTAGCACAGTACACAATTTTAAGAAAGTTATTAATGAATAATATAATAATCTAGTCATTATGGATGTATCCCAAGTTGGCCGAACCATGTAAATCTATGTGTTATGATGTGTTTTCAATTTATGATGTTTTATGGTTTATGTTATGCTGTTATAATGTCGCGCATAGATTGTGTTTAATGATAAGATAAGTATTAATATATGAGAACTGCACACATGGTAAAATGGTCGAAAGGGACCTGAAGGATGCCTCACTTCCCCTCATCACCACAGAACCTTTTTTCCTGCAACTCCTCTAGATGCCTCAAGTGAGACTTCACTTGCTCTACAGGTAATGCCGAAAGGATCAATATCTAAGGGCTTTGTTGATATTTGAATGATTAGCCCTGTGTCTGCCCCGTGCATGCCAACACCCATATGTACTCCTCAAATGTATGAGGGGTTTACACAGTCATCTATGAAAATAGGTGTTTCTCTTCAAACCAAGGACAGTGGATGAGGCTTGTGTACAAGCACAGTACCTGAAAAACATAGGCCAAAAGAAGGGGAAACCAAGTGGTTTGAAGTAGAAATAACACTATGAATATTCCAAGAAGGGTAAGAAGAAGTGGAAAGGGTGGAAAGATAAGAAGGCAACATCCAATGCATAGAAAATTAAATATCCCAACAACCATTGCAATCATTGCAACATTGATGGCCACACTAACAAAAAATGTTGGAAACTACATCCAGAGATGAAACCAAATAACCCTCTATCCAAAGATTCAATCAATTAGGTTGAAAGGAGCTCTGATATCGATGAAAATATTATCTACACATCTATGTAGAAGGAGGTGAATCTAAGTAGCCTTCATCACCAGGAAGAGAAGGAAATGACCAAGCTCTTCCACATCAATATTCAGGTCAAGAACACCAACATAGATGCTTTGTTTGACTCTGGTTCACAGGATAATATCATAGTAGCAGATCTAGTCAACAATCTTGGATTGAAGGTTAAAAATTATCATATCCCCTATCCATTGGGTTGGGTAAAAAAGGATGTATATATAAAGGAAATGTAACAATGTCAGATTAAATTTGCTATAAGTGTTGAGTTTATTGATGAAGTGGAATTGGATGTAGTACCCCTTGATGTATGAGGGGTAGTGTTTGTAAGCCCTTAAATGTATATAATGGATGAACTATTCATGCAGAGACTCAGCCAATACCAATTGTTCAAGGATGGGAAGTCCTACATCATCAATGTGCATAAAGGCAAGTCAAATATCTCACTAGTAAGTGTCAATCCAGCCAAGAAGTTGATTAGTTCCAGTAAGAAATATTTTTTACTTTTCTTAAGGGAAAATCGGTTTGATGATGAGTCAATAAGAGTGAAGATATACCTAGAGGGGTGTACAAAAGAGAAGAAATAGAAGTTGGAGGAGCTTCTACAGAATTACATAGGAGTGTTCTAGGAGCTTAAAGGGATGCCACCCAAGATGGAAGTGGAGCATGAAATACAGTTGTTGCTAGACTCCCCATTGATGAATATTGGGTTGTTTAGATAGTCCATTCTATAAGTGAATGAGGTGAAGAAGAAATTGCAACAGTTTTTGGAGCAGGGTGTAATTTGACCAAGTACCTCACCTTGTGGGTCATGCATCATAATTGTTCCCAAGAAGGATGGGACTTGGAGAATGTGTATCGATTACAAAGTATTGAACAAGATTACACTGTGGAATCAATACCCCCTCCCAAGGATCGACGATCTATTAGACTAGATGCAACATTCCAAGTACTTCACTAAGATGGATTTGAAATTAGGATATCACTAGGTAAGAGTCAAAGAGGAAGATACCTAGAAGAATTCCTTCAAGAAAAGGAAAGGTTTGTATTAATTTGTGGTTATTCCATTTGGTTTATGCAATGCACTGACTACATTTATACGACTAATGAATGATGTATTACGCCCTTATATAGATTCATTTGTTATTGTATATTTGCATGATATACTAGTTTATAGTGCTACCTTGGAGGAACATATGCCATATCTTATGAAAGTGTTAGAGACTCTAAAAAAGCACCAGCTATTGGAAAATCTCAAGAAACACGAGTTCTCTTAGCAATGTTTGGTGTATTTGGGGTATGTGATTGGTGCAAGGGAGCTCAATATAGATCCTGCGAATATGGAGGCCATTATGAAATGGACAATTCCTATAAATTTAATTGAAGTGAGGAGTTTTTTGGGGGTGGCACAATACTTGAGAAAGTTCATAGCTTCATTTTTAGTGGCAGTTGCACCACTCTACACCATAACAACCAGTGGTAAGAGTTTCCATTGGGTAAAGAATCAACAAAAGGCCTTTGATGAGATAAAATGAAAGATCAATCGATCACTATTTCTCACATTGTTAAACTTGCATAATCCTTTCGAAGTGGAGACATATGAAAGAAGGTATGCCATCAGAGCAGTAATGATGTAGGGAGGAAGTCATGTGTGATATCATTCTGAAGTATTTCATGGGGTGGTTCTCAACCAACCTACCTACGAAAAGGAGCTCTATGCCTTGGTACAAGATGTCAAAAAGAGGAATAACTATCTGATGGGAAAGGAGACCATCATCCACACAGATCACTACCCACTTCAGTATTTGCAGGCCTAGAGGAAGATACAAGAAACCAATCATTACAAATGGATGTGATTTTTATAGAAATTTATTTGGCCATAAAGTATTAGAAGGGTAGCACAAATAATTTGGCAGACATGCTTTCACACCCACCCACATCTAATATTACATGTTTGGAAACTCTAATGCACATGGAGCCTTTTACCCATGATGCATACAAAGAGGCATACACACAATATGAGGATTTCAAGGAGGTGTTTCAACAACTACAAGGACAAATTCATATAGAAGAAGGTGATGGAAATGCTAAATATCATTTCTAGAATGGTTTAATCTAGAATCTCAACAAGATGTATGTTCATAAAGGTCAAAGATTGCATCTTATCAGAGAATATAACACCTCCAAGGTTGTAGGACATTTTGGTGTTGGGAAGACAATTTCCAACTTACAAATATAAGTGTATTGGTATAGAATGTAAGAAGATGTAGAAAAATATATTAAAGGATATATACTTTGTTGTACCATCAAGCCCATCAATAGGAAGGAAGGTATATAGCATCCCTTACTTGTACCCACTTGACCTTGGGAAAACATTTCCATGGAGTTTGTGGGAGGTTTACCAACAACAAAGAAGGGACATGGCTATCTATTTCTTATAGTTGACAGATTTAGCAAAATGTGCATTCTCATTCCTTGTAAAAACACCATCACTAGATAATAAGAAACAATTAAGTTCTTTGAACAGGTCTGGGTGCAATTTTGGATACCATGGAGAATCATCTCAGATAGGGATACCAAATTTCTCTGTGCAGTCTAGACTACATTGTGGGAGAATATGGACACTAAGTTGAATATTTCTACAACATTCCATCCACAAACATATGGGCAGACAAAAGTAGACAAGAGGAATTTGGTGCATCATTTGAGGGGTTACAATCAAAAGCATCAAAATATGTGGGATGAAAATTTGATCTATATACAACACTCTTATATCAAAGCAGTCCACACTTCTATCGGTAAGTCCCCTTTTGAAATTTGCTTTGGATATTTTCCACCTTCACCCTTAGATGTTTTATATGGACATGAAGGAGGAGTGAGAGAGGACCTCACAGGAGATGCACTAAAGGAAGAGTTTTTTTTTTAGAAGATCAGGTAGATCCATTTGCAAGTACATGAGACAATATAGAAGTCACATGAGAAGTACAAGGCTATACATGACCAACATAGAACAGAGAAAACATTTAAAGTGGGAGATAGAGTGTGGTTACAACTGAATAAGGAAAGACTACAGGGTCATGGTAATAATATAAAGTCTCTATGGTATGGTCCATTTGAGGTATTAGAAAATGTGGGGTATAATTCCTACATACTCAATCTATCCCCATACATGCACATTTACTCGGTAGTGGATGTGGAGAATATCAAACTCTATGAGCCCTCCATGTTGGATCAAGAGGAGGATGTCCTACCTTCCATAGAGGATTTAGCACCAGATGCTCAAGCAGAGCTAAAAGAAGACATAGCTTTGCAGAAGTGGTCCAGAACTACAAGACAAGGGAAACATGACCTTTGGCAGACTAGGTTGAAAGGACAACTTCCAGTAAAAGGAAAATGGCACTCTAGGGAGAATGTATAGGAAACATTTCATCACCTCATTTAGTAAATATCAGAGTTCATATGAGAAATTAATTCCTCCTAAAAGTTGACCTACCATATTGATCACCATGGTGTGAGTGGATTCCATGTCAACCTTCATTACTTAGACATGTGAGGCTATCCACATAATGGATTTTCTAATAACATTCTAGAAGTTCCAAAACCTTATCACAATTGAAGGTTGAGGAAGTCAAAAACTTATCCCTAGGTAGCTATCGGGCTATGTTAAATATCATGACACTATTAAATATGTTAATAGGAGAAGGGGTTCCATTATTTTGCATTGTCCCTTGTTCCATAGTTGAGCATAACATATGAGAGTGGTATTCTGTGAGTCTAACATAGGGGGAGAGATTATGTAGAAGCCATACAGGCCATAGTTCAAAGGAAAATCTATAGAGAGTGCCTATTTCTTTGTACTTGCATCATTTCTATACCAGAGGAAAGAGAGCAGAGAACCCTCACTTTCTGGTTGGGTTTTCTCCCATATTGGGTTTCCTAGTTCATATCTTGTGTTTCTTTGTGGATGATGTGAATGTGTTTTACTATTGTTTATTTTATGCATTTTATCTAATTTATTAGTAACTAAATATTTTGTATATCTAAAGGAAATTAACCCTCATAGTAAATATTTCAATATTTTATTAGATCTATTGTGATAAACTATTCTGGTGGAATATCCATGAAATTTTATAGATCAGTGTCTCTCTTTTTTTATGTGTTCTTATATATCTTTGGTGGATTTCACGTTTCCACGTGGAAACTTTTGATTTTCCCGGTTCCTGAAATGCTTCGATATCTGGAACGGATCTGGACTGCCCATTAGAGTGGGGTTAGTCGAAGGTGTAGTGTTGAAGGAAATTTGCGAAGGGTACTCTCATGAGGTAGACTCTAGGTTGATGTCATCTTGGACATATGGTTCCCTTTAATTTCACCTTGATGGTGTTGATGTGGCAAAGGGTATGCCACGTGTCGCCCATTTTGATTTGTTGACCTGTGCATTCGGTGGATTTCATATGTCTCTCTGGAAACCACTAGTAGGTCCCCATTGATGATGATGTGGTAGGGGGTATGCCACATGTCATCTGGCTTCGAGATATTTACATGTGTATTTCATGGGTTACACCTATCCACGTGGAAACCATAGGTTAGCCCTTATAATGCTCTGTTGGCAAGATGACGTGACACTTGGTCAGGAATCTTCGAGATCGAAAATCAGATCTAGACCATTGATCGGTGATGCCCCATCGGAGTGATCAATGTTTATGTCATGAGGGAGACTTAGATGAAGGATAATTCAATGAGGGAAACTCCAACGATGACTAGAACCATGATTCTTGAGTGCACTCACTTACAACCGTTCGATCTGGTTGAGCTCTACAATACTATTGGTGCTTGGTTTATGAGCTATGGTCCTATAGTAAGATCCTCTATTATTAAACCTGAAGTCCTTTTTGGGTCGCGTTGGGCCCTTTTTTACTTGCGATAAGTGCCCAGGTGCTTATATTTTACATTAGGTTCCTTGGGCATGAATTTTTAAGAAATAAATATTTTCAAATGGAAACAAAGAAAGAACGAGCTAGAATTTGACTCATAGAAGGACAAGAATACTTTGTGGGATTAACCAAATTGGAAATTTTGAAGGAGAGAAATTTAGAAAAGCTTGTGAAAATTTTATGAAATTTCAAAATTTTGGTGATGTGAATTTATGTTAAAACATAGGCTCCATCTAGGGATGGTTTCTCCTTGCAAGGCACCAAAGAAAATGAAGACCATGTGCCTTCACCCTTTCTTGAAAACTTTCCTCTATGTTCATCATTTGCAACCCTCTGAATCCATAACCCTGTAAATATTTGTGACCTATGCATGATCTATTCCTTCTCTAAATCCATTTCGTGAAACCACCTTGTTCAATATCAATTAAGCCCTAATTATTCTTAGTTGCAATAAACCACAAAATAAAAACAACCATATGCGACAAACTTGAAACAAAACACTCTAAAAACTGAGAACTAAAAGATATTGATCTATTGTTGAACTGAAGCAATCCCAAAAACAAATTTGCATCTATATAGCTTATTTATATACACTGATCTCCTACTCTAATTAGAAACAACTCCACTCATCAAGTAATATGAAATTTCCAATAAAGAAAGAAATGTTTTGCTGCTAATATGATCATACCTTCCACTTATATTTACCCAAAAAAGAAGTATGGATGACTGAAAAATCAATGTGCATCTTAGATCCATACTTAAAGTGAAAGAATAAAAAAAAATTAACTCCACTTTATGACTCCAAAAAAACTGCCATAGGATCTTGAGAGACATGAAAAATTACGTCCTCTTGATTAGCTATAAAAGATAGACATCCTTCATCCACAAATTTATCCTCCATGTACAGATGACTGAACTTACTTTTTGAGATCTATGTTTCACAAGTGATGAAGTAAGGTTGTTATCGTGGTGCATATCCAAGTGATATTTGTTTAATATTATCAAACTCTAATTAATTAAGAATTAGGGGTAGCAATATTTCCATTTGTGACTCATCATCAAAAATCTCATACACATAATAAACCAATCCAATGTTGTATACTTATGCATATGTGAATGTAGAAATATGATCCTAAAAAACCTTTTTTAGTGCCTTTATAGCTATCATATGTATATTTACTATTGTAAAATTCCATGTGTGTTGATGTAGAAATCCGCTCCTCATCATCTTGGTACTCATCATATCTAGGTTGATTGTTTAAACTTCTAAACTAAAGTGCGCGCAATCTTGAGGATAGTGGATACCGTGTGCAGTAACTAAAGTGCCTACAACCTTGAGGACAGCAAATACCACGCGCAGTAACTAAAGTGCATGCAATATTAAAGTCAGTGAACCTTTATGTATATGATATGCATTATAGGCTGGTGAGCCAATATTATAAGTCGGAATGCTTATGTTTTAGAATTATCCCAGAGTGCCTAGATGTTAAAGGCCAATGTGCCTATTTTGTATATGTCTCATGATTAATATAAAATACATCGTTGCATGTAGGCCAACCATGATAAAAGAGAAGGGGGACTAGATTCCACCAGTTAGGGAAACAGAGGGCCAAAAGCTAAGGAAATGGATAAGCGAGAGATCTTAAGCCAAAAAGCAATATTAAATTAATATTTCTTAGAAGATAAAGTATGGATAATTATTTTATCCTAAGTCCTAAAGAAGGGGACAAGTGTATCAGAGTAGCTTCCAACATAACAAGTGTCAAGTTGGAGACATGCATACTTGTTATCAAGACTTATTGCCTTTGGGGGGAGCTTACCATTTTTCTTCGACCAAAGAACCATTATTGGGGGGGGAAATCATTATCTCTACCATGAATCCATGACCATTTTCTTGAATAGTCATCAAGATATCCTCATACCTTCCTATCAATGTACATGACCCTGTTTTCGTGGCCATTTTTTCGGTTGGTGTACCTGTCAGCTTGGGAGCGGGATTGAAGAGGTCGGTTGTCAGGCCCATGATAAATTCTCTGAGTGAGAGAATTGTTGGGGATCAATTTCCTGAAGGTGATAAACTATAGCTACAGTGCTCTGATACTTCTGGTTCGGCTTGTTGCTGAAGCCCTGGAAGGGAAGTGGGGGAACTGAAGGAATGTTGAGCAGAGAAGGGGCACACTTTCCTGGGTGGGACAAGAATGTGGGGAATGAGAGGTTGTAGGATGTCGGTTGGGTGAGCACATGAGATGGAGTCTTTCCTGTTGACAGTGAACCCTTAGCCTGGTTATGAACCCCTTACCCAGGTGGAGTCTACTCCCAGCTCGGGGGTGAATCATTGTTGAGAGTGATGAATGGTTTAGTCTAAGGCTGGGAGGTTCATGGACTGTCTGCATGCAGTTGGTGACATTCTTACCAAGATAAGTATGAGTTCTATGATGAATTTACATGTTTCATTGTCATTTATGTGTTAATTTATGGGTTTTATGGCATGTGTGAGCATATTTGTCTGTGTGTTTCAGGGTATACCCCTGTGTACGCTACATGTCTGTGATTACTATTAATACAGCCTAAAAATTGATTATTTACAGAATGCAATTGTTTGTTTATGTTTTATATGTGAAGCTTCCGCTAGAGCATTTTATGTATATGTTTAATTGCATACAGTTCAGTATGTATGTATGCATGTGTGTGTATATACGTATTAAAATATATATATATATTATGTGACATACCTCAGTTGGATAGTGGGTTGTTACCTTATGTTGTCAGAGCTAAGTTAAGCATCTGAGTAGTGATGTTCCCCGACCTGTTGGTGGCCGGGGAGGTGCGCTATAGTATGGTATTAGAGTGTCAGTTTTCAACACTGAGCCTGAATGGGACAAACAAGTCGAATGGATACAAGATTATAGTATCGTATCGATTACAGTATGGATGTTGGCCCTAGGTTATGGACGGAAGAGAAGATCAAGGAAGAAAAGGTAAAAAGAGAGCTTCATGGGAGACACAGTGGCTATCACTGGGTCGAAGTGAGAAAAAGAACAGAGAAGATGGAGTGAAGTGTGGAAAATCAATTTGTTGGATGAGGAGATCGAGGATGGCAGATCAACAAGGAAGATGGATCGAGGATGAATCAGGAAGTGGAAAAAGACAACATTATATGCATTGGAGCATAGCGAGATGGAGAAGGAAAGACAGGCTGGTGAAGCCTGGAAATAATGGGTCAAGTTGACCTAGGGTTGTAGACACCTAGGGTTTTAGTAATTAGGGTTTTTGACACCTAGGTTTCGACCTAAGGTTGTCGGTGAGGGATTGTAATGTATAAATAGAGGTCGAGAGGACCTAGGTCGGTTCGGTACTATGGTTGAGCCTTGTTGTCGATTATTATTCATTCGGAAAATATTGTATTGAGGTAGAGAGAGAGCCTTCTGGTATTATAAGATCTTCAGTTGGGTGTGAAGATCAAGTCCTGTAGCTGGGTGCATAGAAAGGGAGAGAGGAAGAGAGATGGAGAAGAGAGGATCTTCTGGCCAGGAGCACATATCAGAACTGTAAGATTTATCTTAATATATCATAAGCACAGTTCTGTGGACGTAGACCTAGAGAGATGGTGAACCACGTACATATGTTGTTGTGTGTGTGTGAATGATGATCTAAGCTCTGTTGTTTTTATATTATTATCTGCATCATTGTATTAGATCAGATATATGGCTATAAAGGATAGATCTAGCTAGTTGAATGGTAAATGCATGTTATGTTGTTGTTGTAATAAGAACCACTTGATATTCCCCTAGTTGTAGACATCTCTGTCTTGAAACAACCTCATAGCTGCTTCGATTGAGACTGTATCTTCTTCGCAGGTTCTTCTGAAAGGGCCAGTAGTTAGGGCTTGTTGGTGTGCTCTTGAGCGTTGAACCCTAGGTCTACCCATGTGCCAACAAATGGTTTTCTTGTCGGGACTTGAATCTTTTTAAGGGAATGTCAAGGTGGTTCCCATGGAAGATAGAGATTCAGAAGTGGGTAGAGGACCAAGAGAAGGACTTAACTAAAGCCCAGAACAAGAACCCTAAAATAAGCACTGAAGATTGGTTACAAAGATACATCTTCATCGACATTCAAGAGATATTCTTTGGAGGAATCCATCAAGAGCTATATGAGTGGTTGGCTAGGTTAGCTGACACATAGTTTGAAATCAGATCTAGACCCCCTGTGGTTTGGACACCAGCATTGATCTAGAAGGTCAAGAGAGTTGACGACGTTGTATCCAAAGCAGTAGATCACTGGTTTTATAGTACCATCGGAGGGTATATCACTGAGTTTTCTATTGACAGAATAGAATCGTATAGTCAAGTTGAGAGATACTTTTTCAAGGGACCTAGAGGAAAATTTTTGCACTTCCTGAAGCTAAGAATCAAGATGCTCATGCATGAAAACCACATATTAAAGATACAGTAGATTGATCAAACCTGAAAAGGCTAATGTTCAAGATCTTGGACAGCAACAGTGACGACGACAAAGAAGCAGGGCATACACGTAGTGGGAAACTATTCTGAGGAGCTCACCTTGAGAATTTTTTTAAGAAAAACTATGGAGAAGAAGGTTTCTATAGTGGAGAAGAGGTATATCTAATCAACGAAGACCATCCAGTGCCCACCAGAACAAAAGAAGGACGAGCTGAAGAACTGTGCCAAGCGAGCCAGAAACCTCAGGAACTACGCGAACTACTGAAGTAAGTAATGTTAATCCTCCTGTTGTCCCAACAATACTTAGCAGTCAGAATAGTCAGAACCACTAGAGTCTTCAGAGTACTGTTACCAGTACCCTAGCATCTACTCAGAAAAGAACCCTAGTCAGCTTTATGGAAGATGAGATGAGACTCCCTATCTTTAGAGAAAAAGGATCTGAAGATCCGGATCAACATTGGTTTCTGTGTTAGGCCGTATGGAATATTAAAAGTATCACCGATGAATCAATCAAGAGAACCCAGTTCAACACTATGCTAAGGGACCGCGCACTGATATGGTACATGAAACTTGTCCAAGGAATAGCACATCCTAAGCCCCTAAATGAGATCAAGAATGCATTGATTGTAGAGTTTAAGAAAACTAAGTTGGAGTCACAGTGTATTACGGAACTAAAAGAGATTAAACAAAAGGTAGCAAAACCTATTTGGGAGTTTGACCAGAGATTCAAGACCCTGACAGGCCGATTAACTTTCTAGATCCATGACAAACAGAACAAAGAGTGGTTCATAGTTGCACTGTTACCAAACATAAGAATCCCTTTGATGCAACAGAAGATTGCATCTCAGGCATAATATTTGGAGATTGCCATGAAGCTTGAATCAACACCGATGGGAGAATCTATCTCACGCATTAGCTAGATCATGAGCCAGCTAACTAGTTTGTCTTTACAAGTCGAGGATATGAAGAAACATAAGGGAAAAGACAAAAGGGAAGATATATGGTGTATAAGATGCAGATTTGAAGGCCATGATAAGGAACACTATCCCTTATTTCATGAGTACTTGGAATCAAAGGCTCTGAACCCCTTAAAGCAAGTTAACCTACCCTAGTGCGATGTATGCAGAAATAGGCATCGACTAGGTGAGTGATACTATATGCAGAAGTATGTCTAGACACCCACAAACTTGTATTGTACATTCTATAAATTAGTGGGGCATGATGATCGAGATTGTAGAGCTTATGATCTCATGCATGAAAGGTCGAGAGACATATACAATATTCAATGCGAAGTACAAAAAGAGGGAAACACTCCATAGTACAACTCTCTGGGGAGAGGAAATTTCACTCCTCACAGTGGCTACAGAGGATGAGGACGAGGAGGATGTATGGGATGAGGCTGAGGACAAATAATATGTTACAAATGCGCACAGCTAGGACATTTAGCAAGGGATTGTCATAATCCCTGCACAACCTGTAGTTATTATAACTCCTTCAAGCATGTCATAGAAGAATTCCCTATTTTGTTGGCTAAACTTCAGGAAAGATGAGGACCCCAGTAGAACCCATAAGTACAATTGATATACGTTGAACCTCATGGAGTAGACCCTAGAGTCATTGTTATTAATCAAGGAGGCACTGCTACAAGAGAAGATAGAGCAGCCCAAGGAAAGACTAAAAATGAACACAGAGTCAGGAAAGCTACAGAAAATACCCCAACGTTTGATGCTAAGAAAGAAAGATAGATATTCGAGGAGGAAAGAAAAGAGTTCGAAGGAAATCAAGGATCTTCATCAAAGAGACAACCAGAAATCAGAGAATACGACATGCCTCAAGCGTTTGATCCATCTGCATCACCAACAGAAGGGAAAGAGGTAAGAAAACTCATGGAATTATTGCACAGTTGTGTTAAGTTGATTCAAGATAAAGGCATTGGACAAGAATTACAAGATTTAATCAAGTAAAACGAACTAGGAAAAATAGAACCCTTAATGAATGGAGAAGTGCACCAAATTGGAAGAAGGAGAAGGACAAATAAAGAATTACACTTGAATTCTTAGATATGAGAGTATGAGATAGACTATGTGGTCCTTGACTTAGGGTCAGAAGTCAATGTCATGACAAAGTAGACTTGGGCACTGATGGGAAAACCCAAGCTGATATATTCCCCTATCAGGCTTCGCATGGCTAATCAACAAGTTGTCAGCCCATTTGGACGATTAGAGCATGTCCCAGTTGACATCGATGGATTAAGAACCTTTGTAGATTTTGAGGTAATTGAAATTGTTGATGATAACTTCCCTTACCCTGCATTGTTACGAATTTATTAGGCCTTCGACGATTCCACTGTTGTTGATTTAAAGAAAATATGCATGACATTTGAGAAACATGGCCTTAGGGTCATTACACCTTTAGACCCAAATGAAGGTCCACGATACACATAACTTATAAGAGAAGAGGACCACACATTTGAACTGGAAAACATCTACAAATTACCAGTCAGACAGCAGGATTATATCAACCCTACAGCTAACGGAAATATGAGTTGGCGAAGTGACAACACATACTCATCTGACTCAGAAGAAGCACTAGAGAACTGGTAGAACCAGATGTATGAATTATCTATAAGAAAATGCGCTAGGGTAACCAGAGAAGTTCACTTGATTGGCACAATCATGAGTAATCTCCCCACATTTGATGGGATGAACCCCTTAGAGAAATTCTTATTAGAATTTGAGACAAGTGTACCAACACAACATAGGCTGATGGAAATGGAGGAGGTCATGAAATCCACACCACCAATATGGTGGGGGACACATAAAAGAAATATTACAAACTAGACACAATGTCGAACTCTGATGACAACGTGGTTTTCAGCACAAGTAGGACGCTGTGAAGCATCGTACACAGGTCGAAGCTGCCCAAAGGACCATGTACGAAGATGTGAAGAGGCCTAAAGTGGCATTCTCAGAGAACAATGGGTACACATATTCATCAATACGTTAGATACCACCCCGATTAACTGGTACCTTCATGTAGAGTTGTGTCTTATCACTTCAGAATGGGAAGGTATGAACCAGAATTTTATAACCACCTTTTTGTTTGACAGTGAATTTCCTTCTGTAGATCAAGCACTACAGAAGGTGAGATAGAAAGTATTTGAGGATGCATCTGGCCTCCCTTTGGAGAAAGAAGAGGATGAATGGAATGCACCCCTCCAGAAACTGTAGAACTGCTACAACATTAATTTCGACAAAGACGATGACCCAAGGAAGGTGAATATCATAGAAACAGAAGGTTAGAGAGATGTGGAAGGACTAGGAGTTGAACTTCCATTCATTAGACAACCGATAAAGATAAAGAAAGTCAATATTAGGATAGAGGAAACACCAAAGCTTTCCAATGTTGAAGATTACTGGGACACTGCTACCATTAACAAAATCACATAATTATTGCATGAGTATCAGGACTTGTTCCCGACCAAGTTCACTGATATGAAGGGAATCAAAGAACCTATGGGAGAAATGAGAATACCTTTGAAACCATACACAAAGCCAGTCAATAAAATACCCTATAGATCGAACCCAAAATATAAGGAAAAAGTGAATATTGATCTAGACAGAATGCTGGAAGCAGGGATTATTGAACCTGTTGAAGAGTCGGAGTGGATTAGCCCCATGGTAGTGTAAGATAAGAAGATAGGTGAGATCAAGATTAGCATATATCTCAAGAAGTTGAATGATGCTTTTATACATGATCCTTTCCCTACACCTTTCACAGACGAAGTGTTGCATAACGTGGGAGGCCAAGAAGTATATTCTTTTATAGATGGGTTTTTGGGATACCACCAGATCCACATCACCAAGGAGGATCGTCATAAGACTATGCTTTCCACAGAGTGGGGATCCTACCAATAAACAATAATTCCATTTGGACCGAAGAATGCCCCAGCCTTCTTTTCCAGGGTGTTGGTTGAAGCATTCAGAGAATTTTTCCATAAGTTTTTAGAAGCATACTTTGATGACTAGACTGTTTTTAGTTTGTTGGAAAATCATATTGAATGTCTAAGGCTAATGCTGGATAAATGCAAGCAGTGTCAAATTGCTTTGAATTTGAAGAAGTGCATCTTCTTCTCACCATTTGGAGTATTATTAGGTCATATTGTATGCAAGCAAGGATTGTTGGTGGATCCAACCAAAATTGCAATTATAGTTGATTTACCACCACCTACATCAGTTAAACAACTGCGCACTGCGCTAGGACATACTGGCTATTACAGGAATTTTATCAAAGGATATTCTCAGATTACTGTGCCAATGGAGAGGTTATTAAAGAAATACTATCAATGTGGTTTGACAAACGAATGCCAGCAGATCTTCGACATACTGAAACAAAAGATGGCCACTACGCCTATTCTAGTCTTTCCCAACTAGAGCAAGGAATTCCATGTGCATGTTGATGCATCTTATATTGCATTAGGAGAAGTACTAGAAAAACCTGAAGAAGGGGACATTGATCATACATTAGCATTTTCTAGCAGAACGATCTCCACATCTGAAATCAATTACACTACTACAGAGAGAAAGGGACTAGCCATGGTGTATGCATTGCATAAATTCCGCCACTACTTGTTGGGAGGACACTTTAAAATGTTTATTGATCACTCTACACTGAAATACCTAGTCAACAAGCCAGTGTTGGGGGGGAGAATATGCAGATGGCTTCTCCTGTTTCAAGAATATGATTTTGAGATCATAGTTAAGCTAGGAAGAATGAATAAGGGCCCAGACCACCTGTCAAGGTTCGAGCATGGTGAAGAACCTACTAGTCTGGAGGACACACTACTGGATGCACAGCTTCTTTCCATTAGGAATATTGATGACCACTTCACAGACATAGTCTAGTTCCTATCAACAGGAATAGCTCCAGCTGAATACACAATTCCGCAGAAGAAATAACTAGTGGTGCGCACTGCAGATTTTTCACTGATAGCTGGTCAGCTATATAAAATGGGACTGATGAGATCCTAAGAAGATGTGTGATGGAGGAAGAACTCCCTATGATCCTCAAAGAATCTCATGAATTCATTGCAGGAGGAAATTATGTAGGAAAAGCAACTGCGCAGAAGGTTCTACGAGTTGGCCTTTGATGGCCTACGTTAAACAGGGATGCTAAAGAATATGCCAAAGCATGTGATGTATGCCAGCGAGTTGGAAAACCATCCCGAAGAGATGAGATGCCATTAGCACCACATATGACCTTAAAATCATTTTAAAAATGGGCCATTGACTTCATGGGACCTATAAACCCACTAGGAAAGTGCACAGTAGCAAGGTATATTATCACTGTGACATAATACCTGACTAGATGGGCTGCAGAAAGAGAAGTCAAGGAATGTAGTGCAACTACAACTGCGTGTTTTATATTTGATGACATAATAACAAGATTTGGATGCCCTAAGGTCCTTATGAGTGATCAAGGTACACACTTCATCAATAAGACAGTTGAAGCCCTGACTGAAGAATTTGCAGTCCACCATTAGAAGAGTACACCTTATCATCCACAAGCAAAAGGAACAGTTGAAGCATTCAACAAGATCTTGGAGACAACATTGACAACGATTTGGAGTGTGAACAGGGATGACTGGGATTTAAGAGTACCAGCAGTACTTTGGGCTTATAGAACCACTTACAAGAAATTAACATTGCATACCCATTTCAAGTTGGTTTATGGTCTTAAAGTTGTTGTCCTAATGGAGTACTTGGTACCAAGCTTAATAATTGTTGCATTTACAGACATGGATGATACTGGTGCTATTCATGAGAGGCTATCACTATTGGTCAAACTAGAAGAAGACAAATTCATTGCAGGCTTCCATCAGCAAATTCAGAAGGAATGAGAAAATGCCTATCATGACAGACAAATCAAGAAGAAGATATTCAGGAAAGGCAATTTAGTCTTGCTATATGACAGTAAGTTTATCAAACACCCTGGGAAGTTCAGAATGCATTGGCTTGGACCATATGAGATTGTCTATGTTATAGCGGGAGGAGTTGCGCAGCTCAAGACATTGAAAGGAGACTTGAAGGAAGGCTTGGTGAATGGGAGTTGGATGAAGTTCTACTATGACAACCAGTTGCCTCGCAGCTCTTAGTAGAATCAAGAAGACAAGGGTCCTGGTACTAGGTGTAGTTTAAACTGGGTACCAGACAAAGAAAAGACAGTCTTCACAAGGATGGGTAGGAGGCATAAAGTAGAAAGCAAGGGCTACACTATGTAGTCGAAAGTCGAAGAAAAACAAGAGGATAAGAACTCAAGTGCCTCGGGACAACTCATAGGTGAGTGTTGGGGGCTTGTTGGCCCAGGGTTATGCAAGGAAGTGAAGAATGAATAAGAAAAGGTAAAAATCGAGCTTCGCGGGAGACACAGTGGTTGTCACTGGGTCGAAGTGAGCAAAAGAACAGAGAAGATGGAGTGAAGTGCAGAAAAGCAAGTTGTTGGATGAGGAGATCGAGGATGAAATATCAGCAAGGAAGATGGAATGAGGATGACTTAGGAAGTGTAAAAAGCTAGCATTAGATGCCTTGGAGCACCGCAATATGGAGAAGGAAAGACAGGTTGGCGAAGAACGGAAAGAATGGGTCAAGTTGGCCTAGGGTTGTAGACACCTAGGGTTTTGGTAATTAGGGTTTTTGACACCTAGGTTTCGACCTAAGGTTGTCGGTGAGGGATTGTAATGTATAAATAGAGGTCGAGAGGACCTAGGTCGGGTCGGTACTATGGTTGAGCCTTGTTGTCAATTATTGTTCATTGGGAGAATATCGTATTGAGGGTGAGAGAGATCCTTCTAGTATTGTAGGATCTTCAGTTGGGTGCGAAGATCAAGTCCTACAGCTAGGTGCATAGGAAGGGAGAGAGGAAGAGAGATGGAGAAGAGAGGATATGCTAGCCAGGAGCGTAGATCAGAAATGTAAGATTTATCTTAATATATCATAAGCAAAGTTCTGTGGACATATCCCTAGAGAGAGGGTGAACCACGTACATATATTTTTGTGTGTGTGTGATTGATGCTCTGAGCTCTGTTGTTGTTATATTGATATCTGCATCATTGTATTAGATCATATCTATGGCTATGAAGGATAGATATAGCTATTTGAATGGTAAATGCATGTTATGTTGTTGTTGTAATAAGAACCACTTGATATTCCCCTGGTTGTAGACATCTCTGTCCTGCAACCCCCTCATAGTTTCTTTGGGTGAGACTGCATCTGCTTCACAGGTGCTACCGAAAGGGCCAGTAGCTAGGGCTTGTTGGTGCGCTCTTGAGCATTGAACCCTGGGTCTACTCCTATGCCAACAATGGTATACAGTATATTTGTGTTCATGGAAAATTAAACCACCGCGTGGAAGAATAATATGTAGGGATACATGCGCTAAATTTAGCATTGCATGGAGTGCATACACATATTAAGAGTGGAAGTGGTGTGCATGGTATGGTAAGGCACGATGAATTTTGACTGGTACGCACGTAGTATGAGTATGAGTTTTATCGCTACAGTGTAGGCAAGGGTGCGCACAGGTTATTGTTCAGGGTAGAGATAGAGTATTCGATGGGGCATACAGAGTATTGCACGCGGTGAGGCATATTGAACTTTAGCACGGTGCCATGCATAAAGAAAAATGCATGTGGAATATCCGAGTGTGATACAGAAACAATGCACAGTGGATATTGGTGCGCAATGCAAAAGTAGTACGCGCAATTTATTTTCACAATGAAGAGGAAATGTATAGCAGATACAGGTGCGGAGAAGCATGAAATTACCTTATAAAGTTGCTTTTCACGATAAATAAAGGTACACAAGTTGAATTTTATGCACACAAAATCATCTGAAAGGATAATTAAGACGATGAACCTGAGTTTAATAGACAATTTACATAGTATTCAAAGAAAGAGGAATACACAACTACATTGAAGTATTATTTAAAATGAGTCAAGCGAGTGAGATGAGTTTTGAGTTTTATTCAGACAGTTGAAAGTGAAATATAAGTTACAAGAAGACACTTAATATTAAAGGAAACAAGATTCATATCACCATCAGTTGTAATCTTGTCCTAAGCAGTACAAATCCACTACTGCGCTTATATATTCATTTAAATCCGAAATTACAAAAGGGGATGATTCAAAATAGCAATTTCCTTATTTAAAGAGACTGTACAAGAACAGGTTTATCATGTTTGGAGATTCCTTACCTCTGCTACCATTTGTCCAAAAATCGCTAAAATATACTCAATTGTATTTAAGGGTTCATTTCAGCTTAGCTAGCTCCTCCTTAAAATAATCTAACCAGACCTGTTGATTCTCTCCAACACTTTCAGTCGCTTGAGCAATGGGTTCTTTCTTATGTCACTTGTTTTGTTTCTTCCTAGCAGCTAGTCTATTGATAACCAGATCTCTTATGATTGGATTTAACCTAATTTCCAATCTAGAATAAGTAACAGGTAATGTGTGAAAATTAGTCGCTAGTATTTGCACAACTACCGTTTCTTTCATACTAGCAGGAAAATTTAGCATGTTGCCCGAATAACCAGTCTCATTGGATTTAACTGGGTCCATATACCTCAGTTGTGTGGGAACCGAAATACTTTTGCAGAGATGAGAAGCTCGAACTAGTTTGGAGATTTCTTGTTGATGGATAAGATGATGCTTCCATACCCAAGAGTTGGTTATTATAGAACCTCAATCATGAATCATTGGTAGACTTGCGCACAAGTACGATGGGTTCCATGCTCGGCTAATCCATTTCAAATGATTACAAATTTTGAGTTCGTTACATGGTGGCATTCACCTAACTTCAAATGGTTGTGATGTACCAAGTGAATGAGATGGAGTGATCTGACTAGCCGTCACCCATCCCAGGAGTGGTGGATTTGACATATTGAAGCACGTGACATTGGAACTTATGCAAAAGTGGTTTTGGAAAACTTCCTTTCACTTGATGTATCTCTGCGCGATGATGTAGTTCTTTCTAAGTTATCAAAACTTGTGTCTTGTCTAAGAATCGTCATGGTGGAAACACCAAGAAATCAGAGAAGATAATTCTGATATATTTATTGAGCCAAAATAGTTCATATTTCTCATGGATTGTTGATTTAGTTAACCTAATAATTTTTAATGGTTGCACATGTTTCAGAATTAACAATAACTAGATCAGATCAGATCAGTACCAAATCCATAAGAATGGAAGAGACACGAAGAAATTACAGTCAACAAGATGAGAGCAGAGGGATGAATGTCCACTTGGACATTGAAGGAACAAACTCCAATGGACATGGAGAGGAAAAGGGTGAAAACCTAAATATGGTAGAGACCATTAAAAATTTGCAAATGGATGTACAAAGCCATAAAGCTAACAATGAAAGTCTTATGAGGGCCAAAGAGCAGAAGGATGACTTCAACATGAAGTTATTGCAAAGTTTGAACAGAATAGAAAAGAAATTGGGAAAAGAAAGTGACTCAAGTAAATCTGGAAGTCACAAACCTTCGGATGAGAAAAATAAATCAGGAAATGTTATCAGACACCACCATCACTCCCCAAAGCATTCCAATAAAAGAGAAGGTAGTTTCACAAGTCCATCCCTTGTCAGACAATGTAAGAGGTCTTGGGTGGATGAACTACGAGGAGAAATGAACAAAATCAAACCTCCTACATTTGATGGTGAGCACAAGAAGGATGAAGATGCAGAAACATGGTTGTTGGGCATGAGAAAGTATTTTCAATTACATAATTATTCTTTTCATGCAGAGGGTAGAATTACCATCTATAAACTCAAAGGAAAGGCATCCATGTGTTGGGATCATCTTGTGCAGGTACAACACATCAAAGAGAAGATAGTTACTTGGAGGGAATTTAAGAGGTATTTTGAGAAGAAATACTTGACTAAGAGATATTATGACAAGAAAATGAAAGATTTCTTTGAACTCAAGCTTGGAAGCATGACCATAGATGAATATGAAAGAAGATTCCTAGAACTGTTGAAGTACGTCTCCTTCATCAAGGATGAGATAGTTAAAATTCAAAGGTATTTGAGTGGATTTCTAGTGTTCATCAGTGACAAAATACAGTATGATGATCCCAATACATTGGAAGAGACCATAAGGCAAGATAAATGTCTATATGATCAGCAGAAAGAAAGGCCAACTTTCCAAAAAGATTGGGAAGAAAAAAAGAAGTTCAAGGTGGATCAGAGGGAAAAAGGATTTAAACCACCATTTTTCAGAAATAGTCCACAGGGACCACAAACTCCTAAAGAGCCCAAAACGATAGAGGCAGAAGGCCAAAGGCCAATGCATCCACCTATTCAATGTTGGGGTTGTAAAGGAGATCATAGATTCAAACATTGTCCTCACAGAGGTGGAAAAGGAAGGATTGTTTATAATGTACAGCAAGCTGAGACAGTGGAGGACCTGGGAAAAAATGTGCCAAGGATCTATGCAACACTGGATAACATTAAAGTAGAATATCATTCACGTATGATTGAAGTGGAAGGTATGATTAACGACCAAACCATTGCTATTTTAATTGATTCAGGGGCTAGTCATAGTTATATAGATCTTAAGATGGTATAAAGTTTGCAATTGCCAAGAAGAAAGCATGGAAAATCTTGGTTGGTACAGTTGGATACAGGAGCCAAAAGAAAGTTTAATGAGATGGTTAAGTCATGTCTTATGGACATGAACAGACTGAGAACCAAAGCAGATTTGAACATCTTAGCTTTAGGTTCCTATGACTGTCTAACTGGGATGGATTAGTTGGACCCACATCATGCTCTATTGGATTGTCATAACAAAGAATTCACTTTCTTGGATGGAGAAGGGAACCAAAGGAAAGTGCAGGGAATTCCCAAGGCAGTAACCGTTATATAAATTTCAGCATTGCAGCTGAAGAAATGTTATAGAAGAGGATGTAAAATATTTTCAATTCATATGGAGGAGACACCTAAAGCCAAGGTGCCAAATTTGGAGGATTATGCAGTCCTAAAAGAGTTTGAATATGTATGCAAGGAGGTACCAGGAATACCCACAAAGGGAGACATTGATTTTTCTATAAATCTGACACCAAGAGAAGCTCTCGTGTCAAAGAATCCTTACATAATGAGTACGCTAGAATTGAAAGAGTTGTAAATGCAACTTGAAGAACTTCTAAAGAAGGGGTATATACATCCAAGTGTGTCACCTTGGGGTGCCCCAGTCTTGTTTGTGAAAAATAAAGATGGAATGTTAAGATTGTGCATTGATTTTAGACAATTGAATAAAGTGACTGTCAAGAACAAGTTTCCTCTGCCAAGGATTGATGATCTTTTTTATCAATTGAAGGATGCAAAGATCTTTTCAAAGATAGATCTCAGATTGAGATACCATTAGGTAAGAATTAAAGAAGAAGATATCAACAAGACCACCTTCAGGACAAGGTACGATCATTTTGAGTTCACAGTGGTACCATTTGGGTTGTCAAATGCACCAGCTATTTTCATGTGCTTAATGAATGATGTTTTCCGAAAATATTTAGACAAGTTTTTCATTGTCTTTCTGGATGACATTCTTATATACTCTAAGTCAAAGAAAGAGCATGAACATCATTTGAAGATGGTGTTGCAAGTATTAAGGGGGCATCAGTTGTATGCCAAATTGAGCAAGTGCTCATTTTATCAGAAACAAATTCATTATTTGGGGCATATCATCTCAGAAAATGGGATAGCAGTGGACCCTGAGAATATAGAAGCCATTAGAGAATGGTCAGCACCAAAGAATGTAACAAGGTTTATATCATTCATGGGCCTTGCAAGTTACTACATGAGATTCATTAGAGGATTCTCAGAGATAGCACACCCAATCACTTCCTTGCAAAGAAAGGGTATGAAGTTTCAGTGGATGTCGGACTGTGAAGGGAGTTTCCAACATTTTAAACAATTATTGACAAGTGCTCCAATACTAAGGATTGCAGACCCAAATGAAGATTTCATTCTATGCACATATCCATGTAATGAATGACTTGGTGGAGTCCTTAGTCAAAATGGATTCATGATATGTTATGAATCAAGGAAGTTGAAAGAGCATGAAAAGAACTATGCCACTCATGATTTGGAGTTGGTAGCCATAGTACATGCCCTGAGAAAATGGAGACACTACCTCATGGGAAAAAGGTTTGAGCTAAGAACAAACCACAATGGTTTGAAATATTTATTTGATCAGCCAAATCTAAATGCTAGGCAAAGCAGATGGTTAGAATTTCTACGCGAATATAACTTTGATATAAAGCATATCAAAGGGAAATAAAATAAAGTGGTTGATGCACTCAGCAGGAGGGTGCATGAACTACGTGCTACAACCATCAGCATGTATTAGACTGATGTTAAAAGAAAAATTATGGAGGTTGAAATTATAGACCTGCAATACAAAGAATTGATAGCAAAATTACAGCAAGGCAAGACACCACAAAAGATGGATATTTTTAAGTTGGGAGTAGATGGAATACTGCTGCACAAGAACAAAATTTCCGTACCAAATGTCCGGGACTTGAAACATATAAATTTTCATGAGATGCACAATGTTCCTTATGTAGGGAACCTTGGATATTAGAAAACCATAGTAGTGGTTAAGAGCCAACATTTTTGGCCAGGCATGAAGAGAGAGATAGAAAAATACATTGCAAGATGTAAGGAATGCCATAAAGTTAAAGCAGAACACAGGCACCCAACAGGATTTTTGCAACCTTTTCCCATTCTTGAATGGAAGTGGGAAGTGGTGACAATGGATTTTATTACAGGATTTCCCAGAACAGGAAAGATACATGATTCGATTATGGTGGTGGTGGAAAAGATTACAAAAGATGCCCATTTCATTCCACTAAAAACTACTCACAAGGCAGCAGATGTCGCTAATATTTTCATCAATGAAGTGGCATGATTGCATGGAATTCCTAAAACGATAGTGTATGACAGAGACCTGAAATTCACCTCAAATTTCTGGAAAGGATTGTTCAAAGGATTTGGGATGAATCTGAACTTTAGTACATCTTACCATCCCGAGTCTGATGTACAGACAAAGAGGGTGAATAGAGTGATAGAAGATATGTTGAGAATGTATGTGATGGATAAACCATCCAAATGGGAAGACTACCTACATTTAGTAGAATTCGCTTATAACAATGGGTATCAGACATCATTGAAGATGAGCCCATTTGAAGCACTTTACAGCAGAAGGTGCAATACTCCGGTGAGCTAGGATAACCCAGCTGATAGAATAGTAGTCAGGCCAGAGTTGCTCAAGGAGATGGAGGACCAAATGTTAAAAATTAAGAAGAATTTGAAAGCTGCCCAAGACAGATAGAAAGGTTATGCTGATAAAAATAGAATCCATAGAGAATTCAAAGTGGGTGATCATGTTTTCCTGAAGAAGAAAGCTAACAAGAGTTCCTTGAAGCTGGGAAGCTGCGCCAAGTTCGCAGCCAAATTTTGTGGACCATTTGAAATCCTAGAGAGGATTGGTCTAGTTGATTATATGATTTCATTGCCTGCATCTATGTATGTTCATAATGTATTCCATGTATCATTGCTAAGGAAATACATACCTGATGCTAATCATGTTGTTGATTGGAATGTTATTCAGGTGGAGCAAGAAGGCGCTTTCCAAGTGCATCTGGTGCGCATTTTGGATCGGAAAATCAAACAACTCCGAAATTGAGCCATAGGGCTTGTAAATGTCTAATGGACCTAGTATGGACCTGAAGATGCTACTTGGGAGCATGAGGATGCAATACGGGCAGAATACCCGCATATTTTTGAAAATTTTTGAAAAATTTGTTGTATATGGGTACATGATGCACTGAGGACAGTGCATAAATAAGGGGAGGGAATTGTAATATCCCTCAGTCAAACCCAAATGCAAGTGTAATCCAAGTATATTTAATCTAGTGAGCTATTTAGACATCATTTTTTTAATACACCTTTCATGGCATGGTGTGCACATATACTATGCAGTAAAGTGATGTAGTGTTCACATTTATGGATACCATGCGTAGTAACTAAAGTGCGTGGAACCTTGAGGAAAGTGGATATCGTGCACAATAACTAAAGTGCACACAACCTTGAGGACAGCAGATACCACGCGCAGTAACTAAAGTGCACACAATATTAATATCAGCGAACCTTTATGTATATGATATGCATTATAGGCTAGTGAGCTAGTATTATAAGCCGGAATGCTTATGTTTTAGAATTAGGCCAGAGCACCTAGATTTTAAAGGCCATCATGCTTATTTTGTATATGTCTCATGATTAATATAAAATACATTGTTGTGCATAGACCGACCACAATAAAAGAGAAGGGGGACTAGATTCCACCAGTTAGGGAAAGGGAGGGCCGAAAGCTAAGGAAAGGGCTAAGCGAGAGAGCTTAAGCCAAAAAGGAATATTAAATTAATATTTCTTAGAACATAATAGTTGGTGACATTCTTACCAAGATAAGTATCGGTTCTGTGATGAATTTACATGCTGCATTGTCATTTATGTGTTAATTTATGGGTTTTATGGCATGTGTGAGCATATTTGTCTGTATGTTTCAGGGTATACCCCTATGTACGTTGCATGTCTATGATTACTGTTAATACAACCTGAAAATCGTATATTTACATAATGCAACTGTTTGTTTATGTTTTATATGTGAAGCTTTCGCTAGAGCATTTTATGTATATGTTTAATTTCATGCAGTTCAATATGTATGTATGCATGTGTGTGTATATATATATATATATATATATATATATATATATATATATATATATATTATGTGACATACCTCAGTTAGATACTGGGTTGTTACCTTATGTTGTCAGAGCTAAGTTAAGCATCTGAGCAGTGACGTTCCCCGACCTGTTGGTGGTCGGGGAGGTGCGTTATAAGAAACATCTAAGATAATGTCTAGTTCATATACAACCTTTCTACCATTATCTTGAAAGAATTCTAGCTTTAATGAACAACCAAAGATAGCCTCCTTAAATTGTTGATGTTATTCTTGCAATGCAAGTTCTTGACAAAAATTAGAAACAGTAATATCATTAATACCATCATAAAAAAAAATATCCTCCTACTATGTTATGATAGTAGCACGATGTTTTATAACAACAACATGTTCCTGAATAGACTAATCATATTTAGCTGCAAAATCATCTTTTTTATCATGATTATTGAAAATTTCTAAGGATGTTGTTTGGGAAAAAAATTCTTCTTTATTATCTGTATCAAGAAAAAAACTTTGCATTTGTTGATTATAGGTAAACCCTTGAATATCAAAATTCTCATCACCAATTCTAAATTTCTCATGGACACTAACTTCTTGAAAATCATTGTTATCATGTATGTGATTATTATTTTTTGAATTTTTTTTGCATGATGACAAATGAATATTCCCATCTTTATGTTGCTTATATTCTTTAAGCACATAGATATCATTTTGTTCAATAATATATTGAACTTTATCCTCTAAAACAAGAAACCAAATTGTACCTTCTTGAAAAATTTCAAGTGCATCCAATTCCAAACTATACAAAAATGTTTCTTCTTAGACCAACATATCTTATTCATCCTCACTATTGTAGTAAACTTGTTCTTCCATCTCTTGATCAGAGTCTTCATCAGTAAAACATTCATCATCATGATTGTCTTGAGGTACTTGTTCTATTGATTATTCATTACAACGGTATTCAAAGAGAAGTTCAACTAGGAAAATTATTCTACAATGATAATGAAAACATGCATGAAATTCTCTTAGAGAAGAAATACTTCTAGGAGGAAAATCCTTGTACCATTATCGAGCATCTGCTTCTAGTGATATCATGAACATATTCATAAGCATGTGTTCATGAAAAAGTCACAGGTGTCACATGCACTTATGAAAATCTATCAAATGTTGTGCAAGGAAATCATCATCATCTTCTTTGAATATTGGAAGATGGTCTACCCAGTCTTCTGTATTAGGCATAGCATTAGGAAACCTAGGTACATTTGAAAACTCAAATGGAACATACCTTGCAGCAATATTTGCAACAAAAGAAATTTCCATTTGGACACAATGGAGTCGCTAGTGAAATCACAGTGCAGTTATAACCACACACCCTGTGTCTGATATTTGTTCACCTTCAAGAAGAAGATCTAAATATTTGTTCACTAAGTAGTTGTTCTAACAATTAATCTCATAATGTCATATTTAAATGTAAAGGATTGGGTAAAAAAGGGTAGACATGGTTTAATAATTAAATGAAAACTAACTAGAATAAAACATGGTAAATCCCTTAGATCATAGGTATAATCCATTGGGCATGGAGTCTCATTCAAAAAAGAATAATTAATGATAATGATAGGGGAATAAATAAGAAGGATAATGAATCCCATACCATAACAGAGGGAAAAATCAATCTCTATCAATCCCGAGATGAATAAGGATGGATTTACTGGGTATTAGACAATGAATCCAACAAAGATAAAATCAAGTGCAAGGATTGGGTACAATATGTGAATTCAACAATATAACACCTATTAGGTAACCTGTAAAGGAAAAAAATATATTTGGGTTATGATAGATACTGTATGAAATAGGAATGAATACTTCATCCATGTCTCACAAGGCTTAGTAATAAAGACATAGGTCCAATACATGTAAATCTGTAATCTTGATAATTCCTTTATAATTGTACCAATGGTTGTTTTACCAAATTGATACACTCATGACACGATATAATCTAACTAGAAATTTATAGGTTTACTAAGAAGAACATAGATTAAAAAGTGAGAAATCTTAACACAAAAAATAGAAAGAAAACACGGGTTTCTGCTACGAATGAGCCATAAATCCATAAATGAATCCATAATTCTTGAGAAAATTACAATTTCCCCATGGGATTCATAACAGAGAACACAGTCTCACTGTCTCTGGTTTCTAACCTCCTGTCCTCTTTGAATACCTCTGCTATTGCTTATATATTTTTTGGTTGCTTGAATGAATCCCTTCATTACTAGGATTGATTGCTCGACTATCGCCTCAAAACTTGCATTCAAATATGGAACCAATTTCCTCAAAATATATTTTTTTTGGAGTTGTCGACACCTCTAATCAATGTGTTGTCTCATATCATAAACAAAATAAGTATTTTGTTTGCTACATCAATATGTTATGCCATGATTGATTCCATGTGACACATGTATCTTTAAAATCTCAATATTTGACAAATCATTTTCCTTGTCACTCAACAACTAAAGCATTTGGATGAATATCTTGGTATAATGTCGCATCATCAATTTTCATATTCAAACCAAGAAGCATACCAACTCCATAAAATGATATATAACCTATTTAAACAACCTTTGAGCTCGACCAGAAATTTGAGAGGCTTATCGAACTTTTGTACATATGGATCAAAGAGTTTGTTTGTTACTTTATGGTAGACTAAAACATGGTATTATGACATTGATGGATATTATATACCAACCAACTTGGAAACCATTAGATCAATCATTGATCTATGGCCCAATGAGAACTAATACGACATCCATCGTGAAATCCATTTGGGATTTCTTCATAAATGTGTCTCCATATAATTTGAATGTGAACATGTGGACTATGGAGTTGTGTGTGCAATGTTACATTTTAAAGGTGGATACCATATTTTTTGGATCAGCCTTAACATATTAATGAAAATAACTTGACAGATGATCTCTTGGCATGCTGACATGGAAAGCACATGTGGCATATTTCTATTGGACTGACAATTATTACTTCGATACTTTGAGATTGGATATAGACCTTTAATCGGAGGTGCACCATCGGAGCGATCTGGACCGTCAATCAGAGGTATTCCCATTAGAGCGATCAAAGGTAAGGTCCCAATGGGACTCTAATGAGGGACTCCAATATTGGATCTAGACCGTCCATCATAAAATTTGAAACAAATGAGGGTCATTGATTGGATGTGCTCAAAAGATAAAATTAGCCAAGGCCTCAATAATGTCATGCTGACATCGGTCTAGAAACATGGTCTCTTTCTATTGGTCTATGATGGAACTAATGTGGAAGAGGGGCATGGCGCATGTCACTCATTGTTTATGTGGTGTCCTATATCTTTGGCATATTTCACATGTCCACGTGGAGACTTGTGATTATCCTAGTGCCTGGAATGATTTGATATCTGGAATGGATATGGAGCATCCATTGGAGTGAGGTTAGTCATAGGTGCAGTGTTGAAGAAACTATAATGAACGAGACTCCGACGAGGTAGACTCTGGGTTGAATTCATCTTGGACACGTGGTGCCCTTTAAATTGATCTTGATGGCACTAATGTGGCAAAGGGTGTGCCAAGTTTCACCCATTTTAATGTGTTGACCTGTGCATCAGTGGATTCCATATGTTCATGTGGAAGCCTCTAGTTGGTCCATGTTGATGTCGATGTGGAAAGGGGTATTCCACGTATCACATAGTTTTGAGATATTTACATGTGTATGTGGTGGGTTCCACCTATCCATGTGGAAGCCACTGGTTGGCTCTGACATTTATCCACTAGCCAGATTACATGACACCTAGTCAAGAATCTTGGATATCGGTGGTTCCCCATCAGAGAGATCAAGTGGTTATGTGACGAGGGAGACTTTGATGAGGAAGACTCTAACAAGGGAAAGTATGACGTTGACTAGAACCATCGATATTGAGCACACTCACTTACAATTGTTCGATATGATCAAGCTCTGCAATACTACTGGCACTTGATCTTTGATTCATAGTCCTATGGTAAGCCTCTCGATTAATAAAATTGAAGTCCTTTTGGGGGTGCACTAGGCCCTTTTTGACTTGCAATAAGCACCCAATTTCTTAGATTTTACTTTAGGTTCCTTGGGCATGGATTTTAAAAAATTGAATATTTTCAAATGGAAACAATGAAAGAACGAGCTATACGTTTACTCACATAAGGACAAGAATACTTTGGGGGATTAACCAAATTAGATATTTTGAAGCAGAGAAATTTAGAAAAGCTTGTGCAAATTTTGTGAAATTTAAAAAATTTGGGGATGTGAATTTATGTTACATTAGACTTCATAATAAATACAGAAGTGTCTCCTATCATACATCAAAGAAGAATACATGAGTGGGGCGGTTTACAAGGAGATCTGAGGAATATTAGGCCACCATCCTTTGATGGTGAAAGACAAAGAGAATATGATGTTGAATATTAGTTTCTTGGAATGAGGAATTATTTTCAATTGCACAACTAATCCTCTAATAAAGAAGACAAAATTTCCACCTACCATTTCCATGGAAAAGTTGTTGCATGTTGGGATCAGTTGGAGAAAGTGGAGAACATTAATGAGAGAAGGATCACTTGGAAGCAATTCAATAAGTATTTTCAGAAGGAGTATCTCTCAAAATGCTACTACAACAAGAATATGCAAGAGTTACTTGAACTTAGGTTGGGGAGCATGACCATGGGAGAATATGAAAAATATTTATTAGGATTGTTGAAGTATGTGGGATTTATCAAGGATGTGAAGGTAAACATATAGAGGTTTTTTAGTGTACTTCCATAATTTTATAAAGATAAGATTCAATATGATTATCCTATAAATTTGATGGAGACCACTAGAAAGGATAAGTACCTGTATAAGCAAGGAAAGGGAAAATATTCTTTCCAAAATTCTTGGAAGGATAAGAAGAAAGAGAGGTCTGATCAAATAAGGAAGGGATTCAAACATCCTTTCAACAAAAACAACACTAATAAAAATCAGCAAGATCGGTCTACTAAGAAAGAATCCAAGAAGGAAGACTCATTGGGGAAAATGGGAAGACCACCAATGAAATGGTGGGGATGCAAATAACATAAAATGTACAAGAGTTTCCCTCATAGAGAAGAAAAAATTAAGAGCATGCACAACATCCAAGAGGCTACTATAGTAGAAGACATGGGAAAACATATTTCAAGAATGTATGTAGCCTTAGAATATCGACAAGCATAATACCAATACACTGTGATATAAGTGGAAGGTAAGGTCACTAATATGCCTATTTCTATTTTAATTGACTCAGGAGAAAGTCATTTTTACATTGATCCTAAAGTAGTGGACAAATTACATTTGGAGAAAAGTAATCTTGAAAAATCAAGTTTGCTTCAACTAGCCACTAGAACCAAAATCAAGGATCAAAGAGGGATTTATATCTAATTATATCTTCTTTCTCGTTCTTATTTTTGCTGGGAAAAGAGGAATCACATTGATGAGGGACAAAAACCACAGTTGGTTGGATGTTGGAATTAATAGTGCATTTCCAGCCATGAATTTATTCTTGCATGTCTGAGTTGCATTGAAAATTGATAAATTGTCTTCACAATTGCAAATCCTGAGAGTTCTAGCATTGAAATTTTTTAACATATGCAATGGAGCCATGGAAAGAGGTGGAAATCCTGAGGAACTACATGGAAGTGAAGGGGGTTCATTTTCTTTGAGTGGTGTAGGTTGGAGGGAAGAGATTTTGTGTAATTTGGATTGTTGTGTTTTGAGAAACCTTTGAGAGCTTGAGTATTGACTAGTTTGGGAAGTTGAGTGATGCTATAGAACCCATCTTTGTGGATTCATAACCCTAGCTTAGGGGTGATCTATTGTTGAGACTTGGAACAATAGTGTCTAAGGTTGGGTAGAATGTCCTTGGTTTGCACCCAATTGGTGATTGATATTGTTAAAGATAAGTTCTCTCTGCCATGTGTTTCTCTGCTTGCATAACTATTTATGTTGTGTACTGATTATTATCTCTAAGATATGTATTTTAAAATGTGTGTGATTTCTAGATATTTTTGTGCATGGAATATTGTTCATTCTTTCATAGCTTAACATCAATCTTGATGACTACGTGTGTTTATTTCATGCTTCTTTAATAACTTTAATTATCATAATTCGAAATCTATTCAAGAAGAGGTTATTGAGGGTGCATGGTCCAATCGGATGATAGTCAATTACATCTGAGATTGGTATCAAAGAGTATTGAAGGGAATTATGGAAGTATCATGGCTTGGGATGGGGGTCTTAGTACATCACAATTTTGTTGGGTATGTGTTAAAAAAAAAAATCCTCGGAAAATGTGTCACATATTTAGGTGGTTTTTCGGCACATGGTTTCTTTGCCAATGGTTTTCTATTTTTGGTTAAGGAATTAGGGTTTTTAACTAATCTAGGTCATTGGGTTAGGGTTTTGGATGTCGTTGGATCCTATATGTATATTGTATTGTAAACAATGTATCATGATGAATGAATATAGAATATCTTGGTTTTCTCAGTTTGGGTTTCGAAGGGAAAAATCTTTGTGTAATGTTTGTATTTTCCATTGTGTATTTTATGTTCTTTTATTGAAAATATGTTTGCAGTAAATATTGTACAAGGTTAAAATCTACAAATTTGGTATCAGATTTTTTGGTTTGCAACATCAGGCCTTCAAGGGGCCTAATTCATGCCAAGATAAGTTTTGCATCTAAAATCAATTAATGAATATTGGGAAACATCAGAGAGGTTTTCTTTTGTGGTTTAAACATTGTCTTTCAACCCTGGAAACTAGATCCAAGTTGACCTCCACGACCCTGGATTTCCATCGAGCCCTCACTTGCTCGATTTGGACAGAGGCTTAACGATTATATGTCTTAGAAAACTGACACTCAACTACCATTGATTGAGCCTCCACGTGGGCTCTTCATCATCGACATGTGATTGGGAGTTACCTTTATTTATCCCACATACATGGAGGGAGCATAAGATGAGTTGTTTATAATCAAAAGACAACCATTTATTATATGTGTGTGAAAAGAGAGCCACAAAACCTTACGGAGCCCGTGTGCAACGTAAATTTTGGTATGGTGGTCGGTGGGACCAGTGGACCATACCAAATCCGTTTGGTAAAGGTGTATTGGAGAATTGGATCCATTGGCCTGTGGGCTAGTATCCTTGTGGTCAGATCATACCAGAGTTGAGAACATGAGAGTATGGAAGTTGGCATGGTGGGTTGGTGGATCAGAACAACATCAGATCACCTTGTTGAATTGATCTATAAACTCCCATGGATATTTCACTGGAACAATTCGTCACAACAAATCTAAATTTTTTTTGAAAATGTTTACTATTAAGGTTATTTTTCCTTTAGAACCCAAAATGGGCATGTCATTAGTTATGAATCTAGAAATATTAATGAACATGAAAGGAAGTATGCCACACATGATTTGGATATTGTTGCTATAGTTCATTCCTTGAAGATATGGAGACATTATTTAATGGGGAAGAAATTTGAATTAAGGACAAACCATAGAGGTTTGAAGTACCTTTTTGAGAAACCAACTTTGAATGCTAGACAAACAATATGGCTAGAATTTTTAAGCGAGTGTGACTTTGAAATCAAGAATATAAGAGAGAAGGAGATTAAATTTGTTGATGCACTCAACAGAAGAGTATATATTATGCATTCTACAACCATTAGTATGCATCAATCATATTTAAAGAGACGAATTTTGGATGTTGTTGTTATAGAAAAACGTTACCTACAGGTAAAAGAGAGTTACAACAAGAGAATGTATAGCACAAATTCAAAGGGTATAAGATTAAGGAAGATGGATTACTTATGAATAAGAAAAAAAATTATGTTCCTAGTTCCCGAGAACATAGAAACTTGGTATTAAGGGAAATACATAATGTTCCATATGTTAGACATCTTGATTACCAAAAATGTAATATACCAGATATAAAATGTAAGCAGAACATAAATAAAATGCTAGTAATGGCAGAATAACAACAATATAACCAGAACATTCACCACAATAACACTGAAATGATATGAGAATAATAATAGAAATAGCACTTTGAATCTGAAAGCAATGTTCATGGGCCTCTTCAAGGGGGAAACCTCTAGTTGAGCAGAGATCTATTACAATAATATCCAAGCTAGGGTTCTCATATGCTCGACTCTTATTTATACTAAAAAGAAGCATCTAGAGGAATATCCTTCTAGAAGTGGAAGCTTCTATTAGGTCTTCTTACATATTCCTTATTCTATTTTATTGAAAGGCATTATTAATATTGACCTTTATTACATCTGAATATATTGTTCTACCTATGTCCAGGTTAGGACCCTAACATGTCTACCCCCTTAAAAATAGCCTTGTCCTCAAGGCTTGAGATGAGGAAATTGCTGCAGAATTTCCACTGGACTAGCACTTCCTTGATGGTTCTCTAACGTAGGTGATGCTCACGCTGGCCCAAAACTGCTTCTGGTTGTAGCCAAATGGATCCCTCTTCATCTAACTCTGGAAGGTTGGTTTGAATTTGGAACTTAGCTCCAATCACCTTCTTTAAGCATGAAACATGAAAAACAGGATGTAGCTTTGAATGGTTGGGAAAAGCTAAATGATAAGCTACTTGTCCCACACGCTTGAGAATGGTATAAGGACCATAAAATTTGGGTGCTAGCTTCTGACAATGCTCGGCCTTGAGGGAAGTTTTCTTGTAAGGTTGCAGTCGAAGAAACACCTGATCCCCTTCTGCAAATTGATGTTCATAGAGACCTTGATCTACTTGTTGCTTCATGTGATTATGTACCATGGCCAAATTATCTTTGAGGGTACGGAGAATATCCTCTCGGGCTGTAAGTGTTAGGTCAACCGCTTGGACCTTCGAGGCACCCTGTATGTATGAGAGAACTGAAGGTGGCTTCTGTCCATATATCGCTTAAAAAGGAGTCATGCATGTAGTTGTATGGTATGAAGTGTTGTACCACCATTTAGCTAGGGGTAACCATTGAGTCCACTGATTTTTCTTTTCCGAGGAAAAACACCTCAAATATGTTTCCAAACACTTGTTGACAACTTTCGTTTGGCCATCAGTCTAGGGATGATAAGTTGTGTTGAGATGCGATTCGGTGCCTTGTATCTTGAATGATTCTTGCCAAAAATTGCTTGTGAAAGTTGGGTCGTGATCAGAAACAATAGAGTGTGGCATGCCATGAAGCTTGAAGACCTGATCCATGAAAATTTAAGCCACCATGGATGTTGTAAACGAGTGTTGAAGGGCTCAGAAATGAGCATACTTGGAAAGGCGATCAACAACCACCATGATGATGGATTTATTTCCCGATTTGGGTAAGCCGGTAATAAAATCCATAGAGATATCCTTCCAAATAACAGGTGGAATCAGGAGAAGTTGGAGTGTGCCCTTAGATTTGACTGTTTCTTCCTTATTATGTTGATAAACATCACATTTATCTACAAAAATATGAATGTCCTATTTTATACCATCCCAAAAAAAGGAACATTTGACCCTGTCATAGGTTTTGGTGAACCCGGAGTGCCCTGTTGTGGGTGTAGCATGAAGGTCAGAAAGTACCATGGATTTAAGCTTTGATTGTTTGCTTAAATACAAATGGCCTTTGTATCAAATTTCATCATGGAGACAAGAGTACCCTGGGGAAGCTGGAGTATTGGACTGCAATTTTTGGATCAACTGCGAACGGCTTGGAACCAATCTCGTACAATGAATGAAAGAGAAAAGAGGGATCCTTCATCTTCATATTTTCGAGAAAGTGCATCCGCAACCACATTGTCTTTTCCTTTCTTGTAAATGATCTCATAATCATATCCAAAGAGTTTAGTTACCCATTTTTTTGCTCTAGGGAGGAAATGCATTGTTCCAGAAAATACTTGAGGCTTTGATGGTCTGTCTTAATTTGGAAATGTTGCCCCAATAGAACGAGTTCTTTTTTAGGAGAGCAGTGAGAGGTGTTGCAATCTTCCCATAATTCTTAACAAACTTGCGATAATACCCTGTTAAGCCCAGAAATCCATGCAAGATCTTAAGAGTCTTTGGGTGAGGCTAGTCTTGCATAGATTCAATCTTTTTAGGATCCACCCTGACGCCATCTTTGCCAACCAAACGACCCAAGTATTCTACTTCTGGAGTGCCAAAAGAACATTTAGACTGTTTTAGGAAAAGTTGGTGCTGAGAGAGTAGATGGAGAACTCGATCCACATGAGCAAGATGTTTTGTCTAGGTTTTTCTATAGATGAGGATATCATCAAAGAAAACTTATAAAAAATGGTAGAGAAAAGGATGGAATACATAATTCATGAGGCTTTGGAAGGTGAATGGGGCATTACATAAGCCAAAGGGCATGACCAAAAACTCATAGTGGCCCTCATGAGTTATAAAGGAAGTCTTGGGACTGTCTTCCTCTTTCATACATATCTAGTGGTAGCTTGAACGAAGATCAAGTTTAGTGAAGAATTGAGCTCCACTCAATTCATCCAGGAGGTCATCAATGACAGGAATAGGGAATTTTTCTTTGATCATAAGTTTGTTGAGGGCACAGAAGTTAGGACACATTCGCCAAGGACCTTCTTTCTTTAGGACCATGACCATATGAGAAGAGTAGGGGCTCGTACTAGAGCGAATAACACCTGCATTAAGGAGTTCTTGGACCATTTTCTCAATTTCATTTTTTGGGGAAAAGGGGTGATGATATAGAAAAATATTGGGAGGAAGGCTTCCGGGTACAAGGGGAATGGAATGATCATGAACACCACGGGAAGGAGGGAGTCCTTGGGGAGTGGAAAAGACCAATTAATGTTTAGAAATGATGGCTTGGAGGTCTTGCAGGACTGAGGGTATCTATGTTTCTTGTATGGCATGGAGTTGGGTGATAACACCAGAATGACCTTTTTTGAGAAACTTTTGAACTAATGGGAACTAATGATCTCAGGTGAACCGGCGATGATGCCTTGGAACTTATATTGGTGGCCCTCCTGGTCGAATTGCATGGTTAAGTCTTTAAAATCCATGAGAATGGGACCCAAAGTCCTTAGCCAGTCTGTACCCAACACAATGTCACAACCTCCCATGTCGATAGAAAACATATGGGATTTCAGGTGGTAGTCACCAATTTGGAGATGCACATTTTCACAATGCCCTCCACATTTCATGGAACCACCATTGGCAATCATGATTTGGAAATTATTGACGGCATGGATGTAGCAATGAGTTTCTTGGGCAATGCGGCGATGAATAAAATTATGGGTGTTGCCACTATCAACCAAAATGATGACCTTCTGATGCTTGATGTAACCGATTAGCTTAAGGGTTTGGGTAGAGAAGAATCCAGTGAGAGCATTGAGGGAAATGAAAGGTTCTACTTCGGGAGGGTCTGAGGGAGGGGTTATGTCAATGGATTCAGGTGACTCAGACACAAAGGGAGTTTCTACATCCTCTTCTGAAATATCCTTGGAGATGGCCATAAAAATCTTTTGTTCTTTACACTTGTGGCCCAGGAAATATTTTTTCATCACAGTTATAACAAAGGCCTTTGAGTTGGCATTCATCCATTTCGGCCCTGGTCAATTTTTTGATCTTCAGTGGAGCAGAGGGAGTAGTGGGATTTACTGGTTTAGGGTGAGGGATAAAGAAGGGTTTAAAATTTTGAGAAGATACAACCTGTTGTGCTTCTTTATCTCTTTTAGTATCCTCCACCAAACTCTGAGGCCAAGCCATGAGGACATGGGCTCTAATCTCATCCTTGAGGCTATTGATAAAACACTCTCAGAAAAATGCATCAGACATGACCTCTTTTATAAAATCCAGGCACTCAAAGGTAGCTATAAAGTCTTCCATTGTTCCTAATTGTTTCAACTTTTTCAAATGGTCCAAATGGTTAGTGTCAGTGTCAAAGCATTCATAAATCTCTACCACAAAGTGTGTCCAATAAATATACCCTTGACGAGAAGTTTTTCTCCATTTCCACCATTGCCAACGTTCTTGATCTAGATGGAGAACACCATACTAGAGTTTGGACAAGTCATCTGTAATGTCGTATAAAGAGAAATAATGTTCCATTTGGGCTACCCAACTAGTGGGGTTCGAGCCATCAAATTTGGTCACATCCACCCGCGGAAGGCATAGGTCACGTTGAAAGTGATAGTTCTGAAAGTTATGGGAGTGAGAGGAATGGTCACCTTCAGTATGTGGAGGTGAGGAAGAGGAACGGTTATCTGTAGGGATATGCAGTTTGGTACAGAGTGCCGACAAGATTGATTCAAGCTGGGTGGTGAGGTCTTCCTTGATTTCCTCCATTGAGGACTACATGGTTGTATTGATTGAGGAAAAATTGGCACTGAGTTGTTTCACTTCATGTTGGGTCTTGATGAGACGAGATTGCAAGGTGTTGAAGTGATCTTGGAAGTCTTGGCTACAGGTATGGGCCATGAGGATGGAGGAACTGAAAAGGGGCGGGCGGGGTCAATTTTTTTTTTTTCCAAAAATGATATGGATGAATGTGATAAGGGCGAAGAGATGAATCCAATGGAATACTCCGGTCTGAAGAATACTGCAGAGAGGAAATGCCCAAATGCTTAACCAGAAAGAAATGTGTATTTACTTGGCAACCTGAACACAGTTGCGCATCAATAGATCTTGTTTGTTTGAATTTGTTTATGTTTATGTCCCCAAGGGTTAGGCATTCAAGTGTTCTACAAACAAGGGTTTGCCCTGTGCTATAGCTCTTTGATATACATGAGGGGTCCAGCAGTAGTACTCGGCCCAATATCTCAAGGCACTAACTAAGGAGGATAGACCGTACCCTTAGCCATACTACCTGACTACCCAGGTACTAGAGAGTATCTTCCCGAGTGTTGTTCTCGGTGAAACTATAGCAGTCAGGCGGCTGATCGGTTTATCTAAAGAGGGCTTCAGGTAATCTAGGTCGATCTGTAAACAGGTGTTGTCTGATGTGCTACCACTCGAAGGGGTACCAACAGGGGTTACAAGGGTGGCCAACAGATGTGTGCTTAAGTACCACTTGTATTTCCTGCGTGTATGAATCCCTCAACCATGGGTTTATGCGCGTAACGACAGATCTTTGTGGCTTAAAGATGTAGGAATACGTCTCTACCCAGAAAAAAAAAAATTAACCCACACTTTTTGCCGAGGAAAGTGCTCTGATACCACTTGTAATATACCAGATATAAAATGTATGCAAAACAAAAATAAAATGCTAGTAATGGTAGAATAACAACAATATAACTAGAACATTCACCACAATAACACTGAAATGATATGAGAATAATAACATAAATAATACTTTGAATCTGAAAGCAATGTTCACGGGCCTCTTCGAGGAGGTAACCTCTAGTTGAGCATAACTCTATTACAATAATATCCAAGCTAGAGTTCTCATGCCCTTGACTCCTATTTATACTAAAAAGAAGCATCTAGAGGAAGATCCTTCTAGAAGTGGAAGCTTCTATTAGGTCTTCTTACATCTGTCTTATTTTATTTTATTGAAAGGCCTTATTAATATTGACCTTTATTACATCTGAATGTATTTTTCTACCTATGTGCGGGTTAGGACCCAAACAAAAAAGCAATTGCAGCAGTAAGAATCCAATTCTTTTGGCCAATAATGAAGAAGGATGTTTTTGATTGCATTGCCAGATGTATGGAATTTTAGTGAGTGAAATTTGAGCATAGAAACCCAAGGGGTTTGCTAAATCCATTTACAATTCCAAAGAATAAATGGGAAGTGGTAACCATTGATTTTATCACTAATTTTCCTAGGACAACAAGAAAACATGATTCAATAATAGTAGTTGTTGATAAATTAATAAAGTCTGCTCATTTTATTCATATAGAAATGACTCATACAACAACTAATATTGCAGAAATTTACATGATAGAGATTGCTAGGTTGCATGGAATACCTAAGACAATTATCTCAAATAGAGATACCAAGTTTACTTCAAATTTTTGGAGAGTATTATTTAAAGGATTTGGTACAAATCTGAACTTTAGTACAACATACAATCCATAGTCACATGGGAAGACAGAGAGGGTCAACCAAGTAATTGAAGACATGTTAAGAATGTATGTGATGGATAATCCATCTAAGTGGGCAGATTACTTGCATTTGGTTGAGTTTAACTATAATAATGGGCATCAAGAATCATTGAAGATGAGCCCATTTGAAGCTTTGTTTGGGAGAAAATGCAATACTCCAGTGAGTTGGGACAACCCAGAAGACAAAGTGGTACTTGAGGCAAAATTTCTCAAGGAAATGGAAGACCAGATGGTTAAAATTAAATAGAATTTGAAATCAACACAAGATAGACAGAAGATTTATGTAGATAAGAATAAGATAGATAGAAAATTTAAAGTGGGAGAGCATGTTCTTTCAAAAGAGAATCCTAAGAAGAGATCATTAAAGTTGGGTAGCTATATAAATCTAGTAGTCATATTCCGTGGTCCATTTGAGATATTGGACATAATAGGGCCAGTTGCATACATGCTTGCACTATATACTTCCATGAATGTGTATACCATGTTTCATGTCTCTTTGCTAAAAAAACATGTGCATGATCCTAACCATGTTATTGATTGACATTTTATTCAGGTGGATCCACAAGGGGAATTTTAGGTCCAACCTGTGTGCATATTGGACATAAAGATCAAAGTGTAGTGGAATTGAGTCATAGAACTGGTAAAATTTCAGTGGGCATGCTACGGTCCCGAAGATGCTACTTGGGAACATGAATACGCCATGCGATCAAAGTACCCATAAATTTTTGAAGAATTTTGAAACATGTTTTTCATTTTTTTATATTCACTAAGGACAGTGACAAAATAACGGGGAGGGGAATGTAATACCCTTGTTTTGAGTCCCCAGTTTAATAATGCAATTTGTTTATTTTATTAAATTTCATAGTTCCTATAAAACTAAATTGGGTCGAAGTGCATGTGAGAAATATAATGATTTGAGCATTTTAATAATAAAAGTACATCAATGGTTGTAGGATGGATAAGGAAAATAGTTATAGGGGGATATGATTCCACAGGAGAGGGGGGAAACAAGGGGATAAACCTTTATGAATTGTTTAATTAATTATCACCCATGTTTATGTTGGGGGCATATTAGAGGGTGAATGAATCTCTTGGGGAGACCGTGTTGGCCTTAGAGAACCTTGCTATTTAAACTATGTTCTTGATTGTTGGTGACTTGGTTGGTTACATGACCAATTTAATTGTGAACTAGATTCATTTTGTAGGGATTTCTCTCTAATTCTCTCTTCTTCCTCATTCTTGTTTTTCCTTGGAAAAGAGGAATCTAACTCTTGAGGGACAACTACCATAGTTGGTCATCTTTAGAAATTACTAGTGTATTTCAAGCCATGAATTGATGCATGCATGTCTGATATGCATTGGAAATTGATAAACCTTGTTCACAGTTGCGAATATTGAGAGTTGCATCATTAGGATTATAGGACAAATGCATTGGAGCCTTGGAAAGAAGTGGACAACCTAAGGAACTACATTGTAGTGAAGGGGTTTCATTGTCTCTGGGTGGTACAGGTTGGAGGGAAAAGAGATGGTGTACTTTAGATTTCTATGTGTTGAGAAACCTTTGACAGCTTGAGTGTTGATTGGTTTTGGAAGATGAGTATCACTCTGGAACCTGTCCTTGTGGAGTCATATCCCTGGATCGAGGTGACCTATTGTTGAGACTTGGAACAACAATGTATAAGGTTGGGTGGAATGTCCTTGGTCTACAGCCAATTGTTGATTGGTATGGTTAAACATAAGTTCTCTCTATTATGTGTTTCTCTAGTTGCATAACTATTTTTCGTTGTGTATTGAATAGTATCTTTGAGGTATGTATTTTATAATGTATTTTCATGTCTCTTATTCTTGTGCATGGAATATTGTTCATTCTTTCATAGTTTAACATGAATCTTAATGATTTAATTTGTTTATTTCATGCTTATTTATTAACTTTAATAATAATAATTAGAAATTAGTTCAAGAGGAGGTTCTTGAGGGTGAGTGGCCTAGTCTGATGGTGGCCAAGTACATCCCAAAGTGGTATCAGAGCGTCTTGAAGGGAGTTATGGAAGTAACATGGCTTGGACTTGGGGTCTGGGTACATCACAAAAAAAATGTATTTTATTTATCTTAAAATAACACAAATATAGTTGGAAACCTACATCATGCAATATCTTGATTGATTAATAATAGTGGTGGTGATACCAAATTGTTGTCTACAACTTCATTCAAATTATGAGAAAATAATTGAGATGTAGCATAAGAATCGTAATAAAAAAAAATGAGAAGAAAATGGGGCTTGATATAAATGAGAGGTGAATGGATGAATGGTTCCCTCAAACTCAGACAAATTAGAGTCAATTCCCCCTCAGACTCATTACATAAAACCTAGCCTACACTGTGCAAATATCCAACCTCTAACCCCTTTTCAAGAAGTATTCAACTACTACCTTTATCGCCATTGAATGCTTGAAATCATCCTTGGAATCATGGAACAGATTTTCAATAATAATATGAAGATAATGACCCTTTTGAAAGGCTCGATAAATATGGTAGATGTGTTATTCAATTTTTTTTAATAACAAAATTCTATTAAAATTATCCATATTCCTTTATTGCCACACACTTTACCATCTATCCCTCTCTCTAAGCTCATTATGCCACCTTGTACCATATTGAGTTGTGCAGATTGTTGAACCTTCAACATCCCTGTTGAATTCCTTTTGTTCAAATGGGTCATTGAAATATGAATTTATCTCTACACAAACCTAAAACTCAGTGACCATTGAATGAACTTTGTAGAAATATTGACCTTTGATTTGCAAGTTTAAGGATTTATCCCACATTCATTGCGAAATGTGTTTTCAATGAGTTTATATAGAAAAAGTGTTTCCACGTTGTTTTTATGTGATCGTGCATATTATTGAGATTTGTACAATTGATACAAAGAATTATATTTTATTCATAAGGCCTAGTTCAACCAGACCGAATTTAACCCTCAATTAATACTAGTCTTAATAACCTAGTGCCTACTTGGTCTCGTGATCCCAAACCTTCAGTGGTTGGTTGTCCTAGTTGGCCAATGTCCTAGTTAGCCTAGTACCTAGTGACTAGTGCAATAAAATACCTTATGGAAGTATCCAAATACTAGTGCCTGATTGACCCGGTTCCTGGTGGATGTATATTCCTAGTGGTTGTACATTCTCAGTGGCGTAGTGTCTAGTTAGCCTAGTGGTCTGACCATCCTTTCATTTAACGCCAATTTATTAACTCCGAGACATATGAAATGGAGGTGCTCTTAGATATATCAATTTTTTCCTATGACTCGTGCATTTTTTCTACGATGTTTGGAATGGTGATAACAAATTTAAACCTATATTTCTGCGTCAAGGAGTAAAGGATTCATGGGATCATATTTGGGTTTTAGTAGACTTATTTTCTAGGTGAATGGTTTGACTTGTGGCTTAGTAATGATAATAATGAACACAAGTATGAAGGAGGCCAAACTAAACTCAAAAGGGGTTTGAGGCATGAGAAAGAAGGTCAATTTTGGGAAAAATCTAACAACTTTTGACGGGATAAATTTGAGTTACAACACCACCATCTGACATCCATCATCTAGTATTTTCCAAAAGTTTGTTTATTAGAAACTATGGATTTTTAGATTTTCTTGTATCATGTCTTGGTATCCCCCTCCCATCAAGATTTTCAGAGATTAAATATTGACTATACATATCACCTTGAGATGCACACTCTATTCCCATTGTCTATACGGTGGATGTCGACATGATCACCATGCTAATGTGATAGGAAAATTGTACATCGACGTGGTATTGTTGACGTAGCATCCAAAATCTATATTTTTTTCTAAAATCAATTTTTTAGAACTTCCATAATTTTGGATGGTCCAAGTTCCACCTCCCAGTTTTGACCATTGAGCCTTCTCCCTACACGTGCTACCCTAGCTTGTTGACATGTCATGCTAACATGACCATCTGACATGTTACGCTGACATGACATGATGGCATGGCATGGTGACATGGAATGATAATATGTAACATTCGACACTAAATGTTAATTTGGAACCTAACATGGACTATGGATGTCGAATTCAACTCACCTTGCTAACGTGGCATTCAAAATCCAACTTTTCAAATAAATCCTCTTTTTCAGAATTTTTGTATCTTTGGATTTCCAAATGATCCTTGTTCCATATCTTGGTTCCACCATTCAACATACATAATTTTATTAAAGGACACTTATATATTTATTTGTATATCCACATTTTTTGATTTCCAGATAATTCAAAGTTCTTCCTCAATGTTCCAACATTCGACTTTCATCCCCTTCAATTGCCACATGAATCTATTGATGATGGAAATGCACTAACATGATTTTGATATGGAATACCAACATGGCATGCTGAATAAAAATATTAAATTGTATTATTGTCTTATCTTACTGATGTAGTTCCTATCATGGCCTACCAATGTGGCATTCGAGATCCAGCATCTGACATTTTCCAAAAATCCCCTTTTAAGGATTTTTTGGATATCTGGATATCTAGATATGGAACCTCTCAAAATCCTAGATGTATGAACCTCTCAAAATTCTATATGTATGAAACTTTTCCATTCCATATTCATGGGTTCCACCACCAGGTTTTGATCTTCCTCACTATCCTCTACTGAGATCCCATATCCAAAAATACAAACTCTTAAAAAAGTCCTCCTTTGTAAGAACCCAGGATATCCTCTAGTCTAGATGTCATAATTATTATAAAAAAAGGTTACAAATTATTATCCCCATCCTAAGGTCTCTATTCCGAAACAAGGTTTTGGTCAATAATATATAAAGGAATCCACGATTAAGGATCGAATAGTTTCAAAATACTCACTTTCAGGAACCTATAGATATCTAGATTTTCGGATTGTCTTGGTTTGAATCCCTGATTCTTCCATTTAACTTCCATTATTTAGGTATGTCATGTTATCACATAAGGTTCCATTTGCACATCCACTCGAATTCCACTTGTCTTATGATTACCACCTGTCACCCCCACATCATTGTATGTCATTAGTATGAAAAATACCCGAATTTTCCATAGTTTCAAATTTTCCAAAAAAAATTAAAATTTGAAATTCTTCTTCCCAATTGTCATGGAAGTTATTTAACTAATATTCTCACAACCAAATTAGGGTTTTTGCATGCAATTTGACCTTAACACTAGAAAATTTGGCACTCTTACATGTGAATTTCTCACTGAATCTCATTATAGAATTGGAGATTTTTTTCTCAATTACACCCAATTTCACCATGAAGGCTTTGTGATTTCCTTAATTTTGTCCTAGTTCTTGGCCCATACAACCTGAGTGATTTAACCTTATCTATAATACCGCAATGTAACATACCTCAACCACCCATTTGGGCACATCACTACAAAATCACCTTTGATAACTTACTCAACCAAGACAAACCATTTTTTCAAAACTTCCCCAATATAAAATTCGCCTCTATTAACAATGTAATGTACCCAAGTCCCCACCTGGGCTATGCCACACAAAATTTCATTTTGATATTGCTTTGATACCAGAATCAACGTTTCCTAGCATGGATCTATAAAACTTATGTACAAATGTCCCTATATAAATTATAATTATACATCCCAGTAAGCAAACCATACCATGCATAAATCATGTACAAGAATAACTAAAACATTCTAAGCATTAAACAATGAAATGTGAAAAATATTTAACTAAACAAGATAGAAAAACAATCACCTTACAACACATTTTAACAAGCAATTTAAACATTCAAATATATGGAACTTATCTTTAAATAAACACCAAATAGCTACAAACCTTTGGCATTTCACCAAGTCGTAGACACCAATATTCTAATTTTCAACAACAAGTCACCCTTGAGCCAAGGCTATTTTATGGGTAAACTGTACGTACTAATTTCCCTCAATTAAATTGTCAACCTGGGGTAAGTAAACTTAGAGTTGTCGCACAGTATGAGCCAAGGCAGAAAGAAAAGCTAACAGGAAGATTAACTAGCTAAGGAGATGGTTTACCCAAGGGATCAAAACTCTTTTTAATTTACAATTCTACTTTAAAAAGATGACTTTTAAAATCCATTCAAACAACATACTCTATGCTAAATATGCAAAGCAAACTTTAACTAGTGAGCTTTAAGTAGTCTAGGACTATGAACTATTTAATTTATCTTTGAATAAGCAAATAACAAGTAATCTATCTCTAAGCTATTTAATTTGCCTCTGCATGAACAAGCAAATAAGAAAATAATATGTCAGAATTGTCTTTACAAGTGAACTCTATTCTTAAATAAAAAACTCATAATTATTTCTATCTTGTAGAGAATAAACACTAATCTACCTAACTAAAAGAAAGAAAAGAAAAACTCACAATTATTCCTATCTTGCAGAGAATAAACACTAATCTATCTAACTGAAAGCAACAGTGTTGTGACAGTATTCAAATGTGATGCTTGTGTCTATGGTGGCGAATTACATCACGATGACATCTAACCACCAATGACAATTCAAGTGGAATTAACTCAATGCTAACTTATATAGAGAAATGTAGAGTATGGATAAGGCAGTCTATAGAATGTTTTTCCATCATAAAAGCAACATTAGATGTTCTTGGAATCCATATGATTTACAAACATTGTGAATAAGATATTCAATCATAAATCATTTTCTCTGTCACACTAATACTGGAAAATACTCTATTCAGAATCACTAATTCAATCAAACCTATAAACTCATAACTAGTACTACTTAGAAATCATAATTCAAATTTATGACTAGGATAACATTGAAAATACTTTGTCTAGAATCAATAATTCCTGCAAACCTACAAACTCACAACTAATTCTAATTAGAAATCATAATTCAAATCAATAACTACGATGACATTGAAAATCAAAACTTGAAATTACAACTAGGGTATCATGGAAAATCATAACTCGGAATTATAACTATGATGCTATTGAAAATCATAACTCAAAATCCACTTTTATCTTATCATGTTGATGCTAAAAATAGGGTTAACAAGTTATGCACATCTACAAAGATTATTCAAAATTACAATTTAATAAATGAGCTTTATCTAAACAGATACT
>ML788978.1:77164-99828 GCA_009831015.1 Picea engelmannii
ACCACTGGTTCCCCCCCCCCCCAAGAAGGTCATGGCAATACTTCAACAGGGAAACACAGTCGCTAAGTTAACGCAACATTGGTATTGATCATTAAAAACAGGGTATACAAGAAGATGAATATAATGTATGTGTATAAAATAAAATGCATGTCTCTTCATGGCATATATAGCCTATATTTATAGAGTTATACAGGGCTATAGAGGTCGACCACTAGAAGGGTCGACACTCTCTCAAAACATAAATACATTAAATCCCATTAACAGAAAGTATATTTCCCAACAACCTCGTGCGCTCAAAATAGTGACTACTGCAACTACCCAAGTCTGAATGTGACAAGCTAGAGAGTTGGAGGGAGTGATTGTGCACAAAACCCATGTTCCTAATTCTCCCATCGAAGCCCGTCGATATGCCAACCGCCAACTCCATTGTGCTCCAAGTGTCGGATCGAGGGTTGGAGATTCCTATCGAGGACCGCGAACTTCACTCAATCCATTCACAATTTTAGGAAACAACCCAAAAGGGACCTAATTGGGAATATTGGGCACAAAACCCATGTTCCATATTTTTTGGATTCAACTTCATCCTCCAAAAAATTGAGATCAAAGTTCACTGCATAGGAAAAGGGTTGGATGAAGGTCTAGATGAAGGTATGGATGGAGGTTCAAACAAAGGACTGGATGGAGGGTTGGATCACGTTTTTGTCCTATTGCAAGCAAACGAGAGATGTTAGGAAATCGTAATCACTCAATGGAATATAAATTAGCATAAAATCATTACAAAACACCGATTACACATACCTCATGTTGTTCCATGGAGAATTGATGCACAAAACCTGATAATACCTTTAAAAAGAGCTAAATAAAATCATAGAGCGTATAAATTCCATATGAAAAAAAGATTTGGGCATCAGAAAAATATGCAAAACACAGAGTCATCATTTCCCCCATGACTAAGATTTTGCAGGTCCCTCTGCAACAAAAATGGATTGCCAAACATAGCTACACTTTTGAAGGAGGGGTAGATTAGCTTTAGAGGCCTCTCCCTCATGTCCTAGATAATTTTTCTTTGATTGAAGGACAACATTGTCATGGTGCAAATGACGATCCACAGTTTTACGTTTTGCGAGATGTTGGATTAGTTGAGCATTCTCTTTTTCCAATTGCTCAACAGTTGGGAATTGATCAGATTTTTCAAGAGAGGAAGGCTTAGGTTTCTCAGTAGATGTAGAAGGTATGTCATATTTAGAAGAAGGTGTAGGAATATGAGAAGAGGGGGTAACAGTGTCTTTGTGAGGAATACTCAGTGTGATAAGTGTAAGAAATCTTCCCTTACATTAGATATAAACATAGATAATAAAAAAAATGCAAAGTAGACTTATTAATTACACACACAAAAAATTATGCCAGCAGTATAAATCTTATCATGCCAATACAAATGATTGTTGATATAATAGCCTGAGATATTGTAAAAACACAATATGATAGAATTTGACAGAGATCCTACTTCCTCTTCTAATGGGCTTGTAATACAGATGGGCATTGTTTAGCATTTTTTTTATCTCATGAAACCCCTCCCCCACTCCTAAGTATTGTGACACCTCACAATCAAAGATATAGGAAACCATTCAATTCTCCTAATAGCCTAAGATTTACATTTTTCCAAGTGTAGAGATAAATTTCACACATTAGTCTGACAATACGGTTAAAATATGGCCCCACCTCTAGGACAAAACATCCTACATATAGTTAAGAAGAGGTAGGAAAGAGAGTCTTAAGATTTTCTTAAATTTAGTTCCCAATGGCAAATTGATGGAGTTCATTTACCTTTGCTTAACCATGCATACTTCTTTCCAACTTTTCCTACAAGTAGTGTCGTACATTAGGAAAAGTTTTAATATTTAGGAATTTTATTTATTGTTTGTCAAATCATCACCCTCTCTAGGTAGAATGCCCCACTGCCAGCAAGCTTGTTTAGTACTCCGTCGAGTTTACCTAGTCATACCATAGGTCGATACCCACTGCCAGCATACCTATTCAGTATCTCGACGGGTTAGCCTCTTACACCCTTTTACACCAAAGACTAATCCACCATCTTTTAAGATTTGTGTATGAATATTTCTTTTTGCAAGGAGATGGGGAGGCAACTCTAACAATTTTTTTTATTTTGGACTGGGATGGTATTTAAGTTAGAGGATGAATCTTCTTTATGTATTCCTTATAGATTGTCCTGATGTAAGGGATACTGAAGTGGGCATAGCCAATCTGAAGATATGGTTTATTCAAGCATTTTTAATGTGTATTGGATGGTACCATTTGAAAATAACAGAAAGGTATCTCCAGTCCCTACTCACTTTCTTATTTTTTGAAGTTATATTGATGTTTCCATGGTCAATCACTAATCAAACTTTATGGCTACTCTTTTATAAAGATACTTTACTCACCTACTCAGGTTTCTTAGGGAAATTGTACTAGTAACCTCTAGGTTTGATAAGACAAAGTGTCACTTCCTTATATCCTCTAGTGGTGGAGGATATGAGAAACTTCCATGAAAGATTCCTTGAGAGAAAGGAAGATAGAAATCTTGTAAAAATGGCTAATTAAATGCAGCCAGTTTCTAAGCATAATAAAAAGTCATTATCCAATTGGTGCTTAAGTAGAAAACATAGTTTAAATATAGCAACATCTTCTTTCAAAGTAAAATACTTCCCTTTTGTCTCCTTGGAGTTGTCCACTTCTTGTTAGATGAATACCTGCAAAAAGTTTCTAAAACCGTTTGTCAAAAACCACACTCTAAAATATAAAAAACTGATGAGATCAATGAGATGAAGTCATAGGCACATGTATCTCATAGTTGTTTATTCTAAAAAAAAATGTAAAATGAGGTTGCATTATACTTTAAGCTAAACTAACAACATGTAGCTTTTATTTATTATCCTACTCTACCTAAAAACAAAGGAAAATCTTTATTCAAGTGTAAGAACTTTTCCAATGTAACCATGTGCGAAGAAAGATAAGAAACATACCCATATCCACATATGAAAAGGTTACCACAGTGATTACCTGGATATGAAGAACCAACCAACCTACTTATTTTGGCATCAAAAGGTGTTGAAGAAGAGAATAATATTGTGGCCTGATGACCTCTTGAAACCAAATTTCAATGTAATCTTGATGTTCATCAACAGTAATTTCTATGCTCTCCTTCATCATGCTATGTAGATCCTCTTCTTCTGGATGATTGATTCCTGAAGTACATAAAGGATCTGCTGAGATGGATGTTGAGAACTCCTCAATCTCAAGTCTTAGTGATTTCTCTCCACTAGATGTAGTCCATAATTTTTCATCTTCCTTTGCAGTTTGTCAAGGAAAATCATTGTGTATCTCCTAAGACCTTGATTTTTCTAATATTTCCAGAGAGGTATACAAGTTCTTGACTATTGTCTAGATGTGTTCTTCTTAGAAAGAAGAAATTTTAGCTGTTGCTAGGATTTGAGAGAGTTCTTCCAAACTAATGGTTACCTTCGAATTCATTATTTTGGTTGATGGATCTGACCTCACATAGGGATTAGTGTCTGGGGTTCTTAAAACACCCAAATTTTTTGTTAATATAGATTTTTTTAAGATTTTAATTACAACTACCTAAAAAATGAAATACATATTTAAAGCAGATTTATGCAAACCAAACACACCACACTTGCACAAAATAAATCACACTTACAGGAAATAAATCAAAGCATAAAATAAAATATGATTGCAGGAACGAAATCAAACTCACATGTGTATGAAATTAAACACACTGGAAGGAAAAATAAACAGACTTTGCAAAAGGGAAGCACACTTTCACAAAAGAAATACAACTTGCATAAAAGAAATAAAAGAAAGCATTATTTCAGTAAAATAAGCACACTCGCAGGAAAAAAAAATTGTGGGAAAGTAAACACATTGTGCAGGAAAGAAAGCATGCTTGTGGGAAAGTATATTGTGGAAAAGTAAACACATTGTGCAAGAAAGAAAGCGCGTTTATAGGAAAGTAAATTGCAGAAAATTAAACAAATTGAGAAAAGTAAACAAACAAAGAAAAGTAAGCAAACTTGTAGAAAAAGTAAACACTCTTGTAGAAAGGGAACACTAAGGCTTTGGAGCAACCCATTAAAGTGGTTGCACAGGTTCTTACCTTTCATCTTAAATTCTATCCTCCCCCTTGTTGTGTAATTAAAGGCAACCTACCTACCTACACTCTAATCCCTTTAGCACCAGCTCCCCCACAACGACGCCAAAAATGATGGGTAAACTATATGTACTAATTTCCCTCAATTAAATTGTCAATCTAGGGTAAGTAAACTTAGAGTTGTGGCACAATATGAGCAAAGGAAGAAAGAAAATCTAACAACAAGATTAACTAGCTAAGGAGATGGTTTACCCTAGGGATCATCACTCCTTTTAATTTACAATTCTACTTTAAAAGGATGACTTTTGAAATCCATTCAAACATCATACTCTATGCTAAATATGCAAAGCGACCTTTAATCAATGAGATTTAAGCAGTCTAGGACTATAAACTATTTAATCTATCTTTGAATAAGCAAATAACAAGTAATCTATCTCTGAGTTATTTAATCTACCTCTGCATGAACAAGCAAATAAGAAAACAATCCGTCAGAATTATATTTACAAGTGAAATCTATTCTTAAAGAAAAAACTCACAATTATTTCTATCTTGCAGAGAATAAACCCTAATCTACCTAACTAAAAGCAAGAGAAACAAATCTCACAAGTATTCCTGTCTTGCAGAGAATAAACCTAATCTATCTAATTGAAAGAAAGAGTGTTGTGACAATATTCAAATGTGATGATTGTTTCTATGGTGGAAAATTACATCACGATGACATCTAACCACTACTGACAATTCAAGTGGAATTAACTCAATGCTAACTTCTGCAGAGAAATGCAGATTATGGATAAGGCAGTCTATAGAAAGTTTTTCCATCATAAAAGAAACAATAGATGTTCTTGGAATCCATATGATTTACAAATATTGTGCATAATATATTCAATCATCAATCATTCTCTCTCTCACACTAATACTAGAAAATACTCTGTTCAAAATCACTAATTCAAGCAAACCTATAAACTCATAACTAATACTACATAGAAATCATAATTCAAATTCATGACTAGGATAACATTGAAAATACTCTGTATAGAATCAATAATTCTTTCAAACCTACAAACTCATAACTAATGCTAACTAGAAAGCATAATTCAAATCCGTAACTAAGATGACATTGAAAATCAAAACTTGAAATTACAACTAGGGTATCATGGAAAATCATAACTCAAAATTATAACTAGGATGCTATTGAAAATCATAACTCAAAATACACTTCTATCTTATCATGTTGATGCTAAAAACGGGGTTAGCAAGTTATCCACACCTGCAAAGATTATTTGAAATTACAATTTAATAAATGAGATTTGTCTAAAGAGATACTTTGCAGAGTGATTTACATCTTTATGAAATAGAGAGAAAAAGACACGATAACATAGTTAAACAACTCCTAAACAAGTAGACGACATCCTGCAATTGAAATGTTAGAAATCAAAATATAGATAAATAAACATGGGTGTCCATACATGCTCTGTGATACACACACAATTTAGGAAATGAGCTGCAAGTTAGAGAAGATATACAAAATTAAACAAGCAATCTGAAATTAGAGAGATATACATAGTGAATGGAATTAAATAACCAACTTCGAAATTGAAAATATATGAAAGGAAAATATACAGATGGAAGTATATATTGATATAAACAACTACCCATACCACTTGTGGGCCCCCCAGAAGGTCGAAAAAATACTTCAACAGGAAAACACAGTCACTGAGTTAACGAAGCATTGGTATTGATCATTAAAAACAGAGTATACAACAAGATGAAGATAATTTTTATGTATAAAATACAATTTGTGTCTCTTCGTGGAATATACAACCAGCATTTATAGAGTTATACATATCTTCATAAATCGACCACTCGAAAGGTCAACACTCTCTAAAAACATAAATACATTAAATCTCATTAACAGAAAGCCTCTTTCCCAACAACCTCGTGCGCTCACAATAGCAACCGCTGCAACTACCCAAGTCTGAATGTAACGAGCTCGAGAGATGGAGGGCATGAGTTGGAAGACCTAATTCTCCCATCGAAGCTCATTGATATGCCAACCGCCAAATCCATTGTGCTTTGAGTGTCGGATCAAGTTCTGGATGGAGTTTTAGATGGAGTACTGGATCGAGGGCTGGAGGGACAGATCAAGGGTTGGAGGGTCAGATCAAGGACCATGAACTAATCTCATTCCATTCACAATTTTAGGAAACGGGTCATGTGGACCAAATTGGACATATTGGGCACAAAACCCATGTGTCGGATTTTTCTGATTCAACTTCATCCTCCAACAATTTGAGATCAAAGTTCACTTCCTAGAAAAAGGGTTTGATGAAGGTCCGGATGAAGGTTGTTGATTAAGGTTGATTGTCATTGATGTCAACCCTTGAAGAAATTCCGACAACACAAAGTTTTGGGTAATGGACCCAAGTTGTTTTGATGTAAATATGACTCATTATTTTCTTGTCATGGTTGATAAGAAGTACAAATGGATGAACTCCAAAGTAGTCCTCATATGGTGAAAACCATCACGGGAAGACACTTTGCGGATTGAGTCATCCTAGAATTATGGTTAGATGATGTAGGAGCATCGCCAACAACAAGCAAGCGTGGGGCACACACCAACGCATTTTGGGCACATGATGAATTATTTAAAATCTTTTGAAGTTGGATGCGCCAAACATAAATGAAACCATTAAGAAAGGTCATACTTGTAGATTGTAATCAGACCTTGAGCATCCCGCTCCCGTCTGAAGGACTAAGAGGCATTTATGTTAATGAATGTAAGTAGGTAGCTTTGAATTCCTAGATTATATAGTTTAGGAGCCGGAGGGAAAACAGATATAGACACCCACACTTGTATCATTGTAACATTAGCAGCATACTCAATCGAAGAGAGCATAGAGAAGCAGAAGTAGAAAATAGTGTAGAAGAACCCATGTACAGAAGTTCTGAGATTAATATATGAAACTTGATCTAGAATCATGGAATTCAAATACTTTGTGTGTATGCATGATTGAATGTTATGCTCATGACTATTTACTCTCTATTATGCATTTGCTTTGATGCGTGAATGTATGATTTCATGTTAAGGTCTGAAATCTGAAGAGAGGGAGAGTAAGGAATGAGTTTCAATTGTTTCTCTATCTGAGCAAGGAGTGCAGTGAAATTGTCCTCAAGGTGTGCATTGACAGAAGTCAGAGTTCGTCTCTGAAAGCTCAAGAAGGATAGCATTGTTCTCATTCTCGCAGAAGTGCAAGTTAAGCACAGGAGTTGTGCAAAGTGTGCGCTGGCTTAGAAGAGTCTCATAGTTTGCAACCTGGGGGAAGAATTGAAGGAATTCTACTGCAAAGGGAGTGTGCAGAGTCTAAGAATTCAAATACTCAGAAGTGTTTGAATAATTGCCGCAAGGAGTGCGCGCAGGAATTTTCCCCAAAGGCCTTGAGGATTTTTCGATCAAGCTCAAGAGGGATAGTGCTTTGAAGGGTCGAAATATTTGCATCAAGACTCGTGAGGTCGCAAGGTGCGAAGTCCCGAAATAGTGAGGGAATCTGAACTGTCTGATTGGAAGGACACATGTCACGAGATCCTCTCTATCGGGGATTCAGATATCAGGGTTCAGAAGAGGAAGTCTTTCAACTTCACGAGTGGTGAACTTGTGAAGAGAATCAGGACCGTCCATCTGGGAGTGGACAGGTGGCATACTCGCCGACACGAAGGTCAGACCTTCACTGACCAATTTGGGGTTTCATGGGTTGAAGAGATGAAGGCTTAGCAGCAGGATTTGCGAAGTCGCGAAGTCCAAAATTCCAAAAAGGCGGGAAGTTCCATCGTGGGACCCGCGTAGACGATGTGTCAGAATTTCGCCATTTCATCATATCGGAGGATAAGAGGTTGAGACTTTTGTCCTAAAAGTCCCGAAGTTGCAAAACCGCGAGAGAATCGCAATTGTCCATTAGGAGGAGGACAGGTGGCAGAGATCTAGGGATCTTGTGAACTCGGAGGTTTGCAGGGTGAGATCCCAAAGATTGAGTGCTCCAAGTCACGAGAGGTTAAATAGCGAGGAGCGAGGATAGCCATCGGATCCAGGTCACGGGAGGACCGTTGGATTAGGAACCCCATCGCATTTCACATATTCAGGGGTTCAGAGGTTGAAAGGAGTTTCTTTCGACATCAAAAGTTGCGAAGTGCCGAGAGCCAAGGCACGGAGGGGACACGTGGTAGAAACACACAGTGGGCCCAGGAATTAGACCGATGGACACACATTACATATTGGAAGGAGTCAACACTCCGTTGACTTTTCGCATCTCAAGGATTCGCAAGACAAGTGTACATGAGCTCGACTGTGAAACTCGCGAAGTGGCGAGTTGTGAGAGGCGCTGGAATTTAAGCCTAGCCTATGGTCACACATACAAGGTGCTGACAAAGAAGGATCCATAACCATTTCGCGATCTCAGGTATCGCGGATTTGAAAAGGAAGAGTCGGGATTCATGACTCGTGAACTCATGAGATTGCGAGTTGAAAAAGGACCTATGGATCGATAAAATTGAGATTCCCACGAGGAATTGAAAGAGTCGATCCAACTCAAGGGGATAGAGAATGATCCTGTGAGTGGATCTCAACCCGAGGGTCGACAGGTCTACGTCATTTTTGGTATCAGAGCTTGACTCTATTTGTATACTTCATACAAGGGAAGCGAGAAACAAATCTCAGCCATGTCGTCGAGAAGAAGAGACAGGCAAACACCCGATCTGCCAGAGGAGAGGGAGATGTCGAGAAGAAGGGGTAGGCAGATGCCTAATCCAGCCATGGAAAGAGAGATGTGTGATGTACGTGCCAGACTTGAGGACATGGAGACAACATAGATGGGCATAGCGAGTGTTGGAGATGTCAGTGATTCCGAAAGTGAAGATGAAGCTGGACATGAAGGAGAAGAAGTTGCAGCAGAAGATGTAGCAAATGAATGCCTGATTAGGGCTATTACAAGGATGGGTGCTAAGGAAAAAATGGATATTCCAGTATATGAAGGAAACCTAGATGTCGAAGAGCTTCTAGATTGGATTAGACCTCTGGACACATATTTTGACTATGAATATGTCGAGGAAGACAAAAAGGTCAAACATGTTGTCACAAGATTGAAAGGACATGCAACACATTGGTGGGATGAGCTACAAACTGACAGACGCTATAAAGGAAAGAAAAAAATCAAGAGTTGGGATAGTATGATTGCGAAGATGAAGGCGAAATTCTTTCCCAAGGATTACCAGATTACATTGTTTCAAAGGATGCAGAATTTGAGACAGAAACTGATGCCAATGAAGGAATACACTGAAGAATTCTACAGGCTGAACATCAGGGCAGGTCATCGTGAAAGTGATGATGAAAAGGTTTCCAGGTACATTAATGGTCTAAGATATGACATTCAAGATGAGATGATCATGATGACCATCCGAACGGTGGAATATGCTTATTAGATGGCTCTAAAAGTTGAAGAGAAGCTGAGCCGAAAACAAGGTCAAAGAGGTCGAGGCAGAAGTCATCCCAGAGGCAAATCAGTTTCCTAGGATAGAAATCAGAAACCAAAAGAGGACTGGAAGAAACCTCAGACTCAGACTGAGAGAGGTGGAAGCTCACAGAGAGGGAAGCATACTGAACATAGAGGTTAGTATGTTGATCGAAACATTTTTCCTCGTACTAGAGGTAAAGGAAGAGGAAGAGATGGAGTGGTAAAATGCTTCACATGTGGAAAATTTGGACACAAGTCTTATGAGTGTCCAGAAAAAAAAAAGAAGGTGGTGAAACTCACATCGTCGAAGCACAGAGGCGGAATTTTGAGGTAGAGGATGCTGAAGGCAGAAGATCGTTGATGATGTGAAAAGTTCTCTTAACACCAGAGAAGGAGGTGGAGAGTTCGGTGCAAAGGAACAGTCTTTTTTGGACTGCTTGTAAGACCAAGGACAGGGCATGCAAGGTCATTGTGGACAGTGATAGCACAGATAATCTCATTTCTACAGATATGGTAGAAAAGCTTTAGCTGAAGACTATTGAACATCCAAGCCCATACAGAGTTTCATGGCTACGAAAAGGACATCAGGTAAATGTCACTAAACAATGTTTAGTTGAGTTTAAAATAGGAGGGTATAAAGATGAAATACTTTGTGATGTTATTCCCATGGATGTTTGTCATCTATTGCTGGGTAGACCATGGCAATATGACAGAAATGTGATTCATGATGGGATGAAGAACACATACACCCTAGAGAAGAATGGGAGAACTCACATGTTGTTGTCGATTAAGGACAAAGAGGTGAATCCTGAAGTAAGCAACACTATACTTCTCATGAGTGGGAAGGAACTTCTTACAGAGGTTAAGAAGAAGGAGGAACCACAATTCATTGTGTTCAGGAAGCCTAAGATTGTTTTAACCAATACAAGGGTAGATGATTTATCGGAAGAGGTTCAGAAACTGTTGGAAGAGTTTGTTGACATAGTAGTGGACGAACTACCTTTTTCGTTGCCACTGATCAGAAGTGTGAGTCACCATATTGATCTCATGCCTGGATCTAGTTTACCAAACAAAGAAGCATACAGATTGACACCGCAGGAGAATGAAGAAGTCAAAATACAACTCCAGGATTTAATGGACAAAGGGTTGGTTAGAGAAAGCTTGAGTCTGTGTGTTGTTCCGACAATACTCAGTCCGAAGAAAGACGGAGGCTGGAGGATGTGTACTAACTCAAGAGAAATCAACAAGATAACCATCAGGTATAGAGGTATAGATTCCCATTGCCAAGGATGGATGATTTGATGGATTGCTTGAGTGGGGCCAAAAAAATTTCGAAGATTGATTTGAAAAGTGGATATCATCAGATTCGTATGAGAGAAGGTGATGAATGGAAGACAGTCTTCAAGACTAACAAAGGGTTGTATGAATGGCTTGCTATGTAATTTGGCTTAACGAACGTTCCAAGTACATTCATGAGGTTGATGAACGAAGTCCTAAAGGAGTTCATAGAAAAATTTGGCATTGTGTATCTTGATGACACACTGATTTTTCAGTAAAACAGAGGCAGAGCATCTGAAACATTTGGCTACAGTAATGCAAAGGCTACAGCAAGAGAAGCTGCTGATAAACATGAAGAAATCCTCATTCATGAAGAAAGAGCTCATTTATTTGGGGTTTGTTATTTATGCAGATAAGTTGAGGATAGATCCAGATAAGGTGGAGGTAATTAAGAATTGGCCATCACCGAAGAGTATATTTGAGGTGAGAAGTTTTCATGGATTGGCTAGTTTCTACCAGAAGTTCATCAGGAATTTTAGTGGAATTAGTGCACTGATGATGGACACAGTGAAGAAGAGACACAAGTGTTTTCACTGGACAAAAGAGGCTGAGAAAAGCTTCAATTTTTTGAAGAAGAAAATCATGGAACAACCAATTCTGGTGTTGTTGGATTTTAAAAAGACATTTCAGGTAAAATGTGATGCGAGTAGATTTGCAATAGGGGCAGTCTTGAGACAAGAAGATAGACCAATAGAGTACATCAGCAAGAAGTTGAATGAAGTGAAAGTGAAATGCTCCACATATGATAAGGAGTTCTATGCTATTATTCAGGCATTGAAGAAATGGAGACATTATTTGATCCCGATGGAGTTTGTCTTATGCAGTGACAATCATGCTTTGCAATTTGTGACTCAACATGAGAAGTTGAATCAAAGACATGTTAAATGGGTTGAATACATGCAGAACTTTACTTTTGTAACTAAGCATATTTCTGGAACTGCTAACAAAGTTGTTGATGCTTTGAGCAGGAAATGTTTGTTGTTGCAGGAGTTCAGAGTCAAAACATTGGGTTTTGATGATCTCAGGAACATGTACAGAGATGATCCAGATTTTAAGGAGGCGTATGAAGAAGTTGAGAATCCAATTCTCAAGGATAGAAGCCAGTGGATAGAATACATGATCCATGAAGGATTACTGTTTAAGGGTAATCAACTTTGTATTCCAAAATGCTCCATGAGGGAGAATTTGTTGAAGGAGAAACATAGTGGAGGATTGGCCCAACATTTCGGTCATGAAAATATGTTCTCAAATCCAAATGAGTCATATTGTTGGCCAGGAATGAGATAAGACATCAAACGATTCATGAACAGATGAAGAATTTGTCAACATTCAAAAGGGAAGAAGCAGAATGCAGGATTTTATCAACCATTACCCATACCTGACAAGCCATGGGATGCAGTAAGCATGGACTTCACATTGGGGATGCCAAGAACACAAAGAGGGTTTGACTCAATCTTTGTAGTGATAGACATATTTTCTAAGATGGCACACTTCATACCATGTCAGAAAACCAGTGATGCAACTCACATTGTGAATCTTTTTTTCAAAGAAGTCATTCGACTTCACGGCTTACCAAGGAGCATAGTTTCGGATTGAGACACCAAGTTCGTGGGACACCTCTGGAGAACCTTATGGAAAAAGATAGGAACAAAATTATCATTCAGTTCATCTTATCATCCTTAGATGGATGGACAGAAAGAAGTTGTGAATAGAAGTTTGGGAGACTTGTTGAGGATCTTGGTGACAGAACACCACAGTCGGTGGGACAATATTCTGCCACAGGCGGAATTTGCTTATAATGATTCAATCAATAGAAGCATGGGGCAGAGTCCATTCCATATTGTTTATGGGATGCATCCAAGAGGAGTTTCAGAATTGAGAGATTCAAAGCATAATGCAACTAGGAGTGCTAGTGCAGAGGATTTTGCTGAAGCAATGAAGGAACTTCACAACCAAGTGAACGAGCGATTGAAAAACTTGAGCCAAGAGTATAAGTGCAGAGCAGATCAACACAGGAGACAACTTCAATTTGAGTTTGGTGATTTGATTCTTGCACATCTGAGAAAGGAAATATTCCTGAAGGGGACATATAACAAACTGAAGATGAATAAGATCGAACCATGTAAGGTCTTGAAGAAATTTGGGGCAAATGCTTATGAGATTGAATTACCTGATGGGATCAGAATTTATTCAATATTGAATGTCTCGGATTTGTACCCATACAATGCTGGAGCCGGTAGTGAACAACCAGAGGTTCAGTGGACAAAACAGATGCCAGTTGCAGAGAAGCCACAGATGGAAATCATACTGGACAAAAGAGTTAGCAAGAGGACCAGGGGAAGGGAATATTTTGAATACTTGGTCAAGTGGAAGGGACATCCAGTTGAAGATGCCAGCTGGGAAAATGAAGCAAATATCCAGAAGCATGGACAAATCGTGGGAGAGCTCATGGATAGGATCCCATGAAAATTTTCAAGCGAGGGAGTATGATGCAGGAGCATCGCCAACAACAAGTGAACGTGGGGCACACAGCAACGCATTTTGGGCACATGATGAATTGTTTAAAATATTTTGAAGTTGGATGTGCCAAACATAAATGAAACCATTAAGAAAGGGTGTACTTGTAGATTGTAATCAGACCTTGAGTGTCTCGCTCTTTTCTGAAGGACTAAGAGGCATTTATGTTAATGAATGTAAGTAGGTAGCTTTGAATTCCTAATTAGACAGTTTAGGAGCCGGAAGGAAAATGGATATAAACACCCTCACTTGTATCATTGTAACATTAGCAGCATACTCAATCGAAGAGAGCATATAGAAGCGGAAGTAGAAAAATGTATAGAAAAACCCATGTATAGAAGTTCTGAGATTAATATATGAAGCTTGATCCAGAATCATGGCATTCAAATACTTTCTGTGTATGCATGATTGAATGTTATGCTCATGATTGTTTACTCTATGTTATGCATTTGATTTGATGCATCAATGTATGATTTCATGTTAAGGTCTGAAATCTGAAGAGAGGGAGAGTAAGGAATGAGTTTCAATTGTTTCTCTATCTCAGAAAGAGTTTTCCTGCAAGGAGTGCAATGAAATTGTTTGCAAGGTGTGCATTGACAGAAGTCAAAGTTCATCTCTGAAAGATTAGGAAGGATAGCATTGTTCTCATTCTCACAGAAGTGCAAGTTAAGCATAGGAGCCATGCAAAGTGTGCACTGGCTGAGAAGAGTCTCAGAGTTTGCAACCTGAGAGAAGAATTGAAGGATTGTTGCTGCAAAGGGAGTGTGCAGAGTCTAAGAATTCAAATACTCAGAAGTGTTTGAAGAATTTCTATAAGGAGTGCGCGCAGGAATTTTCCCCAAAGGACTTGAGGATTTTTCAATCAAGCTCAAGAGGGCTAGTGCTTTGAAGGGTCGAAATCTTTGCATCAAGACTCACAAGGTCACGAGGTGCAAAGTCCTGAAATAGCGATGGAATCTGAGTCGTCCGATTGGAAGGACACGTGTCACAAGATCTTCTCTACCAGGGATTCGGACATCAGGGTTCAGAAGAAAAAGTCTTTCAACTTTGGGAGTGGAGAACTTGCGAATAGAATCAGGACCATCCATCTGGGAGTGGACAGGTGGCATACTCACTGACACGGAGGTCGGACCTTCATTGACCAATTCGAGGTTTCATGGGTTGAAAAGTTGAAGGCTTAGCAGCAGGATTCGCGAAGTCATGAAGTCTGAAATTCCAAAAAGGAGGGAAGTTCCATTGCCGGACCCACGTAGACAACGTGTCAGAATTTCTCCATTTAGGCATATTGGAGGATAAGAGGTCGATACTTTTGTATCGAAAGTCCCAAAGTCGCGAAACCGTGATAGAATCACAACCATCTATTAGGAGGAGGACAGGTGGCAGAGATCTAGGGATCTTGCGAACTCGGAGGTTCACAGGGTGAGAGCCCAAAGATTGAGTGTTCCAAGTCGCGATAGGTGAAATTGTGAGGAACGAGGATAGTCGTTGGATCCAGGTCATGGGAGGACCATTGGATCAGGAACCCCATCACATTTCATGTATTCGAGGGTTTGGAGGTTGAAAGGAGTTTCTTTTGACATCGAAAGTCACAAAGTGCTGAGAGCTGAGGCACGGAGGGGACACGTGGCAGAACCACACAGTAGGCCCAGGAATTAGACTGACAGACACACGTCACATATTGGAAGGAGTCAACACTCCGCTGACTTTTCACGTCTTGGGGATTCGCTAGAAAAGTGTACGTGAGCTCGACGGTGAAGCTTGCAAAGTGGCGAGATGCGAGAGGCGCTGGCATTTAAGCCTAGTATGTGGTCACACACAAAAGGTGTTGACAAAGAAGGAGTTGTAACCATTTTGTGATCTCGGGTATCACGAATTTGAAAAGGAAGATTCGGGAGTCACGACTTGCGAACTTGTGAGATTGTGAGTTGCGAAAAGGACCTGTGGATCGATAAAATTGAGATTCCCCCGAGGAATCGAAAGAGATGATCCGGCTCAAGGGGATAGAGAAAAATCCTGTGAGCGGATCTTGGCCCGAGGGTCGATAGGTCTGCGTCATTAGAGAATCCATGCTTAATTGTGGAATAATGAGATGAATGTCAGTGAAACTATCCTATATGGATAGTTCTTGTCATGCCATTTCCGGTGGTATGTGGAACGTCATGTAACTCCTCATGGTTAGAGAATTATGGCCATGTGAAGTTGGAGGACCCTCATGAGTCATATAGAAGCCCCAAAAAGTCAAAGTGTTTTGAAAAATAAATTATTTAAATAATAAAGTTAACGGAGAACGCCCTCAAATAAGGAAAGTGGGATGCTACATGAAAGTATAAATAATAGGCAATGCTCTCTCATTTAATTACACTTGAACACATTGAATATATTTTGTTGTGTGAGGATTATTGCAAGTACTCATTGATACATCTAAAGTTGCGAAAGTCTAAGGTAGTACGAAGGGTTGATGGATAAATTCTTGGAATTATAGCGAATACTAAAAAACCCTATTTTATGGGGTGTACGCGGGTTGACTGTGTATAGGGTGCAAACATATTGAGGCGTACACAGACTGACAATGTATAGGGTGCGTACATGTTGGTAAAACCATGAAACTTGAGAAGATGAATATGCAAAGGTTCTAAATTCTGAGATCAAGATCCTTAGAAGGTCGATAGTACTCAGATACATCAGGTCTATCCATTGATTCAAAAGGTATGTCTTATTTCTTTGAATAGTTGGATTTTGATGTATTCATGAGAAATGGTTATAGAGTTTTGAGGCTCTTCTACATAAGTCGGATCTACAGAAATACAGTGATGGTATATTTATCATTGATACTTCTTGTTGAGGCACATATTGTATTTCTTGGCATATGGCTAAGGGTTTGTGGTACATGGTTGAGAGCTTGTATTTGTGAAGTGGTTGATGTATTGAGAGGTTCAATATCAGAAAGGGTTTGATGACTAGATCATGTGAGGGTTATTATACGTGTTCATGATTACACACACCTATATGGCACATGACTAGAGAGAGAGATATATGATTTGGGAAAATCTTATGAGGATACATGCATAGGGTACGATTACAAGCTAGATACAGTGACAGGTTACAGATCTATGTGAAAGAAGTTACAGAGGGTCATAAGTTTTCAAGAGAAAGGAAACCCTAGTTTTCAAAAGGCATACGCAGGCTGCATAAAAGTTTGGTCATGTACATACGTGGGTTGCATAACAGATAGGGCACGTACATACACGTGTTGCAACACTACAAGTCGAGTACCTATTGTATTTTGTTGATACATGTTCAGTTCTGGTACAAACTGATTATAGGGAAGTTGTACAGGTTGGATGCAGGTCAGTGGTATAGATTGGTATAGTGGTATATCACATAGTGATAGTGTGACAGTGATTCCATCATTCTACTTCTACTTCAGGGTGGTTGGACGGGGCAAGGACAGGTGGTAATTAATGTAAGAGGGATTCTTACACTAATTATATCTAATGTTAGATATAATAAATGTAAGAGGACTTCTTAGAAGGTTCTACTTCTAGAAGATTGCTCCTCTAGAATGTTCTTAGGTGATGGTAGCACTATATAAAGGGGTTCAAGCAATGTAATGACATATGAAGAGAAATATTGTATTTTGTAAGGTAGCTAGAGAGGTAGTGGGGGGGCCTAGAGGGCCCATAGTGATAATAGTGGAGGTCATTCAATGTAAGGTGGACTAGGTCCACTATATTATTAAATAAGTCCCACTATGGTAGTTAGATATAATAAATGGGTAATTAGATATAATTAATGTAAGAGGGCTTTTTAGAAGGTTCTACTTCTAGAAGATTCCTCCTCTAGAATGTTCTTAGGAGATGATAGCACTATATAAAGGGGTTCAAGAAATGTAATGAGACATGAAGAGAAGTATTGTATTTGGAGCCGGAGCTCATTAGGAGGAGAGGATCCCTTCCATAATAGGATCCATTGTTTCCCTACCTCAAGGGTTTCTATAATAAAGTTGTGGTTTTCTATATGGTTTCATATATCTTGTGTGGTGATTGTATTCAGATATCTTTGGATCTGTTGTGATATTTTGTATTCAGGTATTTAGTTCTTCACAAGTCACTATTATCACTATGGGCCCTCTAGGCCCCCCCACTACCTCTCTAGCTACCTTACGAAGAAATTCAAGAATCTGTAATTGTTCAAAAGGTACTAAGATCTCTTCCAATGAGATTTGACCCTAAGATATCAGCACTAGAAGAAAGAAAAGATCTAAACTAAATAAGCATGGATGACCTACATGGAATCTTCATAGCATATGAAATGATAACTGAACAGGAAAATCCAGATGTAAAAGAAGCATCCAACATATCAAATCAAAAGGGAAATCAACTAGAAAAATAACATAACAACAATAGTGACGTATTGGAAGATGATGAAGAAGTGGCCAACTTTGTCAGAATACTGAGCAAGGGAAGATGTAAGATTCCTTTAATTTGTTGTAATTTTAATGGCATTGGTCATTTTTCTAACAAATGTCCTCATAAGAAAAAGAGAAATGATGAAGGTGACTCAAAAAGAAGACAAACATATAAAGGCAAAAGAACCACAAAGAAAGTTTTTAAGAAAAGCTTATGCACCAAAGAAGACATTGCATCATCAGATGAAGATGAAGTCAGTGACAGTGAGACAGAAAAGGTACTATTCATGGCAGAAGAGGACTCTGAAGTAGAATATGAATAAGCCAAAGAATAAATTGAAGAGGCAGAAGTTGACTACCGAGAGGAATTGATGAGTTCCATATAGGTTATCAAAAGAGAAAAGAGGGAAAACAAGAAGCTACAAGTGGAACTAGACAAGAAAGAAGACACTCAGGAATTAGAACAAATGATCACAAATTTGAAGATTCAAATTGAAGAAGATAAAAGAATTGAAGAAGCACTCAAAGAAAAGCTAGAAGAAAGAGACAAGATCATTGAAAATTTTGAAGCAGAGATTGTCACATTAAAAAAGGATCTTCAAAAGAAAAATATGCAAAACAGTTCAAAAGTTTTGAATGATATTATCAGCAGTCAAAGGCCTAATCATGACAAGTTCGGACTTGGAAACAATGAGATAGAAAAAGGATCAATATCCAAAACAACATAACAAGAAACTTATCCAAAAATCTATGCAGAAACAATCAAAGAGGATAGGAAGGTCTACAGAGAAAATTACAGGGGAACTCCTCCACCGAGAAGATTCATATTTCATAATCAACGACCAACAGAAACAGATAGGTCAAAGGAAGAAGAAGGATTCATAAGAGCACATCCTTTCAAAAGATCTTCAACTCCCAGGTATCAAACTATATTTTTTGGTTTATGTTATGCATGTAATAATTTTGGACATAAAGATGTGAATTGCATAGCTAACAATAGGAACATAAACAACCTTGAAAATCATACACAAAAGGGTTATCCAAGAAGGCCTAGTGAAACACAGAGAAGAAGTTGCAACAGGTTTGAATCATTGAGCACTGAAGTGGAATGCTACAAGTGTAACAACTTTGGACACATTTCCAAACATTGCAGAATGCCAATCCCTCCTAGAGAACCACAATAGAACAACAACAATCATAGACAAGAACCTCATAAAAGAACATGGATAAGAAAGAAGAATCAATACAACAATGAAGAATGCACACTCGCTCTACAAACTAAGCAGAAGAAATTTGGTCAGTATGTTGATAGTGGCTATTCAAAACACATGACAAATGATAGAGATATATTTCTTACATTAAGAAAGGAAAGAGATGGATCAGTCTCCTTCAGAAATGACGATTCACCTAAAATCATTGGAAAAGGCACAATTAGAATTGGGAACAAGAATACAAAAGAAAAAAATGTTCTACTAGTAGAAGATATGAAACATAATCTTATAAGTGTGAGTCAAATGTGTGACCAAGGTCATAAAGTTACTTTCAATTCATAAAAGTGCGAGATAAGAAAAGAAGATTCAGGAAAATTGATTGCTACAGCTGTGAGAACTTCAAGAAACATATATGTGTTAAGTGAAATTGGAAATGAAAAGTGTTGTCTAGGAAAGGAAGATGAAATTTGGTTATGGCACAAAATAATGGGTCACATAAATCTTGATAACCTTGTCAAGGTTATCAAAAGAGAAGAATTCATAGAAATGCCACAGATCATGAAACCAACCAACACTTTATGCAAGCATTGTCAACAAGAAAAGCAAACAAAGACCATGTTCAAATCAAAGGAATATTCAATGACAAGACCACTAGAAATTGTGCATACTGATCTAGTTGGACCAACTACAACAAAGGGTTTAAAAGGTGAGAAATACTTTATGTTATTAGTTGATGATTATACAAGAATGACTGTAGTTTTTTTTCTCAAGAATAAGTCAGAAGCTTTTTAAAACTTCAAGATCTATAAGGAAATGGCTGAAAATGAAATGGATTCAAAAATCAAATTCTTGAGATTTGATAATGGAGGAGATTTCACTTCAAAGGAATTTATGGACTACTGCAGTAGTCATGGAATAAAAAGGCAAATCTTTGTTTCTAGGACACCTCAATAAAATGGAGTTGTTGAAAGAAAGAACATGATAGTACAAGAAATGGCTCGAACAATGATAATGGATTCCAAATTGACAGATATTTTTTGGACACAGGCAGTGCATAAAATAATTCACATTCAAAATAGAGTAATGCTCAGAAACAACACTGACAAAACTCCCTACGAGCTATGGAAAGGAAGACCAGCAAATGTGAAGCACTTCAGAGTTTTTGGAAGAAAATGCTACATCAAAAGAGAAGATGGAAGAATGGGAAACTTTGACTCTCATGTGGACAAAGGAGTACTTGTTGTTTACTCAAGTAAAAGGAAATCATACAAGTTTTACAACCTGAGATTGAACAAAGTGGTGGAAAGAATCAACGTAAAAATTGATGAAACAGGTAGACAAGAATTAAAGGAAGAAGAAAATGAATCAATGGAATAGCTTTACGAAAAAGAAACAGAAGATGAAAAAGAAGGAGAAGATGAAGAGGATCCGACAGAAGCAGAAGAGAAAGTTCAGCAAGTGACTCCAAAGACACCTAGGAGACGAGTACAGAAGAATCATCCTTTAGATCATATTATCGGAAACAAAGATGCAGGAGTTGAGACTAGAAGAAGAAACTGTTGACTACAACAAACACACCTAGCACTCACATCTATGATTGAACCAACCTTTTTTGAAGAGGCCAGGGAGGATGAATTTTGGAATAAGGCCATGGATGAAGAATTGGATCAAAAAGAGAAAAATTACACTTGGGAATTGGTTCCAAGACCAAAGGATAAGAATGTGATCAGCACAAAGTGGGTATACAAGAATAAATTGAATGAATATGGATAGGTTACAAGGAACAAAACTATATTGGTATGTAAAGGATATGCACAGATTGAAGGAATCGACTTTGAAGAGAAATTTTCCCCAGTTGCCAGAATGGAATCAATCTGATTGCTTTTAGCTTATCCATGCTCCAAAAATATTAAAGTATATCAAATGGATGTAAAATCATCCTTTCTGAGTGGTGAAATCGAAAGAAGAAGCCCACATTGAACAACCAGAAGGATTCCATTTGTCATAGAATGTAGATTATGTGTGTAAATTAAAGAAGGTCTTGTACGGTCTAAAACAAGGTCCTAGAGCATGGTACTCTAGATTGGATAAATATCTACAACAATGTTGAGGAAGAGATATGAATTGATCTTACTCAAGCATTTTCATACTTTACTTGGATAAATCAAGGTAGACGGGAATATCACCCTATGTTTATAGCCAACAAAAATAACATCTTAACTCATAAGTATTAATTATGAGTGCTTAGGCTAGTCTTTTATCAACAAAAAGCTTGTTGGAAATTCACTTTTTATGTAATTTTCAGAATATAACAGTGGCTGAAATAAATGTAAGAACATAAGTAAAGACACCAAGATGATAATCAAGATAGATGAAACATAAAGAAATCCTTCATTTCATTCCAATTCACCATAGAGTCATTTTCTTTACAAAATCTCATATAGAAATCTTGGACCAAAGTCAAACTTAGACATCCCCGATGGAAAATACAAAAGGACCTCTAATAGAAAACAAAAACTGAACTCTAAAATATGGATCAACTTGCCACAGATTGCTACCGGCTTGACACTACACAATAGCCTTTATCAATCATGAAAATTAATTCACAAACAGACAAGTCTACACAGACTATCAAAGATAGATCAACACCTCTGAAGAACAAGTGTCTGAATGATTTGATTCAACCCTGAATATTGTTTTCTACAATAAGACCCTGCTATCATATAAGAGAATTAGGTTGTGATGAATATATGAATGAATGAAAACTGAACTATCTCAACATAAACTCAAAGAGAAAACCTTAGCATGCTTCTGCTTCCATCCTCCTCTTGATCCTCCCTTTCCTTTTTCTTTTAACAAATTAGAATTGGTTGAAGTAGTTGAACCAAATAATTAGTTAAGTTAATTAAAATACTCAACTAACTTTAGTTCAGGGGAAAAGTAATAATCATAATAAGGGTCATAAATAAATAATAACTAATAGGTGGGACCCCTTGTGACTCCCTTTAGTTCATAACAATCATAACATAACCATTAGTTAAGCAAAAGGCACCTCCTTATGCCTCTCATCAACATATTCACTTTTGGCAATTGAAACTCATGAAATTTGAAACTATTTCAAAAATAATACTCATATATCCAAAATAAACATGTTGTCCAAAAATCCATGAAGTCAACTATCATAAAACAACAGATAAAACAAAACTCAAAAGCCATGTTTCTCGGTCTGTGATGCAACCTTTCCTTGGTTGTTGTTGTCACCTCTTTATTTTCCTCAGTTATGGCTACCTCAAATGAAAAAAACTCATCTTGCATGCGTGATCAATTAGCAAATAGTCTTTTAAATAACCATACATGAAAACTCTTAAAAATGTGAAATAGATTTGGCTCAACAATGTATCAAATTTATGCAATCCAATCTATACAAATTGTTTTACTGTTAATTAATGAGCAGGGGTGTGAAAAAGGTTTCTAGGATATGTGAGGGGGTTGTATTGAGAGAAAATATGATATAATGAGGG
>ML788978.1:99878-125482 GCA_009831015.1 Picea engelmannii
GGGGGGGGGGGGGACATGGTCACTACTCAACGAAAACAACAATAAACTGTAAAGCAACCAATAAAACCTCACTACAATCCACACAAGACACTTCCACTTCCATCTACTCTAACACATAAATACTCTTGACTATAATCAATCTCAGAACAGGGAGTGAGAAAAATGAATATGGGAGGTGATGGTATTTGTAATTAGAGGGAAGTGAAATAATGGAAGGGAAGAAGAACGATTATTGTTCATGAAATTAGCTAAGTTATCCAAAAAAATTCTGCGAAAGGAGATGCATCAACCAACAATCATTTGACCAAATAATGATTCATGTGCATTTAACTAGTTCACTTCTCATTAATCAAATATCCAACACATTGTCATCACAAGACAATATGCATTCCACACAATTTGTAAGAGGTTTTGTTCCCTTCATTCACATACTTTGCATTTTATAAAAATTTACGAACAATACCCATTTCCAAACTGTAAACTATCAAAATCAACCACTACCCATGCATTTCTTCAATCCACAATAATACTTCAAAGGTCATGTTTCCAGTGAAATCACTATCACTGCAATTAGGCCTATCATTTAAATGAAATGATATTCGTTAAACATGTATAGGCAGTAACTAAAATAACCAACACCAGATTGCCATGCTCAAAATAACAATTAATCATACAACCAACAACCGTCATTTAGACACAAGTGATGCACATCGTAATTTTCCCAGACAATGTAGTTCTTCCACTATAAAAAAAAATAAAAAAATCAATGTGACTTAAAATTTGGGCCACCCATCCAACACGACTGTCATCAACAACATGCCTTCTTTAACCAGTGGTCGATTTCAATAAATAAACATGCTTAAAACTCTGTGGGTATCCCTGATGGTGAAAACCAAGCTATTCATACCACACATAGTGTGCAGCTAACAAAACCCCATGATACAACATACTTAAGACAACAAACAAACAGTCACGGTAATAACTAAAAATATCGTGCTGAGCCATCGACTTAATATAAGATTGCTTCGATTTAGTGACACTGTGATCGACTATGTTGTGCACACTCAAGCCTATACAATCAATAAGCACAAGGATGCAGTGAATATGCTTTCTATGGTTGTCCAGTTCAATAATCATTGGGCCCTAAAGAAAACCATAGTTACCATTCCCATTATTTCTCTTTGCAAAAAACCATACACACAACATGGCATGTGCGAGAAACACCTACCATTTGTAACCAATGCTAGCTATCATCCAAATATGCAAAACAGTTCAAAAGTTTTGAATGACATTATCAGCAGTCAAAGGCCTAATCATGACAAGTTCGGACTTGGAAACAATGAGATAGAAAAAGGATCAAGATCCAAAACAACATAACAAGAAACATATCCAAAAATCTATGTAGAAACAATCAAAGGGGATAGGAAGGTCTGCAGAGAAAATTACAGGGGAACTCCTCCATCGAGAAGATTCATATTTCATAATCAACGACCAACAGAAACAGATAGCTCTCAGGAAGAAGAAGGATTCATAAGAGCACCTCCTTTCAAAAGATCTTCAACTCCCAGGTATCAAACTATATTTTTTGGTTTATGTTATGTATGTAATAATTTTGGACATAAAGATGTGAATTGCATAGATAGTAATAGGAACATAAACAACCTTGAAAATCATACACAAAAGGGTTATCCAAGAAGGCCTAGTGAAACGCGGAGAAGAAGTTACAACAGGTTTGAATCATTGAGCACTGAAGTGGAATGCTACAAGTGGAACAACTTTGGACACATTTCCAAACATTTCAGAATGTCAATCCCTCCTAGAGAACCACACTAGAACAACAACAATCATAGACAATAACCTCATAAAAGAACATGGATAAGAAAGAAGAATCAATACAACAATGAAGAATGCACACTCACTCTACAAGCTAAGCAGAAGAAATGTGGTCAGTATGTTGACAGTGGCTATTCAAAACACATGACAAATGATAGATATATATTTCTTACATTAATAAAGGAAAGAGATGGATCAGTCTCCTTCAGAAATGATGATTCAGTTGAAATCATTGGAAAAGGCACAATTAGAATTGGGAACAAGAATACAAAAGCAGAAAATGTTCTACTAGTAGAAGATATGAACAATAATCTTCTAAGTGTGATTCAAATGTTTGACCAAGGTCATAAAGTTACTTTCGATTCACAAAAGTACAAGATAAGAAAAGAAGATTCAGGAAAATTGATTGCTACAGTTGTGAGAACTTCAAGAAACATATATGTGTTAAGTGAAATTGGAAATGAAAAGTGTTGTCTAGGAAAGGAAGATGAAAGTTTGTTATGGCACAAAAGAATGGGTCACATACATTTTGATAACCTTGTCAAAGTTAGCAAAAGAGAAGAAGTCATAGAAATTCCCCAGATCATGAAACCAACCAACACTTTATGCAAGCATTGTCAACAAGGAAAGCGAACAAAGACCATATCCAAATCAAAGACAAGACCACTGGAAATTGTGCATATTGATCTAGTTGACCAATAATTTATGTTATTAGTTGATGATTATACAAGAATGACTGTAGTTTTTTTTCTCAAGAATAAGTTAGAAGCTTTTTAAAACTTCAAGATCTACAAGGAAATGGTTGAAAATGAAATGGATTCAAAAATCAAATTCTTGAGATTTGATAATGGAGGAGAGTTCACTTCAAAGGAATTTATGGACTACTACAGTAGTCATGGAATAAAAGGGCAAATCTCTGATGCTAGGACACCTCAATAGAATGGAGTTGTTGAAAGAAAGAACATGACAGTACAAGAAATGGCTCGAACAATGATAATGGATTCCAAATTGACAGATATTTTTTGGACACAGGTAGTACATACAACAATTCACGTTCAAAATAGAGTAATGCTCAAAAACAACACTGACAAACCTCCCCATGAGCTATGGAAAGGAAGACCAGAAAATGTGAAGCACTTCAGAGTTTTTGGAAGAAAATGCTACATCAAAAGAGAAGATGGAAGAATGGAAAAGTTTGAATCTCATGTGGACAAAGGAGTACTTGTTGTTTACTCAAGTACAAGGAAATCATACAAGTTTTACAACCTGAGATTGAACAAAGTGGTGGAAATAATCAACATAAAAATTGATGAAACAAGTAGACAAGAATTAAAGGAAGAAGAAAATGAATCAATGGAATAGCTTTACGAAAAAGAAACAGAAGATGAAAAAGAAGGGCAAAATGAAGAGGATCCGACGGAAGCAGAAGAGAAAGTTCAGCAAGTGACTCCAAAGACACCTAGGAGATGAGTACAGAAGAATCATCCTTCAGATCCTATTATCGGAAACAAAGACGCAGGAGTTGAGACTAGAAGAAGAAACTGTTGACTACAACAAACACACCTAGCACTCACATCTACGATTGCACCAACCTTTTTTGAAGAGGCCAGGAAGGATGAATTTTGGAATAAGGCCATGCATGAAGAATTGGATCAAATAGAGAAAAATGACACTTGGGAATTGCTTACAAGACCAAAGGATAAGAATGTGATCAACACAAAGTGGGTATACAAGAATAAATTGAATGAAGATGGACAGGTTACAAGGAACAAAACTATATTGGTATGTAAAGGATATGCATAGATTGAAGGAACCAACTTTGAAGAGAAATTTTCCCCAGTTGCTAGAATGGAAGCAATCTGTTTTCTTTTAGCTTATGCATGCTCCAAAAATATTAAAGTATATCAAATAAATGTAAAATCATCCTTTCTGAGTGGTGAAATCGAAGAAGAAGCCTACACTGAACAACCAGAAGGATTCCATTTGTCAGAGAATGCAAATTATGTGTGTAAATTAAAGAAGGTCTTGTATGGTCTAAAATAGGGTCCTAGAGCATGGTACTCTAGATTGGATAAATATCTACAATAGTGTTGAGGAAGAGATATGAATTGATCTTACTCAAGCATTTTCAGACTTTACTTGGATAAATCAAAGTAGACAGGAATATCACCCTATGTTTATAGCCAACAAAAATAACATCCTAACTCACAAGTATTAATTACGAGTGCTTAGGATAGTCTTTTATCAACAAAAAGATTGTTGGAAATTCACTTTTTATGTAATTTTCTAAATATAACAGTTGCTGAAATAAATGTAAGAACATAAGTAAAGACACCTAGATGATAATCAAGATAGATGAGACATAAAAAAATCCTTTATTTCATTCCAAATCACCAAAGAGTCATTTTCTTTACAAAATCTCATATGAAAATCTTGGACCAAAGTCAAACTTAGACATCCCCGATGGAACATACAAAAGGACCTCTGACAGAAAACCAAAACTGAACTCTAAAAGATGGATCATCTTGCCATAGATTGTTGCCCGCTCGACAATGCACAATAGCCTTTATCAATCATGAAAATTAATTCACAAACAGACAAATCTACACAGACTATCAAAGATAGATCAACGCCTCTGAAGAACAAGTGTCTGAATGATTTGATTCAACCCTGAATATTGTTTTCTACAATAAGACCCTACTATCATATAAGAGAATTAGGTTGTGATGAATATATGAATGAATGAAAACTGAACCATCTCAACATAAACTCACAGAGCAAACCTTAGCATGCTTCTACTTCCATCCACCTCTTGATCCTCCCTTTCCTTTTTCTTTTAATAAATTAGAATTGGTTGAAGTAGTTGAACCAAATCATTAGTTAAGTTAATTAAAAGACTCAACTAACTTTAGTTCGGGGGGAAAGTAATAATCATAATAAGGGTCATAAATAAATAATAACTAATAGGTGGGACCCCTTGTGACTCCCTTTAGTTCATAACAATCATAACATAACCATTAGTTAAGCAAAAGACACCTCCTTGTGCCTCTCATCAACATATTCACTTTTGGCAATTGAAACTCATGAAATTTGAAATTATTTCAAAAATAATACTCATATATCCAAAATAAACATGTTGTCCAAAAATCCATGAAGTCAACTGTCATAAAACAATAGATAAAACAAAACTCAAAAGCCATATTTCCCGGTCTGTGATGCAACCTTTCCTTGGTTGTTGTTGTCACCTCTTTATTTTCCTCAGCTATGGCTACATCAAATGAAAAAAACTCATCCCGCATGCGTGATCAATTAGAAAATAGTATTTTAAATAACCATACATGACAACTCTTAAAAATATGAAATAGATTTGGCTCAACAATGTATCAGATTCATGCAATCCAATCCATACAAATTGTTTTATTGTTAATTACTGAGCAGGGGGTGAAAAAGGTTTCTAGGATACATAAGGGGGTTGTATTGAGAGAAAATATGATATAATGAGGGGGGGGGAACATGGTCACTACTCAATGAAAACAACAATCAACAGCAAAGAAACCAATAAAACCTCACAGCAATCCACACAAGACACTTCCACTTCCATCTACTATAACACATAAATACTCTTAACTAAAATCAATCTCAGAACAGGGAGTGAAAAAAATGAATATGGGAGGTGACGGTATTTGTAATTAGAGGAAAGTGAAATAATGTAAGGGAAGAAGAACGATTAATGTTCATGAAATTAATTAAGTTATCCAAAAACATTCTGCTAAAGGAGATTCATCAACCAACAATCATTTGACCAAATAATGATTCATGTGCATTTAACTAGTTCACTACTCATTAATCAAATATCCAACAGAGTGTCATCACAAGACAATATGCATTCCACACAATTTGTAAGAGGTTTTGTTCCCTTCATTCACATACTTTGCATTTTATAAAAATTTACGAACAATACCCATTTCCAAACTGTAAACTATCAAAATCAACCACTGCCCATGCATTTCTTCAATCCACAATAATACTTCAAAGGTCATGTTTCCAGTGAAATCACTATCACTGCAATCGGGCCTATCATTTAAATGCAATGATATTCGTTAAACATGTATAGGAAGTAACTAAAATAACCAAGACCAGATTGCCATGCCCGAAATAACAATTAATCATACAACCAACAACCGCCATTTAGACACAAGCAATGCAGAGGGTAATTTGCCCAGACAATGTAGTTCTGCCACTATAAAGAAAAAGAAAAAAAATCAATGTGACTTAAAAGTTGGGCCACCCATCCAACACGACTATCATCAACAACATGCCTTCTTTAACCAGTGGTCAATTTCAATAAATAAACATGCTTAAAACTCTGTGGGTATCCCTGATGGTGAAAACCAAGCTATTCATACCACACATAGTGTGCAGCTAACAAAACCCCATGATACAACATACTTAAGACAACAAACAAACAGTCACAGTAATAACTCAAAATATCGTGCTGAGCCATCGGCTTAATATAAGATTGCTTCGATTTAGTCACACTGTGATTGACTATGTTGGGCACACTCAATCCTATACAATCAACAAGCACAAGGATGTAGTGGATATGCTTTCTATAGTTGTCTAGTTCAATAATCATTGGGCCCTAAAGAAAACCATAGTTACCATTCCCATTATTTCTCTTTGCAAAAAACCATACACACAATGTGACATGTGCGAGAAACACCAACCATTTGTAACCAATGCCAGCTATCATCCAAATAATCATTAGTGCAAATAACAGTGACTGCATATCAACCAAACAATTTGCCACTGTTGTAGAAAATCAATCAATCGAACAAGTTATGGTAGCTATGCATACCCACACATCCAATCGAATCGGGGCAGAGGCCCTTTCCATTAAAAGTACTGAGATATTAACATAAGGAGGGTGATTGTATCTTTGAAGGTGAAATTGGCAATGTAGGGTTTATCATTATTATCATAGAGGCAGTAACTAAATTCCAAAACAACAGGACTGCCATATGACCAACTAGTCGAATCCGTATTCAAAGTAATCGACCATACATTCAATCCACAATCACCCATGAAAACTTGACAGGCACAAGAGTATCCTCTGCAAAAATCCAAACTAGAGGGTTAAGGGTCTACTCTGTAGCCAACACCAGGGAAATGGAGTGAACTCTTCGTATTGGTGGAAACTTCAAGGCCAAGGGTATGCACATAGAGAGAACCATGATTCATTTGTGGACAGGTATCAATCCATGGCAGGGAACCATAACAAATGGTGAGGCTCCCATTTGGCCTGGCCATTTTATTTTATGCACGCAGGGTATAACCCTTATGTTCTTCACTCAAACTACCACAGTACTGAGGTGAAGACAGGGCAGAGTTAAGAACAAAACACTCACTTCATGACCCTGAGTGGTGGAAACAACCAATGTCAAAGTGAAACACAACATAGTGACGCAGACAACCTTCGATCATTAAACCCATGAAAGCCCGAGACTAGATTTAGTGACAGTGCGTGAAGATAGCTATCCACCCAAGACTTAAACAAAAAACCATCCAACTAAACCAATGGTGATAACAAAGCGTTGTCACCCAGGAAGACCAATAACCTCTATGAACTCAAAATGATTACAGGAAGAACCATCCACTCCTCATTCCAATAACCCAAATTTTAGACAGTTGCAACACTAGAGGAAAACACAAACCAATACACCTGAGCCAGTAATCATTTCATAACCAGAGAAGAGTAACGAATGGCCAAAAAAAGACATACCTATAATAAAATTCCTTAAAAGGAGCTGGTTGAGTGGTTCCTTCCCTGCCAAAAATTCAGAGCATAACCACAACAGCAAGATCAAACGATATCCTGACTAGTGTGGCAGCTAATAGGAGGAGTAAAGGTGACGTGCAGTAAATGCACGTTGCCTCCACCCACAATGCATTAGCTCATCAGTACATGCCAACACATTCTTCATTAACCATTAACCAAACTCTGCGTTGGAATCTGCACATATTACTTTCCAAATGCGTTTTCCACATCATGTATCCAATTCCTTATTATATAACTCAAACAAAATCACATAACCATTAACTCACATCACCTTGTCAAATGAGCCACCGACGTTCAATCTATCCAAATATACTGTATGTATATCGGCCACATAATTCATTGCATAACCATTAGTACTATCACCTTTCCCAACATGCCACCAACATTTCACACCATATGCATATTAAACATATAATTCGATCACAATTTCATAACCATTTACTTGATTGCTAGGGTTTAACAATAATCATCAAGTATTTTCATGCATGTAGTATAGTTAGGATAGATTTAAATTCTTCACCCTTGCAACTATTGCAGTATTCCCTATTTCCTTCCAATTGTTTGTATGTGGTATAATAAAATTGCAGAGTTAGATCCCTTTTTACTTTGTGTTTGTTATAGTATTTCTTCCTTTCTCAAAATTGTCCTTCATGTAATTTCACTAACATGCTTGTTGTGCAGGTGCGACAATAATAAGTAGCAATGATATTAATGAATAGCATAGGTTGTAGTAACATAGTAAATCTACCACTCATAAGCTCAAATCATAACCAATAACAACAAGATCTCATCAAACCATGTAAGTCATGTCGCACATCATCACAACATAAAAAATGAACAGATCTAATCTTCAATAGTTCAAGGGGGTCCTGCCTACTAGTATTATTTAGTTTTTGAATAATATGCTTCAGCAACACTTTGCGGGAAAAACTTTGTTGACAATTTTAATCATCAACAAACTGGCAACTCCATAGGAAAATTTGTTTTCAATAGATTTAGAACTCATAACTCATGGTTTCACATAACAAGAATAGTGATTTTAGAAGATATAACCAGAATAATTATGCAATAGGGGGAAGCAAGTGGATTTAATGGAAAGATGACTGAGAATTTGGGAATAATTGATGAAAAGTTTTAAGTATGAGGGGATTTTACCACTGTATACATAATCAATCAACCAGAATATGTTATTAAACTTCAAGGACAAATACTTATAGACTTTCTCTTAATATCTCAATGGGTGAAGAAATGGCAAGAAGAAGCGAGAAATAACCAATCCCTTGTAAGACCAATCCCTTGTAAGACAGCAGTGGAAATATGTAACAATTTCAAGGGACCTTCAGAGGAGACATCATAACGGTTGTGTAAGCTTGATTTTTATCGACTAACAATTCCTTGCAGAAGTGTCACTGTGGAAGAATTGATCCAACATTTTATATTGACCAAACACTAAAAGATGATAAAGAAATAAATTGCAACAGAAGTAAAAATGCAAAAATTAAAATAGCAGCAGTAAAAGACTCAATTGAAAACAACAAGGAAAGAAAACTTAACTTAGAAGGTATAAATCAAGGTACTATAAGCATAGAAAATAAGAACGGTGGGAAAATGAAATCAGAAGTAGACTATTAATAACTAAGAATTCAATGTATTATTTATGTACAAAAGGAAGGGAAAATTTTTCTTGGAGTCAGGTAGGATGGCATTTTGCATAGAGAAATGCATCATCTATTTTAGATGTATGATTCATGAATTGAAATATGATGCACAAGGCATATTTATCACCTTGTCATCCAACAAGTGCATGTAGCAAGGGTAATGGTTCTATCAATATCCAAAAAAAATGATTACCATCTTCCAGGACCTGCCAACCAACAAGACGGGGTTTCGGCTTGATATTGAAAACATGAGCATGATAAATATCATTAGAATGATGGTTAGAATTTTTTATGTTGAGGATAGCATTAATGGGCTCTTCAAGCATTATAAGGTCATCATTTATGATCTCTTGATCAGGAAAAGGACTACCATGCACTGAGGGAGAAAGTAAAGGATTCAAATGCATAGGAATTCTTTTAAACTTATCATCGTCAAAAGAAATCATGCATGTAAGGGAGATATGTATATCGTCATTGAATTCCTCAACCCTTTCGAACCGAAAAAATCAGTTTGTGAAAGAAATCTGTAATGTAAAATATTGATTATCCTTATGGAAATTTTCAGAAGAAGAGTCAACATATGAACCTATATGGCCACTTGAATCCCCTCTTCCATCTTCTTCAGGATAGTCATGAGAAATACGAGGAATAATGATATCCAAATTAAGAGAATCTTCCCTGCCAGATTCATACGTCAAGAGTACTTCATTGGACACAAGTTGATCTTGAGTGGGGTATGTTCTGAAAAGGTCATCATTAAAGGGGAAGGCATCAAATAAGGTATTTTCGAAAGTAGGATTAGTAGACAAATCTAGACAATAATCCTTACAATCCTCTGTGAATATAGCACTATGAGATGCATGATTGTTCTCTTGCAGGCTTGTCATGAAGAGAGAGTGATTTGTGTGATATTCATTCTTAGCTTTTAAGAACAACCCGCAGGTCAATTGTTCATGAGGACCATAGTAGAAGTCACATCGAGGAGGGTCAAGGATGCCTTCAGGTCGAAACTCAAAGTGATGAAAGATAGGCGAAGGGGGGGAATTGATAAGAAACTTTACAAAAATTGATTCTCCTGCGAAAATTTGACTAGATACTATACATCTAGACCAATCTCCTACTTTACCACAGAGGGAAAGTGGAAAACAATCTGCAGAAGTATGTATGTCATAAACTCCAATAGATTGACAGAAGATAAGTAAATCATGAATATGGTTCTGAGAAGATTCCCATAAGTTACCATCAAAAAGAGGACAACTAATCATTGACCATGAGCTCGAACTATATTTATGCATGATCATGCAAGATAGGACTTGATAAGGTCATAAAAAACAAAAAGAAAAAAGAAAAACTAACAAAAAAAGGAGAAAAAGAAAATTATATAAATAGTGGATACAAAAAACAAAGTCAAAATACAGGAAACCAGGGAAATAAAGATAATGAGTTGTCCCTAGTACGTTCGCCAAATAAATGTTGAGGAAAATATATGAATTGATCTTACTCAAGAATTTTCAGACTTTACTTGGCTAAAGAAAAGTAGATGGGAATATCACCCTATGTTTACAGCCAACAAAAATAACATCCTAACTCACAAGTATTAATTACAAGTGCTTAGGCTAGTATTTTATCATCAAAAAGCTTGCTGGAAATTCACTTTTTATGTAATTTTTTGAATATAACAGTTACTGAAATAAATGTAAGAACAGAGGTATAGACACCAATATGATAATCAAGATAGATGAGACATAAATAAATCCTTTATTTCATTCCAATTCACCAAATGTTATCCACAATTTTGGTCATCGTGATGATGTTGGGATAATGTTATGATGATGGAAAATCAAGCTCTTCACTAAGAACACTTTCCTGAGAAAAGTTACATTTGTCTGCTTCCAGAAATCATGCTTTTAAGGGATGTTCGCAGGCCACCTATATCTCTGATTGCGAGAATGTCTGATTCTCACAGGATGCATTAAGCTAGGGTGCGAATAGTTCGCACTGCACATAATGATTAGGGTGCGAACAGGTTCCAAAGGAAGGAAAAAGATAAAATCTCGAATCTTCTAGAAGGGAATCTTCTAGAAACATGAGTTGGCTTCGAATGGTTGTTCAGGTGTTGGCATTCCAAATATCTTGGGATCATTTCCTATCCAAGTAACTAAACTATCTTCTCCTATATATTGAAGAGATTTCTCATGGAAAAGGTTAAGAAGCAAACTAGCAAGAGATTGATTGGAGAATTAGTGCAAGACTGTATGGAGGACTGATGCTACAGCTGCTAGAGACAACAGCAAGGTCATCAAAAGTGGTTGATTTTATTCATGCATGAGAAAGTGTGTGTGTCAGATCTAGGAGCCATCGAAAGGATATCTATGACATCAAGGCTCAGGTTGTAAGTTTCACTTTCAATTAATTCAATACAGTAATATGTCCCTTTCCCATAAAGATGATGTCACTTTATTACATAACTCCTTGATCATATGTATAGACTAGCCATTGAATATATCAATCTGCCTTTACTTCGATTGGTTTGTACTATTGTGATCTGGATAGTGCAAGAGCATTGGAGCAAATCTTGGAACAACAGAGACCTAAGGAAAGCGTTCATAAGGTATGTCCATAATCCTTACCTCTTAGTTCATTCAATAGGTTAGATCTAGGGAAAGTGTATTATTCTGTCTTGTTTTGTTCTAGATCCAGGTGGATCTAGGGAGATCGGTTTGTGTCCGCACTTATGGATTTATCCTGAAACAAAATTGGCAACTCCACTGGGGAACTATTCCCTTTTTCTTTATGGTTTTTTGAATTTCCTGTGGCCATTTTCTCTATTTTCTTTTTTCTCCTGTTTTGTCAGTGTCTGAGTCCTCAGGATATCCTGAGAGACCTTCTGGGTCTATAAGCCAGCTTGAATTTTGCTTGCATTTTCAAAATTTTTATTATCTTCAGGGATTCTTGCACTGTGTTCATTGACAGCCTATGAGAACCAGTCAAGTTCGCACCCTGCTTATAGGGTCCAATGCGAACACCTCGCACTTTGCTTCAAAGTGGCCTGCGAGAACACTATCTTCTCGCACTGTGTAAGACTGCTTGCCTGCAAGCAAGATTTTTGAAATTTTTGAAATTAAGTTTTGACTTTTTCAATTGCTTTGAATAGTTGAATTGTGTCTTTTTGGCTTATTGGGTCATTGACTTATACATATCTTGCTGGAAAAGATTTAGGGTTTCTAGGTCTTTCTTGCCTTTGGTAGCTTTACTTTCGTTTCTTGGCTCTGTTCGACATTTTCTTTCTCTCTGACTTCTGGAGTTGAGTCTGTCTGATTGGCTGAGGACCAGTGATTGGTAGAGAGTCAAGTGCTTGGTGTTTCTCACTTGCTTGGTGGTTCGAAAGAACATTTTTCATTTGCATTGAGGAACTCATTGGTTTGCTTTTGGTTTTTACTTTCATTGAAAGTTTCGGTTGGGTTGTTTTTGTTTGAGTCTTTATGGTTTGATTTTATTTTCTCATTGATCATATTTCTTCTTGGAAAGTGAACAACCAGTTTTCTTTCAAGGTTTTGTTTTTGCTTGTACAAAGACATTGGAAATCAAATTTTAGATTTTATTGAAGTATTCGAAAAAGACATTTAGAGATTGTTCATTGATAAATGATTATTTGCATTGGCATCTGAAAAGAAACTGAGCTTTGCATTTGCATTGAAGTATTTGAGTTGATTTGGGAAATTTTCTCTCTCTCCCATAGCTAGGATTCATGGAATGAAAAGAATCATATTTCATCATTATCCTTGCATTATTTCGGTCAAAGTCACACATCATGAGTTTCACTTCCATTACCTTTGAGTAATCAATGGATTTTAAAAACATTGCGTAATATTAAAATTGATCTAGTAACTTTTTTCTAGGGCTCTTTTACACCAACATTTAGCTAGGCTAGTGCTTTGGAGTAGGAAGAGAGACACACTCTCCAAAATCTCAAAAACACACAATAGAATCTTGAGTTAGGGAGTGTTAAATTCCATTGGCAGCATATTGTCCTGGGACACCCTTCTAACACAAGGGTCAAGCACTAGGTCGCATTGGTGTTGGCAGAGTTACTAACCTTGCTTTGTTGAAATCGGTGTAGAGATTGCACGTATTACGGGGATCACTCCGAGGTATACCCACAATTATGAGTGGAATTCTTTGAGTTGGTTTCGGTCTAGATACCCTGCCCTTGCGTGTGGATCAGACTGACGACTGTTCCCCCAGGATGTATTGGTGTTTGTGGTGAACTTAGTGGCCTATCTCTCTAGGTTCTTACCCAAGGTGACTGTGGAGGGGAAAGTCTTCACGGTACCTGGAATCAACGTTGATCAAACTCACTCGGGCTCCTTGGAGGGTATACCCACGATTATGTGTGGGATCTTGCACCAGGGTGTAAGTCTGTTAAGAAGGTCGTCAACATAACTTTTCCACTTTAGACCCTCCCCTTCTTGTCTCATTGTTGTGACGTTGGATTTCATCACCAACTAGTGGCTTCGAAATTAGAAGGTATTGTTTGCTTGGTGATTGCTTCCTAGATTTTATTTGCTAGCGAGTGTTGTTTGTTTCTCGAATTTGACCTTAGGACTTTTCTCGCGGGACTTGTCACTTGTTTACAATTGCTCCCCCACGACGTTCACATAGGATGCAAGGTTTATCCCCGAAACATCCGGAAGCTTCACAACCCTTGCATACCGAAATACCTGAAGGTACCCCTGAGGGCTCTCCTCGTCAGAGTGAAGTTCCTGTGATTACTTCACCAGATAGGGAAACCAGTGGCGTTCCAGTTGTCACCACACCACTTCCACAAGTCGAACAAACTGATTCTCTAGAAGAATTTTGAGTTACCAATACTATAGAGGACTATCGCGTTCGTCGTGGTGAACGACCTGTTGGACAAGTAAATCCTTCTGAAGAAAACACTGTCACATATTCTGAATCAACTGTTGGGCCTTCTCACGGTGTAGTATCCCAAGATCATTTTTGTTCAGGTAATATCCATCGAGTTATTTTTGGTACGGAGTCACCCCCTGTCTACGATATCAACCCTCCCGTGACTTCTGAGACAGAGGCTACACCCGAGACTACTACCTACCGCTTTATTCTTCCTTCTGGGATGGCCCATCTTGCTAATACTACGAGTGTCCAAACTGAGATTACTGCAACTTCTTTAGCTCCTATCATTACCCAGCGAATTCCTGATGTCATCACGACATTACCACCCGGTTACCACGTGTTGAATGAGTTGTTGAATTCTGCCAATCCAACACCTCTGCAAACCCCATCCGGTTCTCCAGGTGGTCCTCCTTTTCTTGGGCATCCCATTCTTGGTTTCATTCCGACGCTCCCTCAGTTTCCTTCTGGTAATCCTAATCCTAGTGGTACTATCCCAACTGTTGCATCGAACCCACAGATTCATGTTGGTGTACAGGGTGGTATGATTCCTTTTCCTTTTCCCGGACACAACACAGTTACTACACAACCTATGGTTGGCACACAACTTCCGGGTGGAACTATACCTACAGTAGGAGGACCAACCTCCCCTTTTGGACAAAATATACCCCCTGAATTGGCCCAGTATTGGACTCAACTTCTACAGAACTTTCCTCAAAATGTTGGGGGGCAACAAACTGTCCCTACAGTGGGTCAACATTATCCGGGTGTAACCAATCCTATTTGGGGTTCGGGTCAAAATACTCAACTCTAGGTCCCTACTCAAACTCAAGGTTACAATCCTTGGGGTTACTATCCTATCCGTCCACCACAGAGTCAGCCAGGGCCTTCCCTCTATGGACAGTCTGCTTATGGTCCTACTGGTTTTCCAACAGGGCTTCCACCCCAAAGCCATCAGTACCTGCAAGTAAACCGGCAGTTGCCTTTCCTTGCTACTTTGGATTTGCTAGACTTGTCTAAGATTCTAAATGATCCTATTCGTCACTCTCCTCAATGGCCTGCTATCCCTGCTAAACTTCCATCGGATATTCCAAAATTCGATGGCAAGCCGGGAGAGGACCCAAATAATCATGTCATGACTTTTCATTTATGGTGTTCGTCCAATTCTCTGATGGATGACTCCATTCGTCTTCGTCTTTTTCAACGAACCCTTACCGGTTCGGCTGCGAAGTGGTACATTGAATTGCCACGAGGTTTCTTCTCCGATTTTAACACCCTGGCTATGGCTTTTCTTACACATTACCAATTACCAATCCATTATGATACCGGGACTGAGATTTTAACTTCTTTTAAACAATCTAAAGGCACTCATATCTCGGATCATATACATGAATGGAGACGGAGGCGACGTCTCATCAAACTTGAGCTCCCTGAACAGTTACTGGCAGAATGGTTCACGAAATCCTTTGTGAACGATATTGGTAAGGAAATAGCCATGGGTGGCATTGTTACAGAGGAGCAGGCTATAAGTCGTGCCCAATATCTTGATCTCGTTTATTCGCAAACGAGAACATTGTACGATTTTCTACCTGACCTACCCCGTCCTGGCACTTCCAGCGCTTCAACTACTCCAACTGCCTCGCATGAAACTGATGGTGTGATTGGTTCTACTCATACCCACTCACATTCCGTTTCAACTACAACCCCTAAATCCACATCTTCTAATGTTCAAAATGCTCCGTCTCCTGCTCCCCCCACCGGTAAAACCTCTGAAGTGAACGTTGTTCAATCTACATCGACCAGAAAAAATAAATCAAAGAAGGGGAGAGGCAAGAATAAGGAGAGTAAAAATAATAATCCAAATGAACAAACCAAAACCCCTCCTGTTGATGATCGGGATAAGCGCAAACCACGCTACCCTTTCCTTATCTGTGGTGACGATCACTACACGAAGGATTGTCCTAGACATGCCGAAGTTAATAAGTTTCTTCAAGGAACGCCCAAACCCTCTACGTCGACTGTCTTGTCCCAACCCTTCCCGTCTCAGCAACAGGCCTCTTTGGTCATTCATGACCAACCATCTACTTCTACGACATCATATGTTTTGATGTGCACCAGTTATTCTAAGAACAATGACATTTCCATCGCAACTAGAGCCAAAGACTATTCTCCATCTAAGGAGAAGGTTGACAACTTACCTCCCGATTTGGTACAGCCCTCTCCGCCGAATCCACCTACGAACGGTCCTCTTCATCTCGAAAGACCGAGCCTTGATACAGTCCTACGACCCCCAAAAGGTGTCGTTAAGAAGTCGGCATTCAATCCTCATGGTCGTGTGGCCCAGAACTATAGCATTGTCGAAGATCTGGCCCAAGCGCCTTCAGCGATGTCTTCCCTTGAAGTCCTTCAGTCTTGTCCTGCGCAACGAAGGGCTCTGTTGAAAGCCATTGGTGGAATCGATCTTACAGATACAAATTTGATAGTCTTTGAATTGGAAGACCATGTTCCAAGGTTACCCCCATAGCTTGCTTTTCAAATACAAGTTATTGTCTCCGACAAGAACATTTGTCGAACTGTTGTTGATGAGGGTGCCTCTACATGTGTAATGTCTTTTACTTGTTGGAAAGCCATCGGATCTCCTCCGTTAACTGAATCACAAAATACTTTGAAATCCTTCAATGGCTTGGGTTTTAAGCCTTACAGTGTTCTTCCATCATTGTCGGTTACTCTCGAAGGTAAGACCGTCCAAGTTGAAGTGGAAGTTTTCGATGCTCCCTTAGATTACAATCTTCTTCTTGGCCGTAGCTGGGTAGATTCTATGCGAGCTGTTGTGTCAACACTGTTCCGTGTATTTCGTTTTCCCCATCAAGGAAAGATCATTACGGTTGATCAACTTGCCTTCTTTAACTCTAATACTCACACTGGAAATGTGTCGTTTATAGCTAAAACCCCACCGGGTTACGAGAATGTTGGAGTCGGTCTTTTAAAAGACTCTTCGTTAATGGGTACTTTTCCCATACCACCACCACCCGATATTCTACACCCATCAGTTGCTTCAATTAATATGATCTTTTTTGTTCCTCATGAACTTCCAGTGTCTTTTGACCCTTGGATAGTCCCTGATCCTGGAGATCATGCTCGTTTCGGCGACGTCATGTCGTTAAGACCAGGTGAGTCTACTTATCATGCGATTCAATCGGCAACACCTTCGCCCTCTCTTGAGGAGTTGTCTCCCGACCCTTTCCGTGTCGTCTTTCCCACTGACGAGATGATCATGTCCATCATGGCTGATACACCGTGGGACAATGGGCATCATCTTTCCATACTGTTTCTGGAACAACACACTCTCGAGAATTACTAGCGGATTTCGACTCCGTCGACCGTTGTTTTTATATCGACTGTTCCTGGATATACACATGATGTGTTTGTGGAAGGGAACCTCGGTAATATTTCTCCCACGATACCCATTGATATTTCAGTTAAACCTGGGATAGTTGAAAATGTTCATATTGGAGCTTCGTGTTCTCCAGAGGAAATTGTCACTTATACTGCTTTGTTCAAGGAATTTCGTGATGTCTTTTCCTGGAGTTATGAAGAGATGCCAGGTATTGACCCTGCTATCGTTTTTCATGAAATTAAAACATACCCCAGAACAAAACCAGTCCGGCAGCGCCTTCTTCCTTTCCATCCATGCAAAGCGGCAGCCATCAAGCTCGAAGTTGAAAAACTTCTCAAAGCCGGTTTTATTTATCCCGTGGCTCTGACAGAATGGGTTTCCAACCCCGTACCGATTGACAAGAAAGGTGGTAGTATACGTGTTTGTGTTGATTATCGGGATATCACCAAAGCCTGTCCAAAGGAAAACTTTCCAACCCCTTTCATCGACCAGATCATCGATGACTGTGCCGGCAGCAAAATATTTTCTCTCATGGATGGATTCTCTGGCTATAATCAAATTAACATCGCTCCTGAGGACCAACATAAAACTTATTTTATTTGTCCTTGGGGTACTTTCGCCTACAGAAAACTTCCCTTCGGTCTTAAGAACGCAGGTGCTACGTTTCAGTGTGCTATGTCTTATGCGTTTCACGATATAAAGCATATCGTTCAACCTTATTTGGACGATTTTCCAGCTCATTCTTTACGCCGAGTCAATCACCCTAATCATCTCCGAGAAATTTTCGTTCGTTGTCGGTTCTATTGCATTCGTATAAACCCTCACAAGTGTGTCTTTTGCGTAGAGTCTAGCCATCTCCTTGGTTTCATTGTTTCACGTCAGGGGATCCGGGTAGATCCTATTAAGGTTGAGGCGATTCTTAATCTCCCTCCTCCTTCGTCACTGCGCCAGTTACAAAGTTTGGAGGGGAAAGCAAACTTTCTTCATCGCTTCATCCCGAATTACGCTGAGATTACTCGGGATTTTACACGTCTTTTAAAGATAGGTTCAGAGTTTGTCTGGGATAAGGTCGCTAACAATGCCTTTGAATCTTTAAAGTTGTCCCTCACGAAAGCTCCTCTTCTTTTCCCTCCTGATTATAGTCAGGATTACTTTCTTTATCTAGCTACTTCCGAGTATACAATCGGTATGGTCCTTGTTCAGGAGGATGATAACCATGATGAACATGTTATATATTACTTGAGTAGAAGTCTATCATCAACATAAATCAAGTACCAACATGTTGAGAAACTGGCTTTGGCTGCTGTTCAAGCAGTTCAACATTTTCGTCATTATATTCTCTCTAGAAAAACTACAGTGATTTCACATTGTAACCCCATGCAACATATATTGACATGTCAATTGTTGGGGGGAAAGTACTCCAAGTGTATTGTTATTCTCTAGGAGTTCGATTTGGAATTCGATCGCGCCACGTCGAAGAAATCCTTAGTTTTCGCTGAGTTAATTTGTGATTTTCCCCACTCTGCCACGGAAAACTTAGCAGTTGATTTGTTACCGGATGAATCACTTTTCCTTATCAGTACCGACTATATTTGGTACGGAGATATCATTATATATCTCCAAACTCAAACTTTCCGGCCTACTTTTTCCAGTAATGAACGACGACCTATCAAGCACGTCATTATATTATCCTCGGCGATACTCTTTACCGTCGAGGTATTGACTCTGTCTTTTAGCGTTGTTTAACTTTTGAAGAAGCTGAGAAAGCGTTGAATGAATGCCATTCAGGAGCATGTGGCGGTCATATGTCTGGGTATGCTACTGCCCAGAAAATCTTACGTGCGGGTTAATTTTGGCCTTCCTTATTCAATCACTGCATTACTGTTGTTCAAAAGTGTCATGCCTGCCAGACCTATAATCAGAAGATTCGGTCGCATCCTGCTCCCCTTCACCATGTAGTATCAGTAGGTCCTTTTGCTAAATGGGGCATTGATTTCATGACATGTCACCCTCACTCGGTCGGGGGGCATGGTTACATTATTGTAGCTGTCGATTATTTTACAAAGTGGGTCGAGGCGATGCCGACATTCGACAATACTGGGAAGACTGCAGCGTTATTTATTTTCAACCATGTCATTACTCGTTTTGGTGTTCCTCAGGCTATCGTTACCGATCACGGTAGTCATTTTAGGAATTATATGATGTCTGAACTTACAGAGAAGTTGGGCCTTTGTCATGACAGCTCAACACCTTATTACCCACAGGCTAATGGCCAGGTCGAAGCCATCAATAAGGTTCTCATAACTATGATTTGACAGATGATAGGAATACATAAAACCGGCTGGCACACAATGTTATTTTTGGCATTGTGGGTGTATCGAACATTTGTTAAGTCTTCCACGGGATTTAAACCTTTTCGATCATTTTATGGCATGGAATCCATTCTGCCAATAGAATGTGAAAGATTGTCTTTGAAGCTATCCGTAGAGATCTTACCTAATATTTCTGTCGAAGAGGAACGTCTGTTGTATTTGATGCGATTAGACGAGACTCGTTGTGATGCTACTCTTGTAATAGAAGCCCAGAAGAAACGTGTTAAGGCACAGTATGACAAGCATGTCAAACCTCATGTCTTCTCTGAAGGAGATCTTGTTCTTCTATATGAACAAGATAAAGATGTCTTAGGAGCTGGGAAATTCGAACCAATGTGGCGTGGGCCTTACATTGTTAGCAAAGTTTTGGAAAAATGAGCGTATGAGCTAGTTGATTATGATGGTGTACCTTTGAGTGAACCCAGAAATGGGTTGGACTTGAAGAAGTACTATGCATAAGTTATTTGTGCATGAGTACTTGTATTTTATGTATCATACTGCGTGTGTGTGTTGCTTTAGTTTTGCTTTTGACGTTATCTGGTCTCTACCCTTACGTGACGTTGTGCTTGATTGCTAAATGTCGGAGTATTCGCTATCTTATATTGGCTTCGTTGATGGAGCTAGCCGTAGTACTCAGAACCTAGCTTCCGCTGCATGGGCAATATATGCCCCAACAAACGAGCTTATATCTTTACGAGGTGTATGTCTTCGTCGTGCAACCAACAACATCGCAGAGTATAGCACCGTGGTTGAATTACTGGTTGATGCTATCTCTCTCAGAATTCGTTATTTGGTTGTCCGACTTGACTCGCAGCTGGTAGTACTACAGCTCAGTAATGTATATTCTATTCGAAGTCCTACTTTATTGAGGGTATATTTGCGGATTCGCCTCTTGGAAAGACATTTTGATCACATTGAATATCAACACATTCCTAGATGTCTTAATACATTGACAGATGCTTTAGCTAATTATGTATTGGACGGGCATTTAAATCATTTATAAATCAAACACATTAAATCGTACACAATGTAAAGTAAGCCGGTAGAATCCGTGTATATATATATAACGATCAAAGTTTGTTTTTACAAAATGTTTGTCCGAAGACCAAAATATCAAAAAATTGAAGCCCATAGCTTCTACATAATGACATCAAGGATGATTTTCACGATAAAAAACTAAGGTCCTAGCAACTCTGCGGAGCAATCGACCCATAGAGGCAAGGACTCCCACAGTGTGACGTTGATCGCGTCGTGGAATCTCCTCCAGAGTCATATCTAGAACATCGGCCATCAGACCCTCTAAGTTCTTCTCCACTGTCAGATAGTCCTCGGCGTACTGTGGAACTGCTACTGCTGCCTCTCCTCAACGCTGGACAGGAGAACTACCAGCAGGTCTATATGCCCCAACGTCTGTGTTATCAATAGAAATTTGGTGTCAGTCTTTAGATAAATCTATAAAACAAAAACATTTAAATATGTTAAAAATACAAAAACATTTAAAAGATAAAATTGGTGTGCTTCTTACCGAGGTTTCCCCACTGTGCATCCTCAGGTAGTGCAAGGTCAGGATTGCCGCGGAAATCCAAGCCATCGTATGCATAATCTTCTACCATCAGCACCTGGCCTTGAAGCCAGTCAAAGAAGAGATCGTCATACCTGACGATCGGCCCTGCCACATGTCGGGCCATGAGTTGACTACATCGTAACATCCGTTGATCCCTGGGACCCGGAAAGTGCCACTCAGCCTAAAGTCTAAACAGAGGGACCCTCTCACAGAAGAAGGACACTAACAGAGATCCATATCCGAACTATTTTAGATCTCCACGCCTGCATTTAGTCAACTGTTTTTTGAGATTGCGTAAAACTACGTCAGCCCAGTTGAATACCCAGGGCTCAGTACACTCGATGGCATACTGAAAATAGCTTTGTAGAGCCATATGTGGAGCAGCACTTCCCGCCATCCGAGAAATGGTAAAGAGAATGGTACGGAGAGTCAAATCAGTCACTCCCCAAATGGACACTTTCCCTTTCTGTCGTTCAGCCTCAGGCATGCAGTACTACCTGCAATACTCACTCATTTTTAAACCACCCCTTCGGCTACCAGTCAAACTGACATAGGACCCTCGCCTGGATAACCCTATCAAGAAATAGATGTCCTCTATCTCAATCATCAATATGTGAGCTCCGACATTAAAAACTTGTTGCTCTGGATCCCACATCTGGACTAAGTATTCCAGCAATCGAACTTGGGCTCTCATGCCCGGGATGCGGAAATATTTCAAGAGACCGCAATCTCTTAAGGAAGCAATGGTCGGAGGGTGATTTTCGGCATTTGTATTATCTTCCTCGTGTTCCCGCTCTCTCCATTCGAGCACCATGATGATGGCTATTAACCTGCATGAGAAACATATGAAGATGGTTAATAATCTTAAACATGGAAAAATTCTTTCTTTTGGCTAAACGTTGCATAAATTTTTAAACTTTGCGTTGTTCGCAGGTGGCCTATTGCACGCAGTGCGAACTTCTCGCAGGCTTCCTTAGTCCCACCTACGAGAATGAGGCATTCTCGCAGGTCCCGTATGGGCAGCCTGCGAGAATTCCTCTACACGCATAGGGTTTTAAAAATCAATTTAAAACTTGACTTTTAACCAAAGAAATCCTAAATTTGAACCATGAAAAGATAGAGAATGGAGAACTTACCTAAATGATCCAGACAGCTCGTGGAATGATCGCTCGAAGCTCCCAGAAATCAACATTGAAGGTAGAAGGTAAAATGGAGTTTTTTTGAACTCAAATGGTAAAAGGGTAAAATGATATGGTAAAATGTGTTATGGATTTATTTTATTTACTTTTTACTATGTCAAAAGTGGATTTTTTATGTTTATTCATTATTTAACCCTAATTACTAATATGGAAATGAGTCAAATGACTTGCAGGTAACAAATATGGATGATTATGGACAAAACTTTTACGGTGTGGTGTGATTTTGTTTGTTTTCTATGGTTTTGACTTAAAACCTCGAGCGCCTTTTGTCCGTTCTTGCGCTTGTGAAAAACATAAGAACGTGGCCGAGCATTGTTTTATCTCTTTTCCGGGCTCACTGTGGTTACATGAAAAAGGAACCCCCCTGGAGTTAACTTTGAGATCTTTTCGGACTCTCTAAACATGAAAAGATTGTCGAGCGATCTTGCTATTTTCATGCTCGTTAAAATATTTGAAGTATGCGTCCTTCGAGCGATAGTTTAACCCTTTTTCGGTCTCATTGGACTACTATACGAAAAAGGAACTGAGAGAGTTCTCTTTTAAGTGTTTTTCTAAACTCTATAATCTTGAAAAACCTTCGAGTTTACTATCTCTGGACTCGTTAAACAAACATTGACAGACCTGTAATGGGACCGAACCACTCCTTCCTAGGGTTCGTTAAAAATACTCCGAGGGACTCGTCCGAAGGATGAGCTTATATCAACAAGCATATGTGATCCTCTTCAAGCTTGTGTAAAAATAAAGCGGTACTTGCCAGAAATGGTGGGGGAAAATTTGGGAAAGGGATATGTTTCATCTTTGTGTTAATAGGCAGTAAGTGTCGCTCTTGAACATGACACCCCCTATTCATCATTTGAAGTCGGTTTGGGAAATCCATTTGTCTCTCATTCGATTTGATAACAAGGTCTTTCCATGTGTTGTCTTTGAGTCAATGTTGCCAAATCATTGATCGTGTCATTCATATGTTCAAGAGCAGTCCGTCTGAAACCTCTATTTGAGTTGGCCATCTGCAGTTATCCTTTCATTCTGTGTCAGCCTTCCCTGTGTCCAAAGTCCAATTTTCACATACTCTGTTTCATTTTCAAACTCTGTTACTCATTTCGTGTCACTGATGGGGGATACCTCAAGGCCCTCCTGTGACGAGTCTTATTCCGTCGACCTCAACACATTATCCGGAATCAAGGCTTAGAAATTATTTAGTACCTTGGAGCTTGCATGCCTCAATGGAAAGTTCCTCGCTTTCGACTGTGGGTTTACTTCATTGACCCCTGATCGAGAGATTTCGTCGGGTGTTCGACATCAACTCATTTATTCACAGTCGATGGATTGTACTATAGTACCTTGGGAGTCATTGACATCAATGGTGATTTCCCTCTCACTTGTTAACGGTTACATCAATGATCGGTAATCAAGTGGTTTCTACCATGTTAGACTTCGACACATGTAATCACATGGTTAGATTCATACTTTGGGCGATGAGATTGAAGACCATGGATATTGTCTTGGTGATCCAGGTTGTGATGGAGTATATGTATAATTTGCGACACATAGATCCACTATGTATGTTTCGTGGCTATGTCGTCTTGATTGAAAATTTGTCGCACAGATCCACAGTGTATTCAGGTGGATGTGTTATATTATGACTGCATGGATCCATAGTGTATGATTGGTGGCCATGACCTTTGTTTATAATGTCATCAGTCTATGATCTGAGTATGGGAATGCCTACTTCAGGAATTGGTATACATGATATTCTGTTGATACTTGGATGTTTGCAGGTTTCTGATTAGATGTGGTCTTGGTTCTTGACACACACATGCAGCTTACAAAGTCTATCGACTGTCACTGATTCCACTCTCAGACTTTGGGGGGCATTCTATTATCCATAATTTTGGTCATCGTGATGATGTTGGGATAATGTTATGATGATGGAAAATCAAGCTCTTCACTAAGAACACTTTCCTGAGAAAAGTTACATTTGTCTGCTTCCAGAAATCATGCTTTTAAGGGATGTTCGCAGGCCACCTATATCTCTGATTGCGAGAATGTCTGATTCTCACAGGATGCATTAAGCTAGGGTGCGAATAGTTCGCACTGCACATAATGATTAGGGTGCGAACAGGTTCCAAAGGAAGGAAAAAGATAAAATCTCGAATCTTCTAGAAGGGAATCTTCTAGAAACATGAGTTGGCTTCGAATGGTTGTTCAGGTGTTGGCATTCCAAATATCTTGGGATCATTTCCTATCCAAGTAACTAAACTATCTTCTCCTATATATTGAAGAGATTTCTCATGGAAAAGGTTAAGAAGCAAACTAGCAAGAGATTGATTGGAGAATTAGTGCAAGACTGTATGGAGGACTGATGCTACAGCTGCTAGAGACAACAGCAAGGTCATCAAAAGTGGTTGATTTTATTCATGCATGAGAAAGTGTGTGTGTCAGATCTAGGAGCCATCGAAAGGATATCTATGACATCAAGGCTCAGGTTGTAAGTTTCACTTTCAATTAATTCAATACAGTAATATGTCCCTTTCCCATAAAGATGATGTCACTTTATTACATAACTCCTTGATCATATGTATAGACTAGCCATTGAATATATCAATCTGCCTTTACTTCGATTGGTTTGTACTATTGTGATCTGGATAGTGCAAGAGCATTGGAGCAAATCTTGGAACAACAGAGACCTAAGGAAAGCGTTCATAAGGTATGTCCATAATCCTTACCTCTTAGTTCATTCAATAGGTTAGATCTAGGGAAAGTGTATTATTCTGTCTTGTTTTGTTCTAGATCCAGGTGGATCTAGGGAGATCGGTTTGTGTCCGCACTTA
>ML788978.1:129786-140974 GCA_009831015.1 Picea engelmannii
ATACCGTATGTATATCAACCATGTAATTCATTGCATAACCATTAGTACTATCACCTTGCCCAACGCGCCACCAACATTTCACACCATATGCATATTAAACATATAATTCAATCACAATTTCATAACCATTTACTTGATAGCTAGGGTTTAACAATAATCATCAAGTATTTTCATGCATGTAGTATAGTTAGGATAGATTTAAATTCTTCACCCTTGCAATTATTGCATTGTTCCCTATTTCCTTCCAATTGTTTGTATGTGGTATAATAAAATTGCAGAGTTAGATCCTTTTTTACTTTGCATTTGTTATAGTACTTCTACCTTTCTCAAAACTGTCCTTCATGTAATTTCACTAACATGCTTGTTGTGCAAGTGCGATAAGAACAAATAGTAATGATATTAATGAATAGCATAGGTTGTAGTAACATAAGTAATCGACCAAAGCCCACCCCCATGTCCTCCAACTTTTGGAGCCCGCAGGGGTGTAGACCGATTGGCAAGTGCCGTGTAAATGGAAGGAACTATGTAAAATGAGGTCTCAAGGTCGATTCTCACCCCGATTTACTCGGAGGGCGTGCTTGCGGGTTGTGCGTTTCTCCCTAGGGTTTATAAGGCAGCCGGCAGGATTCGACCCCGTGTCACGCGAGTACGATACTGCCGTTGTTACCGATTCCCCTAGTATAAAAAAAAACATAAGTAATCGACCACTCATAACCTCAAATCATAACCAATAACAACAAGATCTCATCAAACCATGTAAGTCATGTCGTACATCATCAAAACATAAAAAATGAACAGATATGATCTTCAATAGTTCAAGGGGGTCCCACCTACTAGTATTATTTAGTTTTTGAATAATAGGCTTAAGCAACACTTTGCGGGAAAAACTTTGTTGACAATTTTAATCATCAATAAGCAGGTAGGGTTCAGAAAAGCAAGTGCAAACAACAACCTCTACATCAAGGTAAGTCAAGGTAATATTTTATTATTTTTGGTAGTGATGATGATAGGTTAAGCCTGAAATTTGAAAAGGATACATAGAATTAATTTGAAATGTCACTACTTGGAGAACTATCCTTATTTCTAGGACTTCAGATATATCAAAGCAACCAAGGAATTTTTATTTCTCAAACCAAGTATATCAGAGAAATGTTAAAGAGGTTTATAATGGAAGATTGCAAACCAATTATTACTCCCATGCAAACCAGTTGCAATTTAATAAAAGATGATGATTCAAAGTCTACAGATTAGAGGCAATACAGGTCAATGATTGGTAGCCTACTATATGTGACAACATCCAGACCATATGTAATGCAGGCAGTTGGACAGGTGGCATGATTTCAAGAAACACCAAAGGAATCACATGTATTAGCAGTGAAGTGGATTTTCAGATATCTCAAAGGAACATAAGAGTTTGGATTATGGTATTCAAAAGGAAAGGATCTATCACTTATTGCCTACATAGATGCAAATTGGTCAGGTTGTATTGATGACCGACGAAGCACCAATGGAGCAGTGTTCTACTTGGGTGAGTTTTTAGTATCATGGATAAGAAAGAAACAATCATCGATATATTTATCTATAGTCGAGGCAGAGTATATCGCAACAGTGGCGTGTTGTACATGGGTTATTTGAATAAAACAAACTCTGACAGATATACAGGTTGAGTATGATGAGCCCATTGCAATATATTGTGATAATACAAGTACCATCGGTATCTCAAAGAACCCGGTGATGCACTCCAAGACGAAGCACATTCCAATCAAGTATCACTTTCTACGGGAATATGTTGCAGAAAAGAACATCAGAGTTGAGTATGTGGGCACAAAAGAACAAGTGGAAGACATCTTTACAAAACCACTTCCATGGGAAACCTTTGAGTATCTTCGCCAGAGAATCATTGTTATTTCTACTCCAAAATGAATGCTTTTGAATGCTTATCTTATATGTCTTGTATGTACATGAGGAAGAACCATAAAGAGGACATTTCAGTTAGGGGGAGAAGCCTTGGATGAAAAGATACCTTTTCCATTTATGACAAAGGGGGAGAGATTTATCATATGTAGAGGAGAGAGGCATGGTTCCAGGGGGAGAAATGGTCACAAATATGCAGAGGAAAGAGGCATGGTTTGAGGGGGAGCAGAAGAGATATGACTTTTGTATTGCAAGACATAATTTCAATATTGCATCAGAGTGTTTCCATCAATGCCAAAGGGGGCATTTGTTGATTAAGGTTGATTGTCATTGATGTCAACCCTTGAAAAACTCCAGTAGAACAAAGGTTTGAGTAATGGACCCAATTTTGTTTGATTTAAAGATGACTCATTATTTTCTTGTCATGGTTGATAAGAAGTACAAATGGATGAACTCCAAAGTTGTCCCCTTATGGTGAAATCCCTCACGGGAAGATTCTTTGCGGATTGAGTCATCCTAGAAGTATGTTTGGAGAACCCATGCTTAATTGTGGAATAATGAGATGAAGGCCAGTGATTGTTTTAGTGAAACTATCCTAGATGGATAGTGTTTGTCATGCCCTTTCCGATGGTATGTGGGACGTCACATAACTCTTCATTGTTAGAGAGTTACGTCCATGTGAAGTTGGAGGACCCTCATGAGTCATATACAAGCCGCAAAAAGTCAAAGTGTTTTGCAAAAGATATTATTCAAATAATAAAGGTAATGGAGAGCTCCCTCAAATAAGGAAAGTGGGATATTACATGAAAGTATAAATAAGAGGCAAATCTCTCTCATTTAATTACACTTGAACACATTGAATATATTTTGTTGTGTGAGGCTTATTGAAAGTACTCATTGATACATCTAAAGTTGCGAAAGTATGAGGTAGTACGAAGGGTTGATGGAAAAATTCTTGGAATTACAACGAATACTAAAAAACCCTATTTTCTAAGTCATAAGCAGGCTGACTGTGTATAGGGTGCGTACATACTAAGGCGTATGCGGGTTGACAGTGTATAGGGTGCGTACATGTTGGTAAATCCATGAAATTTGAGAAGATGAAGATGCAGAGGTTTTAAATTCTAAGATCAAGGTCCCTGGAAAGTCTATAGTGCTCAAATACATTAGTTATATCCATTGACTGAAAAGGTATGTCTTATTTCTATGAATAGTTGGATTTTGATGTATGCATGAGAAATAGTTATGGATTTTTGAGGATTCTCCCTAGAGAGACTAGTGGTTGCATGGGATCTTCTTCATAAGTCAGATCTACAAAAATACAGTGTTGGTATATTTATCATTGATACTTCTTGTTGAGGCACATCTTGTATTTCTTGGCATGTGGCTAAGGGTTTGTGGTACATGGTTGAGAGCTTGTATTTGTGAAGTGGTTGATGTATTGAGAGGTTGAATATTAGAAAGGGTTTGATGACTAGATCATGTGAGGGTTATTATAATTTTCCATGATTACACACACCTATATGGAACATGAATAGAGAGAGATATATATGCTTTGGGAAAAGGTTATGAGGATACATGCACAGGGTACAGTTACAATCTGGATACAGTGACCGGTTAAAGATCTATGTGAAAAAAGTTACAAAGGGTCAGAAGTTTTCAAGAGAAAGGAAACCCTAGTTTTCAAAAGGCATACACAGGCTGCATAACAGTTTGGTCGTGTACATACATGGGTTTCATAATAGATAGGGAGCATACATATGTGTGGTGCAACACTACAGGTCGTGTAACTGTTGTATTTTGTTGATACATGTTCATTTCTGGTACAGATTGATTACAGGGAAGTTGTAAAGGTTGGATGCAAGTCAGTGGTACAGATTGATACAGTTGTATAGTGGTATATCTCACAGTGATACTGTTATAGTGGTTCCATCATTCTACTTCTACTTCAGGGAGGTTGGATGGGGAAAGGACATGTGGTTGTAGCCGGAAAAATTAGGGGGTTGTAGCCTCCTTCTGGTTGTAGCCAGAGAATTGAGGAGTTGGAGCTTCCCTCAGGTTGTAGCCTGAGAAACTAGGGGGTTGGAGCCTCCTTCCAGTTGCAGATGGAAAACAAAGGAATTTGGTGCTTCTAATGAATGTAATTCTTCAAGACATAGAAGAAAAAACATTATGTGTTTTTCTCCTGCCTTGGGTTTCCACGTAAAACACTGGTGTATTGTGCATGTGTATAATTGTTCATTTGTTCATTAATTATTTACTCTGCAGTTATTGGATGATAATGTTACATTAATATAAAACTTGTATTATATGGTTAAAAAGGATTAGATTATTCTATTCTTGATTCACCCCCCCTCTCAGTAATCCAACAAAGGTCTGGATGAAGGTTCGGACCAAGGATTGGATGGAGGGTTGGATATGTTTTTTTCTTGTTGCAAGAAAATGAGAGATGTTAGGAAATCAAAATCACTCAATGGAAGATAAATTAACATTAAATCATTACAAAACACCTATTACACATACCTCATGTTGTTCCATGGCAAATTGATGCACAAAACCTGATAATACCTTTAAAAAGAGCTAAATAAAAGAATAGAGTGTATAACTTCCATATGCAAAAGAGATTTGGGAATCAGAAAAACATGCAAAACATAGATTCATCAACTTTGACTCCACCAGGGAAAATGATCTCATAGTAAAAATAAGGTCTAACAACACATAGCTCAAGGAAAGGCCAATGGAACCAACTCCGCCAATAGTTCCTCCTTAGTTCATCCTCATCAATAATCCATTAGTTGTACCATTTCCCTTATAGGGATTTAGAAACATGCATGTTGGTGAAAATCTACAGGAAGGATGATCATATCTCCAAACTTTATGGTTGTTTAAAAGTCACAGACAAAAGTGCGTGTGAAAACTAGAAACCCTAGTTCTCTATTAATTAGATTTCTTCATATCTATGCTATTCATAAATAGAAAAGTCTTGAAATAGAAAATAGACCTGAATAACACAAGATATAAATAATCAAGATGATATTTATAATTCTCAATAACCAGAGTACAAATATGATGCACTTGTGAAGAGAACGATGAAGAAAAATGCCTCCCGGTGGCCCCTCAATGGGATGGTTCTTCTTTCTTTTCTAGATGTGTGGTAGAACTTACTAGATTCTCCTCTTGGTTGAAAGTAGCTATGGTGATATGGAGTTTAAAGGTGCATGTAAATTTTGGCATCATCTTTGTACTCTCAAGGAAACATCATATAGAAATGGTATGGCTCTCTTTATTTTGAAAGAAAAATAATGTTTTTCATTGATATGGAAAAAATAATAAAATATTATATTTAGCCAAATCAATTGTTATCCATTAATTGGTTTTTACCTTTAATTTGAATAAAATAAAGAGAGGAAAATGGATAAAAGGGGAGTATGGATTGAATTAAGTGAAATAACTTTAGGAAAAAGAGGTTTTCCTAAGTTATGCAAGGGAAAAATGGTGTGAAAATGTGCATGACAAGGGAAACATGGGTTGTGATAGTGCATATCGATAAGGCTTAGCATTTTAGGCTAGGTGTGAAAATAAATATGAAATATTCCCCCTAATGTGTGAGGTTAGGAGAAAATCACATGACCAACATACATTATAGTTTTATTTCACGGGGATATTTGACAACTGAAGAGGAGAGAAGCTACCATGGTAAAATAAGAGAAGGCCCAACTAGTGAAGAGGCCACATGAAATCACCTTTCAACAAAGGGTCATTAAGTAGGGAGTAATATCATCTCAATGGGCTAAAGTAGGAATATCCATACTCGTCGAGATAAATCATTACATCAATAAAGAGACTATAAAGGAGTCTCAAATACAACATGGTGCTAGAAAACATGGCCAAACTATATCAACATGATAAAATCAATCTCATATACAATATCTAGATGGGAAAATATGAAGTAAATCCCAACTATAGTTTAACATAGTACATAAGAACTTATTCCCCCTCATTTTGAAGCAAGGAAGTGCAAACAACATGAGAATATTTGTTGAACAAGAATGAGGCTCGACAAATATATCATGAGCACTATGGAGGAAAGTTCATCATGGGGCTCTAATAATGACGGGATGGAGGAAATAAAATATGAGGAACTGCATTTAAGGTTGAATCATATATGCATGTACAAATATCAATGGTGCAAGAACATGATATCCAACCAAGTATGAGAGAAATGAGGACTCTCTCATCATGGTCCAAGGTAACCCATCGACTAAGGGATATGTACCAAGATACAACATACTATCCCCTATAATAGATGTGTTGTAGTCTATAGGAGAAATTACACCAGGACCAAATGGCAAGGGATAATCTAAAGGGCCTATATCCAAAGAATAACGTATGAAGAAATTGTAAATGATGGAACGTGCGGGGGACTTCCTATAGGGAAATATCCTCCTGATATCTTCTCTAATATCACAAATTCCCAAGATGATGGAATCAATAATTGGATCATTAAACTATCAAGTGTGTGAGTTTCAAATGTGTGAAAAAGGAGTTGAAGGTGAGCACATAAAATACAACCAAGGCACCTAGGAGAAAGAGGGATCCAAGGTAACAATCCTATAATCCAACCCTATAGAATACAAGTGATGAAGTCAATATGGGGGGGGGCACTGGAAGCAAGGATGAGGAATATCCAAGGGAAAAGCACAAGGTGACAAGCATTGATATACTCTCCCTCATTATCAATTCGAAGGACTTGGATTTTCTTTTCAGACTATGTCTCAACAAGGGCTTTGAAATCTTTGAGGTGTTGAAATACCTCGTATTTTTTCTTGAGAAAGTAAATCCATGTGAAACATGAGAAATCGTCAACAAAAATGAGAAAAAACCTCAATTTTCTGAATGATGGATGTGGAAAAGGACCCATGAGATCACTATGGATTAGATCTAAAGGAGAGGAAGCTCTTTGAGTCTTTCCTTTGTCAAATTTCTCTTGAGGGTGTTTTCCAAGAACACATCCCTCATAGATTGCTTTGGACAAATGGATTTCTAGTAGACCATCAACCAATATTTTCTTTCTAAGTTGTTTCATATATATGAAATTCAAATTCCTAAACCTTTTATGCCATATCCTACTACTTTCATCAGCATGGGTAAGCAATAAAGAAAAATCTGGTTCAATAAATTCAAAAAATGTATGCAATCTAGATTGATGATTTACCTCATCGGTAGCAACTTTGGAATTGGTTTTCATGTCATAGATGTCCACTGCATTAGGTGTGAATATGACTTTCTTTCTACTGTCGGAATTTGTCATCTAATACATAGAGAGAAGATTGACAGAAATTTTGGGAATGTGAAACACATTCTCAAAGCTTCCATTGGTGAGCTCAATCCTTCCTTTCTCGATAACCTCAACTGGAGATTTGTTCCCCATAAGAATAGGAGGACATTTGCATTCATCCAATGAAGAATATACTTCTTTTGTGGCATCCATGTGATGTGGTACTCTTGAATCTATGATCCAAGCATCGGGAGAGGACTTGATGGAAATCAAGGCATGGATAGAATTGTCTTTCTTAGGAATATGATATTTTGGCTTCTTCTTCTTGGCACCCTCGGGGATGCTATCTCCAAGGTTGTTTTGCTGAATTATTTGAGTCATTAAATCTCATGGTATATTCATCAAACTAAGAAATTTCATCATCAACCTCTTAACATGAGTCCCTATAATGTATCTCAAATCCTCTATAAACTAAACCAATCTGAACTAGGTCAAATCACTCACATTGATAGAATCCAAATGTAATATCATCGCCAAGGGAAACTCCCTCTGTATAAGAGAATCTAGAATCCCTCATGTCTCTGTAATCCATATTACTCCCATTAGTTGCAACTCTGGAATCAATCTCAACATCCTCAATTAAGGCATCATACCTCTCCTCCAAGAACTAATGGAAGTGTCATGGATGGAAGAAACCAATTCTACACAACTAGCATATTGCCTAACAGGTACACTAACCCTCACTGATGATATTGGTGCTCCTACTTGTTCCCAAGCCTTTTGCAATTTCTGAGTAATCCATCCAGTCTCTTGCAGGTTTGGGTGGAAGGTGAGGGAATATCTAATCCTATCCTCAGCTCATCGTCACCTAAATCTGGCTCATCATGAACCTCAAACTTAGTATTTGGAAAAACAACTTCCTCACTTTCTTCAATCACTGAAGGAAAAGTAATGAGAACTATAATATCTCTCATAAAACTTCACATCTTTGCTTACCACAATATTCCTCTAAGTTAGAATATAGACCTTATAATATTTGGATGTGTCACTATATCCAACAAACATACCTTTCTTACTAACTAGAAGGTCTCTCATCAAACTTCAAATCTATGCTTACCACATTATTCCTCTGAGATGGAATATAGACCCTATAAGATTTGGAAGTGTCATTGTATCCAACAAAGATACCCTTCATACTAGAGGGTTCCAAATATGGCATCTTCTCCTTATATGCATGATTATAAACTTGATTACCAAACACACAAAGATGATATAGATATAGTTTCACACCAGTAAATTCCTCCGCTAGTGTCATGTCCCTCAATATCTTGTGAGGACACCTATTTAAGATATATATGATTGTATTACAAGCCTCAACCTAATAACTCATGGGAAAATCCATGTCATGAATTAGAGACTTAGAAATCTCAATAATGGGACAATTCTTCCTCTCAACAACCTCATTCTATTGTGGTTATAGGGTATATCAACTCCCTCTTGGTACCTTCTTCCCTACATAAAGAATCAAACTTCATTGGGGTATAATATTCTCCATTATCTGATCAACGTACTTTGATCATTCTTCTTTTTTGATTTTCAACCAAGGCTTTGAATTATGTGAACTTGTTGAATACTTCATCCTTAGTCTTCAAAAAATAGATCCAAGTATTGCAAGAGAAATAATAATTAAAAGTGACATTGTAACAACTACCTATAAATTAAATGGGAGACATATTTCCACATACATTTGAATGGATTGGATAAGGACTCCCTCTTGATCTATTCTCATTGTCGGGAGAAGTCTCTTGACATGCTTATTAAAGAGTGCATCCTTTACACACACCTTCATTATCTATCTTAAAGTATGGTAATCCATGTACTAGCTTCTTTAAGATAAATAATGCTTGATAATGCATTTGATCAAGACAATTGTGCTATAATTCTCACAACTTGGTAATATCATCCATCAATGCACCTTGCTTCACCAGATCTTTCTGCATCTTGTAAAGACCTCCAACATGAACCCCTTTTTCCACAACTTGGATTTTCCTTCTAAGATAACCTCATGAGAATCAAACTTAGACCATACATTGATGATTTTCCATATAGGATACTAAAAGAAGATTCTTTTTCAACCCAAGAATGTGCAAAACATTACTTAACTCAATAACATCACCAATGGGTGTCTGGAAGATAGATCTAACTCCTCTAACGATATAAGTGGAATCATCACCAAGATCCACACTCATGCCTCCCTCTTTCTCCTAAATCCTACTAAAGAAACATCTATCATATGTCATATGTCTTGAGGATCCATTTTCCACATACCAACCAACATTAGAAATGGTTTTAGAATATAAACAAGAGATCAAATACATATCCATCCTGGAAAATCTACAATATGAAGAAGAAACAACCCTTCCAAGGGTCAAGGTGCTTCTCTCAAGAAACCTAGGGTTTCCCACCAAATGACCTTAAATAGGTCAAGTACCTTTCCTACATAAAATATATATGAAATACAAACTCCCCATTAATCAAGAGAGATCTCAACCGTAACAAGCTCTTATACTATCTGGAAATTTCATGCACTTGGAAAATTAATGAAAAACTAAAATTCCACCTTCTTTCTAGAAGGTTTCTTGGATATTAGCCCTAGAATTTTCAACCTTTAGGACTATTATAAATTAGAGTATAAAATAACAGTGGAAATATCACAATAATTCATTTCAAACATCCCCAAGCTTATTGGTAATTCAAGGAGAAAATATACCAAACAAAGAGATAAGCTTCAACCACTTCTAGGGAAACTTGTCAACCAATAATGAGACCTAAAAATGCACTTTTACAACAACTTAATTACAATAATATAATAGAAGTAAAAGAATCCTCTTATAATCTTATTTAGATGTAAAATCACTTAACAAATTTCCCTTTTACTTATGTCCAATCAACAAGACATAAATGGTTGTAATTAGAAAAGAATAAATAACATATATAGTTGAAATCTGTAATGATCCCAAGCCATTATGCAAGGATCATCACTGTTTTGGTGTCTTTTTAAAAACTTTTTTGGAGTGAGGTATTTCGTCAAACACTTTGTTGATCTACGTTTTAGATGTGTTTATATGTGTGTATGCAGCAAATAATAGAAATAGATAACCATCGAACATACCTCAACCATATGCAATAACATAGACAAGCCAAAACATCTCAATTCTTCTTTATTCATAAAATAGAGAAACCTGCTACAATGAAGATGTCGATCTGGAATGCATCAACAAATGGCCAAGAAGATAGACAATAGATAAGAGCTGCTACAAAATGCTCCCGCTAATACAAAAGATGCCTCCAAAGGCTGAATGAGAAATGAAGATCAATACAAGCAGATCTGAATGCCAAACTCTCCAGTTGAAGAATGCCACGCTCCAATAGAAGGCTGAAACCCTCAATAACTCGGTCCTACTGCCAAAAGTGTCCAATCACCCTAATAAATATGCCAACTGATAGATCGGGTGATGGTAAGGACAACCCAGGTGATCGAATCTCCAAGATCCCTCTCAATATCTGTAGATCTGAAATCCCCCATTGAATGGTGCACCCCACTGGATGACTGAAACCCTAGATAATTCGACCATGCTGCCAAAGTGTCCAATCACCCTAATAAATATGCCAACTGATAGATCGAGTGATGGTAAGAAAAACCCAGGTGATCGAATCTCCAAGATCCCTCTCAATTTCTGTAGATCTGAAATCCCCCACTGAATGGTGCGCCCCACTGGATCACTGAAACCCTAGATAATTCGGCCCTACTGAAGGAGGCCTCCAAATTCTCTGAAACTCTCCATAAATATATATCGGGACACTACAATTCACTAGGTAAAGTCTCAGGGTCAGATCTGAAGTGTAACCCCTCCAAACGGACTAGATCTGGATCTCAAAAACGCCCTCCTTCTCTTCAATTCGCCCCACTGCTCAAGAAATAATCTGAGCCATAAA
>ML788978.1:141670-164290 GCA_009831015.1 Picea engelmannii
CTAGCACCTCAAGAGAGAGAGAGAGAGAATACAAGTGAACACTCAAGAGAGGGAGAGAGAGAGGAAGTGTGCACTATATTCTCTTAGTCACATCTCATCACAAGTGTGAAGTGAGTGATTGAATATATTATGGAAATTCTATATCCTTCCTCTATTTATATGAGAGGTAAGGGAGGCCAAAAATACTATGTATGCCTAAGCCCGTACACTCAACCTACATGAGCCCTTGTCGGCCACACAAGTGAGATAACTACTCTATAGTACAAGTGCCATGCTCCAATGGAAATTGCATGCACAACAATGAATCCAAGGTGATGTAGCTACACAAAGGTAAGTCCACACCACTCCACTACTATTATCGAACTAATCAGTAAGTGCAGACACAAACAGATCTCCCTAACTTCCACAAGAAACTAGAACAAAACAGAACAAAATACACACTTCACCTTAAACTTCGTTATCATATAAGCTAGTTTAGTGAGGTACAAGTGACATACCTTTTAATGACACTTGATCCTTGCTAATGTTTTCCTTGTAGATCCTTCCTTGAGTTTGCAGAATAGTAAGTCAGTTTAAGAATCACAAACCAACAAAAAGGGAAAACAAAGATATATATATTATAATGAAGTCTATGTATATGATCAAGGAATTATACAATAGAAGACAAGATACTTTTATAGGGAATAAATGTATTACTATATTAAATGAATGGAAAGTGGAGAATACAACCCATGCCTTGATGTTGCAAGGTCCCCTTTTGATGGATCTTTTCTTCAACACACACACCTTTTCTCCAATGCCTTGAATGAAGAAGATCCACAATATGAATTGAAGAACTAAAGCAAAGCTCTCAAGCATAATCTGAAGTAGAAATCTCCATACAAATCTTAGCCTATTCAACCTTAGCCTTTTCCATGAGAGATCCCTTTTTATATAGTGTGAAAGAGATATGGATGAGAAAATTAGGATGATCCCACTAAATTAGAGAAGCAAGTAAGATCCAAACATATCAAAGGCCACCTCATCTTCTAGAAGATTCCCTTCTAGAACATTCGTGAATTTTGACTTTTCCTTTACTTTAAGCATTGTCGCACCCTATGCACAAGCAACAAGAGAAGACGTTGCAGTCCAGGTTTAGGGAAGAGTGCGAAGATCAGTCATCATCGCACCCCATGCATATAGTAGGGTGTGACGACCTTCCTTGATATGGTTTTTGAAAGAGGAAAGAAAATCACTTTTCTCATGGAGAAAGTCTCTCTTAATATTTTCAGGGAACATGACCACATGTTGTCAGTTGATCACTGAGGTGACCAAAATAATGTGTAACAACTATTATCCTCCATGGACTCCATCTATCCTCCAAATCAATGTACTATGTTAGGTAATCTACCCCTTGCAAGAACATTGACAAATCCCCAAGCATCCCAAAGCCATATCCAATCCTGTGAACAAGAAACCAAGATACCGCATGTTGACTAGGGCATGAATCCCTCCTCCATAATGAATACTCTTTGCATCCCTTGTAGGGCACTCTCCAAATAAGTGGCTCTCCTCTATGAGGCCTCAATGAAGGGTGTGGACCAAATTTCCAAGAGATCTTCAATGCCCAAGGGAAGAACACTAAGTCTGTAATAAAATAAGTCCAAACATCTACTGAAAAAGATATCTCAACTATGCATATCCATCACAAACCATCTCTCATATTACAATCCATCACAGACCATCCAAGGGATTGTTAGAAATTTACAAGTTACATTTATCTTCTTTAACATTCATTAAGAATTGCATGTAATAGGATCGTTGAAAGATAAACAATCACAGAACACAAGATATATCCTGGGAAAACCTCATGGGGGAGAAAATCCAGTAACCAATTCTCTAGTATAGATTCCTTCAACCAATACAATGTGACATTATAGCTCTCCACAAATAGACCAAGACCAAGACCTCTTGCGCTAGACCTTCCTTTCTATGCTCCAAATACACAAGAGAAGCCGAGTTGTGTGTGTTTACAAATGAGAGGAACTCGACGTCTATTTGTACACATAATTGATTCCCAAAAAGGAACAACCCTAAGAGGGGATTCTTCGACTTTTGCAATAAGGAAAACAATAAAATAATAATCTATTTTGAGTATATTTATACAATAATATTTCTATAACTTTCTCGAGGTTTGACCAACACAAATACAAAAGAATATATTCCATAGTTACATCAAAATATCAACATTCCATCTTAACTAGGAAGGTATTCTTTGTTGCCACATGATCTCATGACCATTGATTGTTGAACATATGAATCTATACATCATCAGATATCCATAGTACAATGTGAATTCATAGCCAATGCATCCAAGGCACGTTGTAACACCTTGTTTCCCCCGGTCTATAAATATAACTATATTTCCCAGGGAACTATGGAAAACTCAAAGGTGTGAATGTTTGATTTGATGGACCTTTGTATAAAAGGTCGATGAATGTAAATTGGTTCTGAATATGCGTTGCATGACTACTGGGAAGGGGATGTGCTAAAAGAGACCATGATTTTTAATGAAAAGGTGGTGGAAGGGGCCCAGAGTGGTTGCATTAACTTCCACCAAGCCAGTACTATGTTGGTTTTAATTGCTCAATATCAAAACAACCCTCTGACCCGAAATGAATTACAGTCAGGCTGGTAGGTGGGAATACCTTCTCAAGAGTTAATGAGGGGATGGGGCATAACGCCCATCTGTAAGGCTTCCAGACCTGACCACGGACTAGGAATTTGAGCCACACATAATCTTGTTGAGGAAGGAAAGAAAGGAAGTGTGGTGTGGGCAGAGAGGACCAACAAAGAATGCAAAGAAGAGAAAGGAAAACTCTTGGGTCCAAGGATGGATTGAGAGTGAAAAGTGAGTTGGGATTGCATAGAAGAGAGAATGAATCAGGAGAATGAGAGTAACCTTCATCCTCGTCTATTCCTATATAGGGAGAAGGAGAGAAAACTTCGTCCCTGTTAGCGATATTTCTTGTAAGGGGGTTAGAATGTAAAAGAATGGGTTAAAACCCACTTGTCCTAAGTTTTGGGCGCGAATGCGTCTATGTTAAACGAAAATCAATTCTGGACAGCTGGGATTTGTGCGCCCGGATCAACGGTGCACAGCGAATTCCGGACCCCCCCCTCCTTTCTACCTTTAAGCGGGGGGGGGTCTGGAATCCGTAATAAACAACAGGCGGATCTGGACGGCAGGCATCCGCGCACTTAGATCAACGGTGCATATTGGATTCCGGACCCCCCCCACCTTTCTACCTTTAAGCGAAGGGGGGGGTCCGGAATCGTGGGCGCAGCTCTCCGACAGCCACGATCGAGGAGCCCGGATCAACAGCTCATGGATGGCCTCATCCCTCTCAGCTACCCTGCCTTTAACCTACGTGGGCCCTCCTCCCGTCATGTCATCTTCCTTTCCACCTTTCTCCTGCTGCTGCGTGTCATCCATCCACCTCCCCGCTTTGGTCCGCGTGGTCTTCCCTCCTTCTCGTCATCCACTCATTGCTGGCCACATGCCCTGCTCCTTTCCACGTCGGCCCCTCACCCAAAAGGAGAGTTTGTTATCTCTCATCTTCCCTCCTTCCTCCTGAGGTCTTTCGCCATGAACCATCCTATGTCATCCGCCGCACACCTTGCCACTTCTTCCACGCCCTCACATTTTCGGCCCCATCACTTCATTCCCGTGCCCCACCTTCCATGCTGGCCTCCACGAATATCCTTTGAGCCAGTCAGTTATTACAGGTGGCGGCGGGTGAGGTCCTCCACGTCCTGAAGTGCTAAGTTGGCCAGATCATCCTCAATCCCAAGAAAGCAGTTATTGAAGCGGTTGGTGGTGGTTAGACATCGTCTCCGCCATAATGGGAAAGCACGACCATGAATTAAAGGCACGTCGATTCGCCGTTGGAACTGTCAAAGAATTAGATTGCGTCTGACTTAAGTTTCACGACCCTTCAGAGGCTGACTGTCAGAAGCCATGCAGACGCAAAGCTTTCAATGCATTGTCTTGGTTCCGCTGTTGTTGATTGTTCTGAGTATATGTAGGTGTTTTCTCCATTTTTGTATCTATCGATGGTAGAGCTAAGCTCCCAACTGTAAAGTTTCAGCAAATACTCTGGTTTCCTGGTTATGCCTTTGTGTTTGAGACTTCTTGGTTTATGACAAACAGTTTCCTTTTTTCGTCTGTATTTCATCTCATGCTAGAGAGTCCACAGTCGAAGGATTCGCGTGGATTGAACAATCTTGTTATGATAAAGGATTTGTTATGACATTGTTGTGCCCTCTAGTCTTCTGTGTTTGGATGTAAAATGATTTTGCATTTGAATGCTTTCTTCTCCAGTCTGTTACAAACCGGATGTTTGTGATAAGACCTACGCACTCTTCTAATGCAAGTCTTCCCCCTACTCACCCTCTACTACGACTCATTGTTTGAAGTTTATCAAGACCTCATTCGTCCATGCATGCCTGGCCTAGTTTCTGAGTTGGGACGATATCGTTCTGAGTTTTTCCTCCATTTGATCACCCCTTTTAAACAAACCGTGACATTAAAATTGATGGGCGTCGGGCTCTGCTCCTGCATTGACTTCCAGCTCCAACATTTCTGGCGCCGTTGTCGGGGACGAATTTGAATATTTTCCTCGGATTTGAACGACAAAGATCAACTGATTCTGAATGTGCATCAGATATCAGAACTTGAAGATTGCTACTGTGCACCTGGCGAATCCATTGTGACAACCCCACTGGGGAGAACCTGCTCTATCAACTGTGGCTTCGAGCGGTAGACACACGCGGTCTCATCCACACCTGCCTCTAGCAACACTTGAATCTTACTCAGAAGCAATGCGCAGAAAGGGAAAGAGCTCTCTGACTGAAATTTCCATCGCCGAAACAGGTATTTCCCCACCTCCTTTTGTAAAGACCCCACTTTCTTCCTCTCAACTTCCTAGTCACCCTCCCTCTTAGGTTTTTCGTTTTCTGAATTTTGGGAGTGTTCCTGCTGAGTTTTCTCCCCCTGGTCTAGCATCAGAGGGAGAGATCCTTGTCACTCCCCTGTCCCTGAAAGTTGTGCCTTCACACCAACATTTTTCAGAAGGTTTCACTACCCCTCTGTTTATTACTACTGTTGCACAGAGAGAAGCAGCTGCGCATTCTGGTCCATTAGACTTCTCTCTGTTTTCTCCCTCATCTCCCGTCAGAACCTTTTTCCCGACATCTCCCAGTCACACTCCTTCTCCTCCTAGTTCCCCTCCACCTAATATCCCTATGGCTGTTGTTAATCCCCCTCCGACCAGAATGGATTCCATTGTCGCTGCTAGATATGATCCCTTAATCCTACCTCATCCTATGAATCCTCTCCCTGCTGGAGACTATTTGAAGTACATGCCTAAGTTCACCGGGGAAGGAGACATAACTACAGAAGAGCACCTAGATGCTTTCTACAGTTATGCAGACAATCTGAACATTGAAAATGAAGATGTCTAGATGAGAGTCTTTGTTCAGATCTTGGATGGTGAAGTTAGAAAATGGTTTAGGGGATTGGCCCCTGGATCTATTGCTGGGATCGAAGATCTGGATACTGTTTTCCTGAGGCAGTGGGGAGATAGAAAATATTACATATATTACATGACTGAGTTTGGGTCTCTAAAAAAGAAGGAAGGAGAGTCGGTCTCTGACTTCTCCAAAATATTCAATAAGATGTATAACAAGATTCCTGCAGAAGTAAAGCCCTCTGAAGCATCTGCTCAGATTTTCTATGCTGGTGCATTTGACCCTGACCTCTGTCTTTTATTAAGAGAAAGAAGAGCCACCTCTTTAGCTCAGATGCAAGATGCAGCTATAGAAGTGGAATCCAACATACTAGCAGCTGACAGACTGAGGAACCAGGCCGACGCAGATAGAAGAAAGGAAAAATCAGAAGCCTCAACTTCTGGCCCATCACTGCCTCACCCTCAAGCGAACGAGCTGACCCAGGTGGTGAACTTTTTGAAAGAAGAGATGGAGAGATTAAAGGTGGAAAGGAAACAAATGAACAAGGGCCCTCAAACCACCGAGAACAGAGGAGGTTTTAGAAGGCCAAATAATTTTTCTCCTCCAACTATGCACAGAGAGAAGGAGAGAGACAGGGACGACCAAAGAATCCAGGCTCCCTTCCAGAATAATTTTGTGGCCGATGAACAAGAAAGGGAAACAGATGAGCCTGAGCCTAAGATCCACAGCTTAGAGGTCACCCCTCCTTTCCCTCATCTGACTCAATCAGCATATGAGGAGTCTCTCCTAAATAGTCAGCTAAACGAATTGAGCAAAGGGAGACAAATCTAGTGGTGGTTGAGGCAGGTACAGCCTGAGGTCCGACAAAAAGGCAGCAGTACCTGATGTTCTAGAGAAATCCTCCAGAGTAGAGCAGCCTGCTAATGAAGCGGCAGACAGTCATAGAGGTAAGAAGGTCCAACCTCTCTCTCCCATTGTCCATAATCATGTTCCTGAGATTAGAGAAATCCCAAAGCCCATGTCTTCTTTCAATTTCGAACATGAGATTCAAAAGATCAGAATTCCTGTGCCACTCACTGAATTAAGTAAACATGGGGAATTCAAAAAACGTTTCTCTGAGCTGTTGAAGTCCGGAGTCTCATACCCTCTAACAGACTCCATAAACCTCCAAGATGAAAGGCCTGCAGTTGTCCTAGGTCCCATGATAGAAGACAGAGATGATTCATACCCCCCCTTCTACACATCCATGAACATACATGACAAAGTGCTTCATAATTGCCTTATGGATTCAGGGGCCTCCCACAACCTCATGCCCAAAACTGTTATGGAAGAGTTGGGACTAGAAGTCACCCGAGCCTATCATGACCTCTATTCTTTTGACTCTAGGAGGGTGAAATGTTTGGGAGTCATTAAGGACCTATTAGTCTCTTTGTTTCAGCTGCCCATGAAGAGTATGGTCATGGATATTGTGGTAGATGATGTTCCCCCCAAGTTTGGCATGTTGTTGTCAAGATATTGGATTAAAAGACTGGGGGGAACCCTGCAGATGGACCTCACATATGCCACCATTCCAGTATTTGGAGGGGAATAGAGGAGACTGTACAGAGAAGCCCAACTGGCCTACATAATCAGTGATGAAGCCAACCCTACCAACCATCCCATCTATGCTTTGGACACTAATTTAGGCTCCAGTTTACTACAGCTTACTAACATCCCTGAGGCTCCTCTGCAGATTAGAAAGCATCTCAGTCTTAATCAGGAGAACACCTCTCCTACCACCTCTGTTTGGAAGATGTTCTTTGATGGAGCTTCTTCCAGTATAGGTGCAGGTGTTGGAGTGGTATTCAAATCCCCTTCTCAAGAGACCATATCTCTGTCATACAAGCTGGAATTTGAAGTCACCAACAATGTGGAAAAATATGAAGCCCTGGTTCTGGGATTAAGAGCTGCAAAGGAGATGGGAATAAGGGAGATGGTTGTGTTTGGAGATGCAGAACTGATCGTCCAACAGGTCAAAAACATTTATCATACCAAGCACCCCCGTCTCAAGAATTACAGGAACGAGGTATGGGATCTGATTGATAGTTTCTTCTTGTCTTTAAACATCTCTTTCATTCCAAGGGAAGAAAATGCTCCAGCCGATTTCCTAGCTTTCTCAGCTAGTCTGCTCGAAGTTCCTGCGCTGCCCACTACCGGGTCTGATGTAGAAATAAGATACAGACCCTATGTACCAGACAATGTCAAACATTGGAAGGTATTTGAAGATGATCCGGAAATCGAGAAATTCCTCCAATCCATTGATGAATTTTCTGCATCACACATAGATGAGGATCCTGACGAGGAATGTGACCACCACCCTAAGGAGTTTTTGAATAAAATGGCTAACCACCAAATTATTCAACTACCGAGCAATCAAATACCAAGAGGTCTGATCCCATTAGAAAGATTGTTCGATGGAAATGATGTGGCAGTAAGGGGAAGGATCTCAGGTGATGATGCCGATACAGCTGAGTGCAACATAGGCACATATGAGGAGCCCAAATTGGTCAAGCTGTCAAAGAGTTTGACTGAGGAGTAGAGGGCCGAGTATACTAAGTTGCTGAGATAGTTTGATTATGTGTTTTCATGGACCTACGAAGATCTCAAGACGTATGACACATCATTCATTGAGCAGAAGATCCCACTGAAAGAGGAGGCCAAGTCGTTCAATCATAAACTAAGACAGATAAATCCCATGCTGCTACCCGTCATGGAGAGGGAAGTGAAAAAGTTGTTGGATGCCCAGATTATTGTCCCCTTGAGATATTCTGACTGGGTAGCCAATTTGGTCCCAGTAAGAAAGAAAAGTGGCGAAATCAGACTCTGTGTTGATTTCAGAAACCTGAACAGAAGCTCAAGGAAAGATAATTACCCCCTACCTAACATGGAGCACATATTACAGAAGGTCACCGGTGCTTCCAGAATATCCATGATTGATGGTTTCTCTGGCTACAATCAGATATCAGTCATGCCTGAGGACAGGGAAAAAATAGCCTTCACCACCCCTTGGGGCACATTCATGTATGACAAAATGCCTTTCGAACTGATGAATGTAGGAGAAATGTTTCAACGAGCCATGGACATAGCCGTCATCGGAGAAAAAGATAAGTTCGTGGTGATTTATCTGGACGACATCACAGTTTTCTCCAAGACTGACAAAGAGCATCACTGCCACTTAAAAAGAGTTTTCCTAAAGTGTCGGAGGTATGGCCTATCTTTAAACCCCAAAAAATCATTGTTTTCTATGCGAGAGGGAAAACTATTAGGCCATATAGTATCAACAGAAGGGGTGAGAATTGATCCTGACAGGGTAGAAGCAATTCAGGCCCTGTCACTTCCCAGATCTAAGAAAGAGGTTCAGGCATTTTTGGGGAGGATTAATTTCCTGAGAAGGTTCGTTTCAAATTTTGCTGAGTTGGTGAAACATATTACGGCCATGCTCAGGAAGGGACATGAAATAAAATGGACTTCTGAACCCAGAGAGTCTTTTGTCCAAATAAAGAAGGCATTGACTGAAGCACCTATGCTAATCAGTCCCGATTATTCCAAAGACTTTCTGATATTTTATTTTGCTTCCTGTGATACAGTAGCGGCAGTTTTGTTGCAGAAAAATGATAATGGGCAAGAACAACCTATTGCTTTCTTTAGCAAGGCACTGAGAGATGCAGAACTTCGATACGAGATCATGGAGAAGTAGGCCTATGCCTTGGTGAAATCTCTCAAAGCTTTTAGAGTCTACGTCTTGCATTCAAAAATCACAGCATATGTCCCTTCAACCTCTGTGAAGGACATCCTTATACAACCTGACATAGATGGAAAAAGAGGTAAATGGATCACCAAGATCCTTGAATTTGATCTGGAGATTAAGCCCACTAAGCTGATAAAGGGGCGGGGTTTGGCCAAGCTGCTGGCTGAATCCAACTGTAAGGCCTTGGGAATTAACTTCATCAACGAACAAGCTGAGTCATCCGACAAGGATTCCCAGACCATCATACCATTAGTAGCATGCCCTTGGTACAAGGACATCTTGTACTTTTTGAAGGAATTAAATCCCCCTGATGGATTGGGAAGAAGTAAGGCCAGGGCTTTAAAACTCAAAGCGGTTAGATATTGCCTTATTGACCAAGCCTTGTATTGGAAAGATCCTCTGGGAGTATTACTAAGGTGTCTGGACCCGCAGCAAGCCCAGAAGGTCATGACCAATTTCCATAGTGGTCTATGCGGCGGCCATTATTTCTGGAAGACCACAGCTCACAAGATCCTCCGAGATGGGTATTACTGGCCCACCTTATTTCCTGATGTCTGCAAGGAAGTCAGGGCTTGCATCAAATGCCAGAAGTTCTCAGGTAAGCAGCAGCTCACATCTCTGCCATTAAATCCTGTAGTAGTTTCGGCACCCTTTCAGTAGTGGGGATTGGATTTCATTGGAGAGATTCATCCTCCCTCAAGTGGCCAGCACAGATGGATCCTCACTGCAACCGATTATTTCACCAAGTGGATAGAGGCTGTCCCTACCAGGAGTACGTCTCACAAAGTGATCATCAGCCTCTTGGAGGACATCATAGTCAGATTTGGCTGCCCAAGTAGGATTGTCACTGACAATGCCTCCCCCTTCAGGTCTGAGCCTCTGGCCAAATTCTGTGAACAGTTCCATATTGCACTAATTCACTCCACTCCCTACTATCCTCAAGGAAACGGACTGGTAGAGTCCTCCAATAAAATCCTAATCAAGCTTATCAAAAAGCTATTGGAGGACAATAAAAGGGCCTAGGACTCAAAGCTCAAATTTTCTCTTTGGGCTAATCGGGTAACAACAAAGAAATCACTGGGCATCTCACCTTTCCAACTGGTTTATGGAATAGAGGTCGTTTTCCCCACTCATCTCGCCTTGCCTGTGGCAAATCTCCTCCAGGACTTTGAAGGGGAACCTAACCATGTGCTCAGAAGAATCCACCAAATGGTGGAAGTGCAGCAGATCAGAGAGCAGGTCTTGGACAGAGCCTACCATCATCAACAGAAGATCAAGCAGGCCTTTGACAGGAAGAGTAAAAAGAAAGGATTCAAGCAGGGTGACCTGGTACTCAAGTGGGACGCACCCAGGCAGGACAAGGGCAAACACAGTAAATTTGATGCCCTCTAGTTCGAGCCTTTCAAGATCCTTGAAGTATTCTCAAATAACACTTACAGGTTGCAGGATATGGAAGACAATGAAGTTTTCAGTGGCCCAGTCAATGGGCATTTCTTAAAAAAGTGTTTTCTGTGAGCCACAGTTCGCTCTTTTTGTTTTGTTTTGTAAATATTGTTTCTGTTTTGTTTTTCGGACTAATAAGTGACTCCATAGCCCAACAACAAAGGCGCTGAATCTGCAAAAGAGTTCTTAGAGAATCACAGGGATGACTCTATCCCCCATGGAGCCAAATGTTAGCGATATTTCTTGTAAGGGAGTTAGAATGTAAAAGAATGTGTTAAAACCCACTTGTCCTAAGTTTTGGGCGTGAATGCGTCTGTGTTAAACGAAAATCAATTCTGGACGGCTGGGATTTGCGCACCCAGATCAACGGCGCACAGCGAATTCCAGACACCCCCCTCCTTTCTACCTTTAAGCCGGGGGGGGGGGTTCGGAATCCGTAATAAACAACAGGCGGATCTGGACGGCGGGCATCCACGCACTCAGATCAACGGTGCATATTGGATTCCGGACCCCCGCCTTTCTACCTTTAAGCGGAGGGGGGGGGTCCGAAATCATGGGCGCAACTCTCTGACGGCCATGATCGAGGAGCCTGGATCAACGGCTCATGGATGGCCTCATCCCTCTCAGCTACCCTGCCTTTAACCTGCGTGGGCCCTCCTCTCGTCATGTCATCTTCCTTTCCACCTTTCTCCTGCTGCCGCGTGTCATCCATCCACCTCCCCACTTTGGTCCGCGTGGTCTTCCCTCCTTATCGTCATCCACTCGTTGCTAGCCACATGCCCCGCTCCTTTCCACGTCGGCCCCTCACCCAAAAGGAGAGTTCATTATCTCCCGTCTTCCCTCCTTCCTCCTAAGGTATTTTTCCATGAACCATCCTCTGTCATCTGTCGCACACCTTGCCACTTCTTCCACACCCTCACAGCTTCGGCCCCATCACTTCATTCCCATGACCCACGTTCCGTGCTGGCCTCCACGCATATCCTTTGAGCCAGTTAGTTATTCCAAGTGGCGGCGGGTGAGGTCCTCCACGTCCTGAAGCACTGAGTTGGCCAGATCATCCTCAATCCCAAGAAAGCAGTTATTGAAGCGGTTGGTGGTGGTTAGACATCGTCTCCTCCATAATGGGAAAGCACGGCCATGAATTAAAGGCACGTCGATTCATCGTTGGAACTGTCAAAGAATTAGATTGCGTCTGACTTAAGTTGCACGAACCTTCAGAGGCTGACTGTCAGAAGCCATGCAGACGCAAGGCTTTCAATGCATTGTCTTGGTTCCGCTGTTGTTGATTGTTCTGAGTATATGTAGGCGTTTTCGCCATTTTTGTATCTATCGATGGTAGAGCTAAGCTCCCGACTGTAAAGTTTCAGCAAATACTTTGGTTTCTTGGTTATGCCTCTGTGTTTGAGACTTCTTGGTTTATGACAAACAATTTTCTTTTTCCGTCTGTATTTCATCTCATGCCAAAGAGTCCACAGTCGAAGGATTCGCGTGGATTGAACAATCTTGTTATGATAAAGGATTTGTTATGACATTGTTGTGCCCTCTGGTCTTCTGTGTTTGGATGTAAAAGGATTTTGCGTTTGAATGCTTTCTTCTCCAGTGTTACAAACTAGATGTTTTTGATAAGACCTACGCACTCTTCTAATGCAAGTCTTCCCCCTACTCACCCTCTACTACGACTCATTGTTTGAAGTTTATCAAGACCTCATTCGTCCATGCATGCCTGGCCTAGTTTCTGAGTTGGTATGATATCATTCTGAGTTTTTCCTCCATTTGATCACCCCTTTTAAACAAACCGTGACATTAAAACTGATGGGTGTCGGGCTCTGCTCCTGCAAGCAATCCAGGAGTGACTTCCAACTCCAACAGTCCCTAATTTTCATTGAGCTAGAAGTAAGAGATTGAATCTGAAATCATCATGGCCTAAGCTCGGGGGTGGCTAGTGATAAATCCATTGGGAGTGACTGAGCCTGTGGTTGGGTGGAAATGAGCACCCCTCTCAGCAGTCACATCATGCTTTGTGGTTCTGATAAGTGTTTTATGCCTTGTATTTTGAATTGAATAGCATGTATACATGCTCATGTTTATACTCCCATAAATGGTTTATGTGTGGAATGATTGCCTGGTGTTTTAGATTGAAAGTAATGAATGCATGTGTATACTTATATGCAATAGTTGGTTTCTGTATAAAATGATTAAGTCCGGCGCATGAGTCTGTTCCACTGAGAATCGTCCCATCTACTTGATTCTCATAATGTTCTAATTTAATCCCTTGAAAGCACCTTCCCTAGGGAATTTCATCATATATCAAAGTCAGAGTAAGCTCCTTGGTAGAGCTACTTCTATGGTAAACCCACAAGTTTACCTTGCACCGGTGTCATATCTCCTAACTCAGTGAGTTAGGAAGGCACTTCATTCAGGTCAGTAGCCTAGGGACTTTGAAAAGAACCCAAGCCCTTATCCAAAAACCTGACTATGAGTAGGGATAATTTTCCCAAGAATCATATGAAGGTTCGGGTGACCTGGATTTGGGAACCCTGTGCAAGAAGGATTTAGTTTTCAAAGAATTCGGAGCCATAGAAGCTCGAAGCTCTAAGAGGTTGAATTTCTTTTCCCAAGTTTAAAAAGGATAGTGAGTTTAAATAACAAAAGGAAATATCCTTTTGTTTGGGAGATGAATGGACGAGATCCTTCAGGAAGGATATGAGGTCTATCATGACCATTAGATTTGTAGTGGGAGTGCAGGCGTTAACGCCTCGACTCCTTTAGTCTTCGCAAGTAGCGATGAAATCTGGACTCTAGATCCAAGGATCTATCGGGACCCTCCTTGACCGTCCATCATAAGAAGACACATGGCGAGAGATCAGCATTTTGTTGACTCACTACTGAAAGAAGTCAAAGGGTAGAGTTTTGTGAACTCGCGATTTGATTTGAACCATGAGATCACAAGAGAGCCATGATTGTTGATCTGGGTGAGGGGATATCAAGAGTTCGGGGATTAGGATTTTGAAAGATAGGCATTGGGTTGTTTTCCATCTTTGCAAAGACAAGTTTGGAGAATAATCCCCAGGTCATTGCGATCGGTCGTATGGGTGGAATATTAAGGGAGGAGCTAATGGAGATTGGGATTTCAGGGAAACAGAAGTCAAGATTGACTCGCATGTAGAAGTCCCAAAGTCTCAAAATGAGAAATGCCTTTTTATAGGCATGCGGTCACAACCTATGCTCTCATAGGTGAATCTCGTGCCTTGTGCATGTTCACATTGGTGGGGTTTCAATAGGGCATGTGGATCAAATAGAGGGATTTCAGTAGGAAATCGAAGAGCTAATCCAACTAGTGAACGAGAAATTTAATTTAGTTCTCGCACAAAGCCTGGGGGTGTTACAAATTGGTATCAGATCATGGTTACAACAATCGGCCTATTTGGGCTCATGGATGAGCACATCAAAAGGAAACATCTTACCTTACTCCCTTCCTAAAAAGGTTGGTTAAGCCCTTATTATAGAAATAATGACAACTTACTGCTATGTGTGTATGCATTACTATTGTGTGTGTAGGTATTTAAGAAATGTGAATTAGGTGTTGGTTATGAACGAATATAATGTTGGATAACAACAAGTTTTTTGTCTGCATGCAAGCAGATGATCAACTGTGGGAAACTGAAAACGTATAGAATGGTGACGCACGATGAAGTGGGGGATGGCTCCCACAATAGAGATGAAGAGTCTGTCAAAAAGAGGGTGGTAGAGACCCCTCCGGATCTAGCTGAGACCGTGAGGAGTCTCATGGTCAAACTATAAAGTTGCAAGGCCAACAATGAGAAGTTGATAAAAGAGAAAGAGAAGCAAATGGAAATTAATTCAGTGTTTCTGCAGAGTTTATCTGACATACAAAGACAACTACAGCATGGAACTGACACCAGCCACGTGGACCAACAACAAACAAAGAGGAGTCGAAGTCCACCCAAGATACGGAAACATGGTATTTTAAGTGGACACACTGGGAAGAGCACCTCGAGAAAGGTCCACCCCAGAGATAGGGAACAAGTGTTGGACCATTCCTCTGGAAAGGAAACTGGTGACGCGGAGGGATCTTCTAGTAGCAAAACTAGTTCACATTCTCAAAGAAAACGGAAGAAACGAAAGTATCCCAAAAGTCATAATCTCAAAGAATTCAAGAAGGCCAAACCACCCTCTTTCGATGGTGAGATCAAGAAGGGAGAGGAAGTGGAGGCATGGTTGCTTGGACTAAAGAAGTATTTTAGAGTCCATGACTTCTCAGAAAACTTGAATGCCCGAGTAGCCACTTTCAACTTGAATGGAAAGGCTTCCATTTGGTGGGAAGACCTTAAGAATGTGAAAGGGATTCATGAAGAAGACCTATATTGGGAATGGTTTGAAAAATACTTGAGGAAGAAGTATCTGTGGGAAAAGGTATTTCGACAAAAAGACTAAAGAAGTATATGAACTCAAGTTGGGGCAAATCACTATAGAGGAATATGTTAGCATATTCCTTGAGTTGTTGAGGTACGTACTCTACATAAAAGTAGAAAAGGCCAAGGTGCAACAATTCATCAGTGGGCTACCTAAGGACTATCAGAACAAGATTGAGTTTGATGAGCCAAGGACCCTAGAAGACACTATTTGGAAAGCAAGATATTGTTATGAACAGTTTGGGCTTCAGCCAGAACCTCGCAAAGGATGGAAGCAAAAGAATAGTTCAGGATTCCAGAAAAAGGGATTTAAATATCCAAGATTTAAAAACTAGAAGAAGGATTCAAAGATGAGATTTTTGACCCGAAGTGTACACCAGAAAAATTTCCCTTCCTAGAGTGGAAATAGACCTATTGGATCAACCCCAGGAAAGACTGATAACCCAAAGAAAGAACCCTTGAAATGTTGGGGTTGTGGAGAAGAACATCTACTGAAGGACTGTCTACATAGACAATAGAATAGTAGGAGAATTTACAACATCTAGGAAGCTACCACTGTCAATGACATGGCCAGGAGTATGCCACGAATTTATGCAGTCGTGGATAATAAACAAGTCCACCACCAAGCTTCAGTGGTGGAGATGGAAGGTATGATCGCCAATCATCTAGTCTATATTTTAATTGACCCTAGTTCAAATTTGAGTTATGTGGCCCCTCAGGTCGTTAGTAAGTGTAAATTACAACCACATAAACATGCCAAGACATGGTTAGTACAATTAGCCATTGGCACCAAAAGAAAGGCAGTGGAGTTCATACCAACCTGCCAATTCTCTATGGATTGATTTTCCACCCAAGCTACCCTTAACATAATACCCCTAGGATCGTATGACTTGTTGATTGGTATGGACTATCTAGCTGCATATAAAACTAAGTTGGATTGTTACCATAAAACCTTAGAATGTGTCAATGAAGAAGGGATAAATATAACCCTTCAAGGTATCCAAAAATCTGTCTCAGTGAGACAAATATCAGCTCTTCAAATGAAAAAGTATTGTAGAAAGGGATGTCCTCTATATGAAATACAGGTGTTGAAATCAGTTGAGGATGACAGACCAAGACTAGAAGACCACCCCATACTAAGAGAGTATAGAGATGTGTTTCTGGAAGAGGTATCAGGTCTACCTCCAAGAAGGGACATTGACTTCTCAATAGAACTTGCACCAGGAGCAGTGTCAGTGTCTAGGACACCCTATAGGATGAGCACCCTCGAGCTATTCGAGCTTAAAATATAGCTAAAATAAATGATGGACAAATGCTATATCCGGCCTAGCATGTCTCCATGGGGAGCACTAGTCCTATTTGTGAAGAAGAAGGATGGTACACTCTGACTATGCATAGATTATAGACAACTCAATAAGGTAACCATAAAGAACAAGTACCCCTTACCCAAATGACTTGTTCGATCAATTGGGAGGTGCTTCCATCTTCTCAAAGATTGACTTGAGATCCGGATACCATCAAGTCCGAATCAAGGGTGAAGACATCCACAAAACTACCTTTAGGATGAGATATGGTCACTACTAATTTGTGGTAGTACCATTTGGATTAACCAATGCCACTGCCACTTTTATGTTCTTTATGAACAATGTACTCAGCAAATTCCTAAACAAATTTGTACTGGTTTTTATTGACGATATTTTAATCTATTCCAAGAATAGAGAGGAACATGAGGAACATCTTAGACGTGTGCTTCAAGTGCTAAGAGAACATCAACTCTATGCCAAATTTAGCAAGTGTAACTTTTTCCAGAAGAAAATACATTACTTGGGCCATGTCATATCTGAATAAGGGGTAGTATTATACCCTAACAAGATCAGGTATATCATGGAATGGTCTACCCCAAAGGATGTTTTAGATATTAGATCCTTTATGGGCTTAGCGGGATACTATTGGAGATTTATAAAACGATTCTCCAAGATTGGTTGTCCAATCACTTCCCTCCAGAAGAAGGGGGATAAATTCATTTGGACACCAGAATGTGAAGAAAGGTTTCAGTCCCTAAAATTCCTTTTGAACCATGCTCTCATGCTAACAATAGTCAATCCTTAAAATGACTTCCTCGTGAGCACATATGCTTGCAAGGAAGGACTCGGAGGAGTCCTTATGCAAGAAGGAAGCGTAGTTTGCTATGAATCCTAGATATTGAATGAGCATGAAGTCAACTATGTGACCCATGATCGAGATTTGGCCGCCATAGTGCACACCTTGAAAATGTGGAGGCATTACCTCTTGGGTAGGAAATTTGTACTTATGACAGACCACTGTGGATTGCGACACCTGTTTGACCAACCAAAACTCAATGCTAGACAAGCTAGGTGGATGTCCCTCCTTAGTGATTTTGATTTCAAAATCAAACATGTCAAAGGAAAGGAAAATAAGGTGGTCGATGCCCTTAGCAGAAGCATGAAAATAATTCACCTGGTAGTGGTGAGCACCTGCGAGTCGAATGCCAAGGAAAGAGTTAGGAATGCACAAGAAACAGATGCATTCTTCTAGACTGTGACCTCATACCTAGAGAAAGAACCCACAAGGATAAAGTATGAAGGCTACCAGATGCTAGATGGAGGTTTGCTAACTTACAGAAACAGATTGTATATTCCAAACTGTGACGACTTAAAGAGGTTCATAATGGATGAACTACATAAACGACCATATACTGGTCACCCAGGATACTAGAGGATGATCATGGACACCATGAAACAATTCTATTGGCCTGGATTGAATAAAAAATTAGATGAGTACTTATCTAAATGTCAAGAATGCTAGCAGGTTAAAGTAGAACACTAACACCCAGTAGGGTTATTACAACCTCTACCAATATCGGAATGGAAATGGGAGATCATCTCCATGGATTTCATCACTGGATTATCATCATCGGCTAGACATAATGATGCCATCATGGTAGTGGTGGAAAAATTAAGCAAGTCCTCTCACTTTATTCCCATCAAATCGACTTGCAAGGAAATAGATATTGCCAACATATTCATGAAGGAGATATTCAGACTACACGGCATGCCTAAGGAAATCCTGTCTGACAGAGACACGAAATTTACTTCAAACTTTTGGAAATCCTTGATGACTGGTCTAGAGACCAAATTATTGTTTAGCATAGCCTATCATCCTCAAAATGATGGACAGATGGAAAGAGTGAACCAAATATTAGAAGACATGTTAATTATGCACGTAATGCATCAACCTAAAAAGTGGGAAGATTACCTGCCACTAGTGCAAATTGCCTACAACAACGGCTACCAAGAATCAATGAAGATGAGTCCTTTTGAAGTCCGCTATGGTAGGTCATGCAACACTCTAGTCATTTGGAGTAATCCCATGAACATAATTACGATTGGACCTGACATGTTGAAAGAAATGGAACAACAAGTGATTTAGATAAAGCAATATTTGAAAATATCTCAAAATAGACAGAAAAGTTAGGTCGACAAAAAGATAACCCCCAGAGAATTCGAGATGGGAGACCACATCTATCTCAGAGTTAGGCCCAGGAAGAGTTCCCTGGGGATGGGAGCCTATGCCAAGTTGGCACATCAGTATTGTGGACCCTTTGAAGTCTTAGATCGAGTGGGACTAGTAGCCTATAGAATAGCACTACCTCCCACAGTAAAGGCCCATAATTTTTTCCATGTTTCCTTATTGAAGAAATATATACATGATCTTAATCATATAATTGATTTGTCTGTGATCCAGGAAGAACCGGAGGGAGAGTTCCTTCTAGAACCCCAATGCATACTAGACAGGAAGGAAACCTCACTCAGGAACCGAACCATTGCGCAGGTCAAGATGCAGTGGAAATACTTTGGCCCAGATGAGGTTACGTGGGAAATGGAAGATGCCATGAAACATGCATATCCAATTTTGTTTACTTCTATACATACACATCATGTTGATAGATATAACATCAAGGACGATGTTCCTTTAAGGGGGAGGGAATTGTAACACCCTGTTTCCCCCAGTCTATAAATATAACTATATGGGCTAGGGAACTATGGCAAACTCAAAGGTGTGAATGTTTTATTTGATGGACCTTTGTATAAAAGGTCAATGAATGTAAATTGGTTTTGAATATGTTTTTCATGAAATATGGGAAAGGGATGTGCTAAAAGAGACCATGATTTCTAATGAAAAAGTGGTGGAAGGGTCTCAAAGTAGTTGCGTTAACTTCCACCGAGCCAGTACTATGCTGGTTTTAATTGCTCAAGATCAGAACAACCCTCTGACCCAAAATTAATTACAGTCAGGGTGGTAGGTGGGAAGACCTCCTCAAGAGTTAATTAGGGGATGCGGTAGATAGTCCATATGTAAGGCTTCTGGACCTGACCACGGACTGGGAATTTGAGCCACACACAATCTTGTTGACAAAGGCAAGAAAGGAAATGTGGTGTGGGAAGAGAGGACTGATGAAGAATGTAGAGACGAGAGTGGAAAACTCTTGGGTCCAAGGAAGTATTGAGAGAGAAAAATGAGTTGGGATCACAGAGAAGAGAGACTGAGTTAGGAGAAGGAGAGTAATCTTTGTCCTTGTCTATTCCTATATAGGGAGAAGGATAGTAACCTTCATCCCTAACTTTCATTGAGCTGGAAGTAAGAGATTGAATCTCAAAGAATCATGGCCTAAGATCGAGGGTGGCCAATGATAAATCCATTGGGAGTGACTAAGCCTATGGTTGGGTGTAAACAAGCACCCCTCTCAGCAGTTGCATCATGCCTTGTGGTTTTGATAAGTGTTTTATGCCTTGTATTTTAAATTGAATATCATGGATACATGCTCATGTTTATACGCCCATAAATGGTTTATGTGTGGAATGATTACCTGGTGTTTTAGATTGGAAGTAATGGATGCATGTGTATACTTATATGCCATAGTTGGTTTCTATATAAAATTATTAAGTCTGGAGAATGAGTCCATTCCACTGAGAATCGTCCCATCTGCTTGATTCTCCTGATGTTCTAATTTAATCCCTCGAAAGCAACTTCCCTAGGGAATTGCATCATATATCAAAGTCGGATTAAGCTCCTTTGTATGGATACTGCTATGGTAAACCCATGAGTTTACCTTGCCCCGGTGTCATAGCTCCTAACTCGGTGATTTAGGAAGGCACTTCATTCAGGTCAGTATCCTAAGGACTTTGAAACACACCCAAGCCCTTATCCAGAAACCTGACTAAGAGTAGAGATAATTTTCCCAAGAATCATCTAAAGGTTTAGGTGACCTGGGTCTGGGAACCCTATGCAAGAAGGAGTTATTTTTCAAAGGTTTCAGAACCATGGAAGCTCGAAGCTCTGAGAGGTTGAATTTCATTACCCAAGTTCAGAAAGGATAGTGAATTCAAATAACAAAAGGGAATAATCTTTCGTTTAGGAGATGAACGGACGAGATCCTTTGGAAAGGATTTGAGGTATGTCATGGCCATTAGATTTGAAGTGGGAGAACATGCGTTAATGCCTCGACTCCTTCAATATTCGCAAGTAGCGATGAAATTTGAACCGTAGATCCAAGGATCTATCGAGACTCTCCTTGACCATCCATCATAAGAAGACACGTGGCGAGATATCACCATTTCATTAAATCGCTACTGAAAGAAGTCAAAGGGTAGATGTGGGCACCAAGATGAAGCGAAAAGATGAACAATCGGGGGAAAGAAAGTGTGCAGAAAACTGAAGTAACAAATGGCAAAAGAACAAAATGCACACATGAAAGAAAGCATTCACAAAGGAAAGCAACAGCTGGAGGAAGAAAAACACCGCATGGGAGGAAGACCTAACGTAATAAGGGTTACGGTTTTGGTAATATTATGTAAAAGGCCAAAGATCTCGAAATGTATAAATATAGATACAAAAGTATCATATAGGGTGGATTATTGTTATTGTGATGGTTGTTGTTATGATTGTTGTTGATGGTTAGGCTTTGTTGTTATTGTAGTTGTATGAACCGATTTTGTAAGTTGTCGAGAAAGGAAGATATGAGGGAAGGTAGATCTCAGGATTAGACTGCAGACTATAGAGCCTGGTGCGATCTAGTTCACCTCACATATATCTTACCCAGTTTTGTGGAGAATTGTAAGCGCATGGTGCTAGGAATACAAAATTTCCATAATAAAAGAGTCAAGAGACAAATCTTTGTGGACGTAGCCCAGGAGGGGGTGAACCACAGTAATACTTTTGTAATATATTTAATGTATGCATGTCTCTTATTTATTTCAACAATTAATAGTTAAGCTTGATGAATGAGTTAATACATTGTTATGAATTTGTTTATACTTCGCCATAATTAAACTGTGGGATATGCATATGCGACTACAAGGAATAAGTAGTTTACCTTACAGCTCACGGTACCTGGCTTCAATCAAGAAACCCCTATCCCCTACTCTGTCCTAGGCTGTAAACACCTGAGTCTTATAGTCACCCATTTAAAGCTATCTCGGGTAAGATTACATAGTACCTTTCGGGTGTTGTGTTGCCTTTTGGTTTAACAAGAGGGATGATAGTTTTAGAGGCTTTGTTGGAACCCCAAATGACATGAAACCTGGTTCAATAACTCAAACAACCCGAGAAGGGAAAAGTAAACCAACAAATGGTTTTGTTGCCATGTTAAGAGGAACGAGAGAGGACTGAGTAGATGAGATAGAATGAATAAGAACCGAAGGAGCAGAACAAAAGAGCAACGAGTCGTTATAAGGGAATGTTGAGACCTTGGAACCCCATGAGAGAATAAATTGAGGGATGGTTGATAACTAAAGAGCTAGAGTTTTCATAGAAAGACAACAGAAACCCTAGGATCACACCACATAAATACGTGGATAAATACGTATTTACATATTTACACGAAGTCTTTTTCTGTGATTTTCTGCATCTACTATAGGAGTGGATCTTAAGGTTAAAGGATAACCACGTGATGAACCAGATTTGACAGCTAGATTGGACTTCAGTACAGATCCAACAACTGCAGCAGTCGAACAACAAATTCACCCATGCAATCAACTTTTGGCTTCACAGTATTGTGGTAGGCTTTATCACAGAATTTGCGGTAGACACAGCAAAGTCATACAACGCAGTCGAGAAAGAATTCCTACGAGGACCCAGAGGAAGGTACACTCGATCACTGTATACTTATATCAAGATATTTCTATATAACAAAGGTGTAATGATAATGGAATTAGATAACTAGACTTCCCTGTGTGCATGGGGGAAGGGGGGAAGCACTAATAGAGAGAGGAGGAATGGAAGGAGGTGTTGGATTACTGAGAGGGGGGGTGAATCAGTAATAGAGAAATTTAACCATATAATCCAAGTGTTATATCAATGAAGCATTATTATCCAATAACTGCAGAGTAAATAAGCAATGAACAAATGAACAATCATACACATACA
>ML788978.1:185886-202162 GCA_009831015.1 Picea engelmannii
ATATCCTCTCTCTAATTCTCTATCAAATACTATAAATCCGTTTGAATTGAAGTTATAAATCTTTTCATTATTATAAATCAATTTTATTATATATATAATATAAATTACTTAATTGGATTTAGTTTAGATGATTAGGAGGAATGATTGTTATTCTCAACAAGTAACATGTTCAATTTATAATGAATATATTGTTGTGAAGAAATATTCCTAGGATAAATCAATTTTAAATCATATTCCACATGTAAGAAGAAAAACTGTACAATTTTTCTTTTCACATGTAAAATATGATTTAAAATGGATTTATGTATAAATTTATTGATATTGTGTATGAGGGAGATTAGAATTTGGGACATTTCAATGGTATTGATTTTGTCAAAACTTAAAACAATAATTTTTTGTGCCTTGTGACAAAAAATGGTAGTCACGAGATTTCCTCATTAAAGGTGGAAATTGTTCTTCTTATTGAAATCTTTCCAATATGGTATAGTGCACGTAAAATAAAGTTTGTATGTGAATCAAGTTTGGCCTAGACAATGCAAAGGTTTAAATATTCATTGCATCTTTCAATATGGGGGGTAGTAACATGTGGGAATTCACTAGAGACTTGATCTAGAAGCACCATGGAAGTTTCAAGTGGGTTTCAAAACCCTAAACCCAATAGTTATAAAAAAGTTAGCAAAAATGGAGAGTATTTAGTTTTTCACTCAATGTTTATTGTTCCATAGTTTGAGCAGGAGTGTGGAGAAGATATTAAGAGAATGTATACATACGCATATTGTAGACTAACATAGAAGAACATAGTGTCTCATAACTTTAGAGTAAGTTTGGACATCTATTTAATGTGTATTGTAATGTTCATAATATAAGAAGATGGAAGGCAGAAAGCTTCATTGAATGTTGGTTTTACAATATGAGATTTTAAGGATAAATGTTTGTGTCACATTGTGTAGGTTTGCTATTCTAGTCTATTTCATATGTCGTAGTAGTTAAAGATCCAAATGGTGCATTTATATTTATATTAAATAGTTTAAAATAGAAAAAAATGGTTGCATAGTCGAGCATTGGCTCATTGTACTTGTTTTAATTTTAGATTTGTTTTGGTGTTTATGAGCATTGTATATTCTTACTCAAGTTAGGAAATCAAAATATGTAGGAGTATTGTATCTTATAGATCCCAACATTGGCACAAGAAGGGTTATGAAGTAGCCATAATCCAAAGAGATGGAAGAGAAGCACAAGGAAGGACATGTAGATGAAGGAAAAAATAGACTTGTGAGGTTGGAAGATTAAATAACCAATAGTTCTAGGTGCATGCTCATCCTCATGGGCATTCTTAAGAAGACAATTAGAACCTCTTCAAAGAAACAAGAATCTCATGAGAAACTTGAGTATAATGAGGAGCTGAGAAAAGAGAAGGAAGAACCAAAGCTCAAAAAATAGGACTTTAGTAAAAAAACTTATCAACACCTACTTAAAATGGAAGCGAAGGTCAAGTTCAAGCCCTATGAAAGTGAAGTAGATGCACTAAAGTTGAATAATTAGTTGCAACGATTAGAAGTATATTACAGTGTGTACAATACAAGAGGAATGGAAAAATGGTTTTTTCGAAATTGAGGCTAGAAGGCCATGCACAAACTTGGTGGGAGAGCCACACTGAGGAACTTATGGTAAGAGAAGATGCACAAGTAACTAAGTGGAAGGTATTCATGGACCTCCTATTAAAGTCTCAATTTTACCTTGTCGAGTTTGAAGAAGACCAAATGATTTGGTGTCACTATCACTTGCAGAACGAAAGCATAGAGAGTACAACAAAGACAATTTAGGGGCTAAATTTCTATTTTTCCATTTTTTTCCAAAAAATATTCACCCAAATGTTTTAGGATTAAATTATTTTACTTTAAATATTTCCAAAACTTTCTAGAGACTATATAAAATCCTTAGAAATTTGAATATTTTTACAAAAATATCACAAACCTTTAATAGTTGGCATTTTAAGAATTACTAAGATTTTCCAAAGTTTATACACTTTAAGATACATATGGATCCTAAATGAAAACCTAGAAGGAGATGAATCTAAGTAACTTCCATCACAAAGAGGGGAAGAATATGACAAAGTTATTGTAACACCATGTTTCCCCCCATGTTTGTAATTATGCTAAGACTTCATGTCATGTGATTATAAAGCATGTATTGATGCCATTGATTAATAAAAAACATCAAACAATTAACTAAGAGGGAAATGCCTTGAGTACTGGTCATGGTGTCGGAAGTGGGATTGGTGAGGTGGAGTGGAGAAGTTTCAATGAAGAAAATGGGAAGCTTGTTCAACATTCCATCCTACACTTGCAAACTTGAATGCAACACCTTCCAACATACTTAGATCTGTATGGAGCCATGTGCCTAGTTATGGGTAGTAGGATTGGTGGTTGAGGTAGTTATAACTACTGACAAATTTTATGTTTGGAGGGAACCAAAGAGCCAGTTAGGAACTAAAAAAAAGACATCCCTGGATTGCCCCTTTGATTTCAGATCCATGACTGAAGGGTTGTGTTTTAAAGCAACCACGAGAATCCCAAGGATTGGATGGAAGAAGAGAACAAAGGTGGAAAAACATCACGAGAGAAGAGCTAGTAGAAAATACACAAGAATAAGGAGAGGAAGAGAGATGCGAAGGGGGAGAATGCACTTAGGAATATTTTCAGTAGCCTGAGAAGTCGTGGATGCACTCTAACCAAGAACCATAGAGAACAAAGTGATTTGCAGACTCACGAATAGAGGTATTTTTGTGCATAGATTAGAGTTATAGAGGAAATTGGGAAGTTGTTTCTAAAGAAAATAGAAATCTTTCCCAAGGAATTAATGGCCACCCTGGAATAGAGAAGACCCAAATCTAGACTAGAGTAATAGAGGACCGCGGCTTGGTGCTTACTGGAATGAAACTGAAACCAATAAGGGGAAGTCGTTGAGGGACTGTATAGCATAGAAGGGAATCCCTTATGTATAGGAAATCCAACTGGGAAGGTGCCTGATAAATCCGTGGAGGTCCTGAGGTCAGTGTGAAGAGGGAAACTTTTTTTGTTTCCAGTGGAGTGAAGGAGAGTAACCTTCTTGGACCATTTTCCTAATTGGGTAGTCAACTGAATCAATCCCCTTGTGGTATCATGGCTTGGCACAGGGGTGGCATGTTGTAGAAAGGAATACTACAGTAAATCCTATGGTTGGAAGGAAAAACTTCCTCTCTTAGTTAGTTGGTTGGTTTGATATTTCAATGAACATATAAGTATTTTAGATCAACATGTTTGATTTATGATGCAAATATGTTATTTTATGGTTTGTATGATAAATGTGAATGCATGAAGGAATGGTTGAATTCCTGAGTAAAATGGGATATATATGATTGTTGTCATTAATGACGTGTTAGACTTGAATGGCCCCATAAGTAGTGTTAACACAAAGTGTATCCCTATGAAAACTGCAAGCCTTTTAAATTGAAATCTTGCAATATATAAACTTTCACTAGATGAGTGATGAAAATAATGGGTATAATCTTGTGGAACTGTAGGCCCATGAAATGGAAAGTTTGTAGGATATGAAAATTTTCATCCAAGTTAAGAGGTGAAATTTCCTTAGCTAGTTCAAAGTGAAGGTGAAAGTCCAAGAGGCCTAATAAAGTGTTGGCACGGGGGCAACCCAAGGGTTCAACTCTAACAACACACCAACAAACCCTAACTATTGGCCCATTCGGCAACACCTACGAAGTAGATGTAGTCTAACCCGAAGTAGCAATAGGGGGTTGTAGGACACAAGTGTCTACAACTAGAAGTAATGCAAAGTGGATCTAGAATAATAACACACAACAAATAGATATTATTTACCAACTTAAACCTACTTCACATAGTTATATCTCAGATCTAGATCAGTAATGCAATAACAGACTAACATGAAGCAAAGAACACAACATCAACCACATAAGACAACAATATATAAGTGGTTCACCCTCTCCCTAGGGCTACATCCATAGAACTCTGTATCTTGATATATTATGTGAAAACATACAGTTCTATCTGCGCACTTAGCTTGCAGATCTCTCTCTCGTTCTCTCTTCTCTATCTCCCCTTCTTGCAGAGTTAATCTTCGCACCCAGTTGAAGATCTTACAATAAAAGAATGCTCACACACACAACACTTCTTCCTCGCACAATAGTAATGACTCAACAACATAATAACGATGAACCTAGAATGAACAATGATCAAGCTCCAACAACAATGAACCCCTCTTCTCTCATCTAGGTCCTTATTTATACATTACAATGACTCTTAGACAACCTTAGGCTGAAACCTAGGTGTCAAAACCCTAAATACCAAAACCCTCAGTGTCTAAAACCCTAGTTCAACTTGACCCGCATTTTCAGGGCTTTGTCAGCCTATCTTTCCTTCTTTACTACGAGGTGCTCCAAAGCATCCGTTGGTGGATTTTTTCACTTGTTGAGTTGTCCACGATCCATATTCCTTGCTTATCTTTATTCCTTAATATTCTCATTCAACTACTTTCTTTCTCTTACTCCGCTCCTTCTTTTATGCCTCTTTGACTATTTTGACCCATTCTCAATCAATGTGTCTTCCGCGCAGTTTGGACTTCATATTTTCTTTTCCTTTTTCTTCACTTTATTCCTTAATCCGTAACCAAGGTCCAACATGCCCCCAACACTCACCTGTGACTTGTCCCGATTCAATGCAAGACTGGACCTTTCTGTGTCACTTTGACTTACTTTGTTCTCTGTTAGTTCCCACTGTGTGAAGATTGTCTTTCGTGTGTTTGGTACCCAGTTTCAACTGCACCTAGTACTTACACCCTTCTTCTTATGCTTTTACCGAGAGCTGTGAGGGAGCTGGTTGTCATAATACAATTTCAACTGGCTTCCATTCACTAAATATTCCTTCCATTCTTCGTTCAAAGTCTTCAACTGTGCAACTCCTCCTTCTGTAACATAGGAAACCTCATATGGCCCAAGCCAATGTGTCCTGAACTTCCCTGGATGCTTCATGAACTTGCTGTCATATACCAATACCATATTTCCTTGCTTAAATTATTTATTTTTGATATGTCTGTCATGGTAGGCCTTTTCTCATTCCTTTTATACTTGCTGATGAAATCCCACAATAAATATGTCTTCCTCCAATTCCACCAACTGTGAGAACCTGTTTTGAACAATGCCAGTGTCATCCATATCTGTGAGTGCTGCAATTCTGGGACTAGGAAACAAATATTCCATAGGGACTACTACTTCTAGACCATAAACCAACTTAAAGGGAGTCTTCATTGTCAGCTTCTTGCAAGTGGTTCTATAATCCCATAACACTGTTGGTACTCTCAAATCCCAATCATCCATGTTCCCACTGCAAATATTCATCAACGCAGTATCCAAGATCTTATTTAAAGCTTCGACTATCCCATTCGCCTGTGGATGGTATGGATTGATCTTCTGATGGTGAAATTCAAATTTTTGAGTCAAGGCCTCAATAGTCTTATTAATAAAATGTGTGCCTTGATCACTCATAAGGATCTTCGGGAACCCAAATCTGGTTATGATATCATCAAATATGAACCATGCAGTTGTAGTTTCACTACAGTCCTCAACTTCTCTTGCTTCTGCCCATCTGGTCAAATACTCTATCGCAGTGATGATGTATCGAGCTCTTGTACTCTTTCCTAGTGGGTTGATAAGTCCTAAAAAATCAATTGCCCATTTCTCAACTGCCTGTAAGATTAGTTGCGGTGATAAAGGCATCTCATCTCTTCTGTAAGGTTTCCCCACTCTTTGACATACATCGTAGGCTTTGTAGTATTCCTTCGCATCTTTTTGTATAGTGGGCCACCAGAGGCCAGCTCTAAGAACATTATGTGCTATTGCTTTTCCTGCATAATGTCCTCCTATGATGCCTTCATGTTCTTCTGCCAGAATCAGTGGTCTCTTTGCCTCCATAATACATCTCCTCAATATCTCATCAAGTCCCATCTTATATAGTTGTCCATCTATAAGTGAAAAATTTGCAGCACAAACTACTAGTTGTTTCTTCCGAATGACTATATATTCTCAAGGTGCCATTCCTATTGACAGGAACTGAACTATCTCGAAGAAGCGATCATCAACTTTTCTAATGGCCAACAACTATGCATCTGGTAATGTATCCTCCAAACTGGTAGGTTCCTCTCCATGTTCTAACTTGGATAAGTGGTAAGGTCCCTTGTTCATTCTCCCTGGCTTCCACAATCTCAAAATCATAATCCTGGAATAACAGTAGCCATATCCATATTCTTCCCCCCAACATTGGATTTTTGACTAGGTATTTCAACGCAGAGTGATCAATGAACATCTTAAAATTCCTGCCCAAAAAAGTAGTGTCAAAACTTCTGTAGTGCGTACACCATGGCTAACCCTTCTCTTTCAGTGTTAGTGCAATTTATCTCAGTTGTAGAGAGATTCCTTCTAGCAAAGGATAACATATGGTCAATATCTCTTTCTCCTAGTTTTGTTAACATTGCTCCTAATGAAATAGATGACGCATCGACATGCACATGGAATTCCTTGCTCCAATCTAGGAAAGCCAGAAAAGGCATACTGACCATTTTATGTTTCAGTGTGTCAAAGCTCTACTGACATTCCTCTGACCATTGAAACCAAAAATATTTATTTAACAACTTCTCCATGGGTGCTTTTATCCGCACATAGCCCTTGATGAACTTCCTGTAGTATCCAGTATGTCCCAACGCAGTGCGCAGTTGTCTAATCGAAGTAGGAGGGGGTAGATCAACAATGATGGCAATCTTGGCAGGATCTACCAGTAATCATTGCTTACATACAATATGGCCTAGCAACACTCCAAAGGGTGAAAATAAGATACAATTCTTCAGGTTCATGGAAATATGACATTGCCTACACTTATCCAGCATTAGTCTTAAACATTCAATATGATTTTGCAATAAGCTAAAAATAGTCCAATCATCAAAATATGCTTCCAAAAATTTATGTAAAAATTCCTTGAATGCTTCGACCACCACCATAGAAAAGATGGTCGGTGCATTCTTCAATCTGAAAGGCATCACTGTGTACTGGAAAGAAACCCATTCCATTGCAAATGTGGTCTTATGGCGATCTTCCTTAGAAATCATGATCTGGTGATAACCTGAAAATCCATCCGTGATGGAGTAAACTTCATGTCCTCCTACATTATCTAACACATCATCAGTAAAAGGTGTAGGGAATGGATCATACAAACATGCATCATTCAACTTTCTCAAGTCTACACAAATTCTGATCTCTCTTGCCTTCTTATATTGGACCACCATAGGGCTAATCCATTCTGAATCTTCAACAGGTTCTATGATTCCTACTTCCAACATTTTGTCTAATTCAATCTTGAATTTCTTCTTATACTTGGGATTCAATCTGTAGGGTCACTACTTGACTGGTCTTGCATCTGGTTTTAAGGGGATCTTTATTTCTCCCATGGGCCCTTTAATGCCCTTCATGTCGATGAACTTGGTTGGAAATAAGTCTTGATATTCATGAAATAATTCTGTGATCTTGTCAATGGTGGCATCATCCCAATAATCTCCCACATTTGCGATATTAGGTGCTTGCTCTAGTCTAATATTAACTTTCTTGATTTTGATTGACTTTCCAATAAAAGGTAGTTCAACTCCTAGTCCTTCTATGTCTCTCTTTCCTTCTGTTTCTGCGATGTTCACATTCCTAGGATCATCGTCCTCATCAGCATTGATATTGTAACAACCTTGAAGTTTATGAAGAGGTGTAGTCCATTCATCCTCTTCTTTCTGACCAGGGAGGTTAGGTGCCTCCTCAAAGACTTTTTGTCTTACAACTTGTAAATATTGATCTAATGTGGGGTACTGAATTTCAAATAAGAATGTAGCTACAAATTTTTGAGTCATACCATACCAATCTATAGGGGTGAGGTGCAATTCTGCTTACAGATACCAATTAATAGGCATTGTGTTCAAAGTGTTAATGAATTTATGCACCCACTATTCTTGATGAATGTTGCTTCAGACCTCCCCGCAACTTCACACATGGTCCTTCGGATAACTCTGACCTATGTATCGAACTTCAAATCCTTTGGTTTGGTCTGAAAAGCGCACTTTCATCAAAGTGCGACATTACACCCAGTTCGCGATGTTCTTATTATGTGTTCCCCACCATCTCACTGGAGTTGCTTTTAAAACTTCGTCCAGTGCCAACAACCTCTATTGTACTGGTACAATTTCTTCAGAATCCAATAAGAAAGTTTATGAGTGATTTAAACCATCAAATGTGGGTAGATTACTTACTTATGTGCCAATCCAATGAACTTCCGTGGTCAATATACCACACCTCTGCACATAAAATTCATACATTTTGTTCTTCCAGTTCTCCAATTCTTCTTCCAAATATGATGAACATGCATTGTCACTTCGCCAGCTTAAATTCCCATATGTTGTAGGATTAATGTAATCATGTTGTCTTGTTGTCAATTTATATATGTTCTCCAGCTTGTATGTGTGGTCTTATTCTCTGATGAGTTCCGTGTATCTGCGACCTTCATCAAGATCCAGAGGTGCAATGACCCTAAGGCCATCACCTTGAAATTTCATTCTTCTTTTCTTTAAGTCAATGACAGTGGAATTTTTGAAAGCCCAATCAATTCCTAACATCTCAACATGAGGACAGTTATTGTCAACTATCTCAATCACCTCAAAGTCCACAAATGTTCTTACCCCATCGATGTCCAGAGGGACATGCTCCAATCTCCCAAAGGGGCTTACTGCATGTTGATTATCCATCCTAATCTTGATAGGGGAGTAAATCAACTTGGGTTTTCCCATCAGTGCCCAGGTCTTCTTCGTCATAACATTAAATTCTAACCCTAAGTTGAGGACCACATAATCTATTTCATAATCCCCAATTTGAGCATAAGGTGCAGTTCCTTGTTTGTCCTTCTCTTTCTATATACTTTATGAATTGGTTTGTTCAATGGAGGGTCTACCCTTCCTATTTCATACTGCCTGATCAAATTTTGTAGTTCTTGTACATATCTTTCATCCTTAATCAAATTAATTCAAGTACACAAGAATTCCATAAGCTTGCTTACCTCTTTTCGTCCTCTAGGTGAAGCTAATTGATCGATTGCCATAGGCATTCCACATTCTCTCACTTCTAGTTGTGTCTTTGATGAAGAAGCCTGATATCTTCCAAACTCTCTTCTTACCTCTTCAAATGTCTGCTTTTCTTTATTTGGATCAAACATTTGTGTCTTCTCTGCATCTCTTCTAACCCTTGATTCTTCTGTAGTCTTTTCTTGGCTCACTTTTTCTTCTCCCGTAACAACTCCTCCTCTAGTGATAACAGCGACTCTGGGATCCTCTCTACAAGGTTCTGCTGAGATTAGTTGTACTTGTTGGTTTCCTCCTCATCTCTCCTGAAGTTTGGCTAACATCACAGGACAATCTTCAATAACATGTTCAAATGAGTTGTAGTAGTTGCAAGTGGTACAAGGGTTATGGAAGTCCCTTTCCAAGTGTTCTAGTTGTGTGCAGTTATAAAAAATGATCTGACCTCGACCTCGACCCATGCCTCATCCTCATCCTCTTCCCCTGAATCCACCATGAGGGTTGAAGTTTCCTCTTCCTGGAGAGTTAAACTGCGTAGCATTTCCTTCCTGTTGAATCTCTCCTTGAATCCTATATGTATCTCTTAACCTTTCATGTAGGAGATCATAAGCCCTACAATCCTTCTCATCATGCTCCACAAATTTACAGAATGTGCAGTAAAAATTGGTAGGTGTCTGGACATATTTTTACATGTAATAACATTCACCAGGGTGATGTCTATTTCTACATACCTCGCACCAGGGTACAGTAAAATACCTCAAAGGGCTCGGAGCTCTAGAGGCCAATTATTCATGTAATAGGGGAAAATGCTCCTTTCCATGGCCCTCTAACTTGCATCTAATACACCAGATGTATTCTCTTTTATATTTTCCCTTTTCTTTCTTCATATCTTCGAATTGCAGAGATAAGCTAGTTAGCTAAATCAAAATTTGACTCATACCTGAGATGGATTCTCCCATAGGGGTTGATTCTAGTTTCATGGTGATCTCCAATGCCTCAGCCTGTGAACCAACCTTCCGTTGCATCAAAGGAACTATGATGTGTGGTAAGAGGGCAACAATGAACCAATCCTTGTTCTTCTTTTCAGGGATCTAAAAATGAAAATGGCTTGTCAAGGTCTTAAACCTCTGATCAAACTCCCAAACAGGTTCAGCTACTCTCTTCTTGATGTCTTTCAGTTTTGTAATGAACTGTGAATCTGACTTAGGTATCTTGAATTCTGCACTCAATGCAGTCTTGATATTGTTCAGCGATTTAGCTTGTGAAACTCCTTTAACAAACTTCACATACCAACTCAGCGCACGGTCTCTCAAGGTAGTACTAAACTAATCTCTCTTAACAACTTCATCACTAACTTGCTTAATACTCCATAAAGCTTCACATAAAAACTAGTGTTGATCAGGATCTTCAAATCCATCTCCTCTAAAGATAGGTAGCCTCATTTCATCTGCCACTAGATCTTCTTGGGTTTCTTGATTGAGTATGTACTAAAATGATGGTAACAATGCTCTGAGTGCTCTGGTAAATCTGACTACTCTGGTTACTTAAGGCTGCTAAAACAACAAGAGGAGTAATAGAACTTACTTCGACAGTCGGCGTAGTTCCTGAAGTTTCCGATTCTTCCTGAAGAGGTTCTTCAGTCTTCTCTTCCTATGCCCCAAAGGACACTAATTGTTCCTTGTTCAATAATTATTCTTCTTCTCCACTATAGAACCCTTCATTATGTGCTAGTGGTTCATGGCTCTGCTCAAACAAGTTTACTAGAGGGACCTCTTTGAAGGTTCTCCCACTGCGGGTATGTCCAACCTATGCGTCGTTGTCACTGTCGAGTTCTTGAACATTAGTTTTCAATCCGATCGATTACTGTATTTTCAATATGTTCTTCTCATGCAATAGCATCTTGATCTTCAACTTCAAAAAGTGTAAAAAAATTCCTCTAGGTCCCTTAAAGAAATATCTCTCTGCTTGGCTATATGACTCAACCCTATCAATAGCAAACTCAGTGATGTACCCTCCAATAGTACTATCAAAACAGTGATCTACTGCTCTTGACATGACGTTATTAACTCTCTTGACCTTCTTGATCAACGCTGACGTCCAAACCACAGGTGGTCAAGATCTGATCTCAAACTGGGTATCTACTAATTTGGCTAATCACTCATATAGTTCGTTATGAATTCCTCCAAAGAAAATCTCATGTATATCAGTAAAGATATACCTTTCCAATCAATCCTCTATACTAATATTAGAGTTCTTGTTCTGGGCTTTGGAGAAGTCTCTTTCTTTTTCTTCTATCCACTTCTGATTCTTTGTCTTCAATGAAAACCACCTTAACATTCCCTCAAGAAGATCTCGGTCCCGACAACAGAACCATTTGTTGGCACAGGGGTAGACCCAGGGTTCAAATCTAATAGCACACCAACAAGCCCTAAATACTGGTCCTTTTGGAAACACCTACGAAGCAGATGTAGTCTCACCTGAAGTAGAAATAGGGGGTTGCAGGACATAGGTGTCTACAACCAGAAGGAATGCAAAGTGGATCCAGAACAATAACACACAACAGCTAGATATTATTTACCAACTTAAACCTACTTCGCACAGTTATATCTTTGATCTAGCTCAATAATGCAATAACAGACTAATAGGAAGCAAAGAACACAACATCAACCATAGAATACAACAAGATATATGTGGTTCACTCTCTCCCTAGGGCTATGTGCACAGAACTGTGTTTCTTGATATATTATGTGAAAACATACAGTTCTATCTACGCACTTAGCTTGCATATCTCTCTCTCTTTCTCTCTTCTCTACTCCCCTCCCTGTGCACCCAGCTGCCGAGTTGATCTTCGCACCCAGCTAAAGATCTTACAATACAAGAATGCTCTCACACACAACACTTCTTCCTCACACAACAATAATCACTCAACAACACAATAACGATGAACCCAAAATGAACAATGATCAACCTCCAACAACAACGAACCCCTCTTCTCTCATATAGGTCATTATTTATACATTACAATGAATCTTATACAACCTTAGGCCGAAACCTAGGTGTCAAAACCCTAAATACCAAAACCCTAGGTGTTTAAAACCCTAGGTCAACTTGACCTACATTTTCAAGGCTTCACCAGCCTATATTTCCTTCTTTCCCACGAGGTGCTCCAAAGAATCTGTTGGTGGATTTTTCTTCTTGTTGAGTTGTCCACAATCCATCTTCCTTGCTTATCTGTCTTCCTCAATATTCTTGTTCAATGGCTTGCTTTCTCTTACTTCACTCCTTCTTTTCTTCTTCTTTGACCACTTCGACCCATTCTCAGTCAATGTGCCTTCCACACAGTTTGGACATCGTCTTTTCTCTTCCTTTTTCTTCGCTTTCTTCCTTAATCCATAACCAAGGGCCAACATAAAGCCTCAAGGAATAAGTTTGAGGAGACCCTAAGAAGTTTAAGTCCTAAATCAAATTGTCAACCTCAAGAAAACCCCTATTTTGAGTCGAAAGGATGCATAGTCATTGATTTGGTATGGCAAAAAGATCGTGACCATAGGTTGGAAGGAAAGGTCAACGAAATAACCCAGTGCATGATTTCAATGGGACTCTAATGGGAGAGTCACTGAGTCAACAAGATTTTTTGATTTATCAGAAAGAGGGATGGTGAATTATGTACTATTGATGTTAGGCATAAAACCATTGGAAGACAAACTGTCGAAGTTCAAGACAATGGTCTTTGAGGGAGTCTGAAGTCTAGGTAGTCTGAGTAATGTCGATCCACCCGGATGTGTCCTGTAGGATCTCAATTGTTTGATATCCTATGGTTTGTTTTAGGGAGGAAGGAATAGGAACCTTATCCACCATGCATTTATAAACCTCGGGTGCATCTTGATAATCAAATAAAGAAAAATAATATCGTTAGATCCATCGTAGTGAGCATCATCATAGTGAGCTGGCTAGAGTGGTTTATGACACTGAAGTGGATGTACTCCAATGGTGAGGGACTACGAGAGAGGATGAGAGTTATCAATCATAAAGTGGAAGTGATGTGATCTTAGTCATAGGATCGTCGTGGGACGCACCCGTTCATCTACAAAGTAGTTGAAAAGAAGGGAGATAATTTTTGTGTGGATTAAAGGACCGATGAGATCAATTTCATTGGTTCCTGAGTCTGAGATTCATGGGATCTATTGGAATGAAACTGTTAGAATGAAAATTTAAGTCTAAAACTTGTTGTTTCGATGAGAAAGAGTTCAAGTAATTCTAGAGCATTGTTTTGGAGGCGATAAGTGACTCTAACCATCCAATTGAGGGTGTATATGCCCCTAGTCATTGCAGAGAACTCTGTAGAAGGATTTCTTGGGTAATTTGGGGGTCGAACAAGTAAGGTTTTACACAATAAATATTGTGATAAAATAAGTCCTCACCTAAACAGTGATGAACTGAAACCTGGGAGAGTAAAATCGAATACTTACTCTGAGGAAAGAGAAAAAAATCAAACATCCCACTAGCCTAAGAGGTTTAAGGGTTCGGTTGTGTTACAGAGTGGTATCAAATTAGTGTTCAAACTCTAGAATTGAATGGGTCACTGAGACGGCTTGATTGTTCGAGAAAATATTTATTTTCCCAAGAATGCATGTTATAAATTGATTAATGTAATGCATAAAAATGAAATTATAATCATCACATAGGATGTATTGAAAGAAAAGCAGAGGTGAGTGGTGTAGCATAGCATGGAAGACACCTCACACCTCATAGATGAGGAATCCAATGGCTGGAGGGATAGAGAAACCCCTCAAGACTTGGTAGCTACTTTCAGAAGTCTAAAGGAAGACAATGAGAGGATCATGAGAGCTCAGTATGAGAAGGAGAAGATGAATGTAGTGCTACTGCAAAGCTTGTCAAAAATTCAAAAGCATCTGTAGCAAGGCCCAACCACAATTAATGGAGAATTGCAGCAATCAGAGAGGTTGAAAACCTCTTCATATGCCCAAAAGCATTAAGCCATAGAAATATAGGAAAGAGTTCTTCCAGGAAGATGGATCAGGATGTGAATACATGCATATCATGTGGAAATATTTCCATAGATTCATCCAATGGGAAGTCTGATTCCAAAGAGTTGTCCAACAGTGAAACTAGATTGAGTGTTCCTAGGAAGAAGAAAAAGAGACACTCACAAAGTTCTATGATGAAAGAATTAAAAAATGTTAAGGAACTTACGTTTGATGCAGAAATCAAGAAGGGAGAAGAATTCAAGGCTTGGATGTTCAAGCTGAAGAAGTATTTTCAGGTATAAAACTACTCAAAAATTACCAAGGAAAATATTGTTGTCTTCAATCTAAATGGAGAAATTTCTATTTGGTGGGAAGACCTCAAGTAAGTCAAAGGAATGAAAGAGGGAAAGTTGACCTGAAAGCAGTTTGAAAAGTGTAATACCCCAAGGCCGAGCCCCTTCTGAATTGCAATTTTTATTATAGGCTGGTGAGCCAAGTGGTTATAAGCTAAAAGACTTATGTGTTTATTAGGCTGGTGAGCCAGATGCTAAGGCCAATGAGCCTAAATTTTGTATATGTAATTATGAAGAAAATTAATAAAAATATAAACACTATTGCATGTAGACCGACCACGAAGAAGAGTTATGGGGGACTAAGCTCCACTAGGTAGAGTAAGGAAGGGGGGGATAAGTATTTAGACCTAGGGGGGGATAAGTATTTGGGCCTAGGGGATAAGCTAGGGGGCTTACCTCTAGAGGAATAATATTTTAATATTATTTCTTGAAGACTAACATGAACATGATATGTTTTTGTTATCCTAAGTTTCTGGAAAGTGGGACAGAGGCTAAATGGAGCACATGCAACTCCAGGAAGACAAGTGTCGACCTCGACACATGCAGTTAAAGCTAACGTGCCATCTTGTGTTGGTGGTTGATCCTGCCATTCTCCCATCTTGCACGTGAACCCGAGAACTCCCTCGTTTGATCTCTACATACCCTCACACATCTCTAAAAATAGAAACCGTGAAGTCGTCATGTGATGCTTCCTATGAAGCCGACGCAATTGTAGTCTCATGAGCCGTGTTGTGAATTAGGGTTAGGTTGTTGCCTTTTTGGGTGTCCATACCCGTTTTTCCTTGTTGTTGTCACCCATACCTGGTTGCTGCTGAGTTGAAGACTGGTTGAAGAGGCAGGTTGTCAGGCATGTGAGCAACTCTCCCAGGTGAGAGAGTTTGTTGCGAAGTGAGTTCTCTTAGAAGGGAGTCCCATAGCAGCTACAGTACTTTGAGACTTCTAGTCTAGCCTGTTGTTGAAGCCCAAAGTAAGGGAGGTGTACTAGCCGATGGACTTATATTAGTGAAGGTGTATCCTCCTGGGGTGGAGCAGGCATGTGGGGAATGAGGGTCTGTGGATTGTGGGCGTAAGTGGCTCCTGGGATAAAAGATCCTTCAGGTTGCTTTGTGAAAGTTCCTTGTTTTCCTTGCCAAGCCTATAATTCCCTTGCCCAATGGAGTTTAGTCCCAACTCGGGGGTGACCTACTTTTGAGAGTGATGAGCAACGCGGTCTAAGGCTAGGAGATTCATGGAAGGTCTGCACGCAGTTGGTGGATTTACTATAGATAAAAGATAAGTATCATTGTTTTTCTTAGTTAGGTATTTTATGCATGTTTTGTGATGCTTGAATGTTATCATGTATTCTGTTTCATGTGGATTTACTGTTAATCTTGTTTGAATCTGAACTACTAGTATTAATTTTGTGTTATCATGATTAAGTGTTTTAAATTCATTAAAATGCATATATATCGTATAAGTGTATATTCCACATGGTAGCATTACCTGGTCTCTGGAGGGTCAGGGATGTTAAAAATTGTTATCAGAGGCATGGTTTCGAAATTGAGCCTGGATGGGCCATGTTAGTGGTTAACGAGACAAATATTTCAGAGTGAATTGTTGTCAAAAGGGACAAAATTCGAGTTTCAGAGTGTCCCTAGGTGCAAGGAGTGCATCAACAGAGTCTTTGACTCAAAAATATCGGGAGAAATAGATTGAATTTTCTCATGAAGGGGTGCAAAGATCTGTTGCAAGGAGTGCACAAATTTGAAAGTTGACTAAGTGTCGAAG
>ML788978.1:223221-248990 GCA_009831015.1 Picea engelmannii
AGGGAGCAAGCCATCCCCCATGGAGCCTAATGTTATCACATTTATTTGTAAAGGGAGGTGTTTCCCTAATAATTTGGAATTTTGGTAAAAAGAGGCAAGAAATGGGATAAAAACCCACTTATCCTAAGTTTTATGTGTGCAAGCGCATCACGTTAAGCAGCGCCTGGATCTGCGCAGCCAAGATCTACGTGCTCAGATCTAAGACATAGGGCCCATATCAGACCCCCCTCATCATTCTACCTTTAATGGGGGGGTCTGAGTTGGTGGTTTTTGAATCCGGCCCCCCACTTCCATGGCTCCTCCTCGTGAACTCGGACGCCCCCCCAAACATTTACCGCTTACCACTCTCCCCCCCCTCCGAGTAGACCACTTATCACTCTCGTTTACCTCTCCATCCTCCCAGTGCCATCTATCCCCCACTCCATCTCTCTCCTCCACCTATCACATCTCCTTCTCTCCCTCATCCTTTCATTGTAGCACAACTATCCTCCACTCAGCTCCACATCATATCCCTCTTCACTTCCGCCTACCATATCCTACCATGTATTCTCCCCTCATACTCCATCTCACCTCCATCTAGGCAGGTTGTCCCCACTGCGCTTACTACCACGGTCTCTCTTCTGCCTCCACATCATGGTCCCGTGCCACTTCACCTTTGTCCTATTACACCTCAGCACACATGTTTTCTGCCTCCCTCATTTTCCCAATCACTTTTCCTCTGTCAAGTCTATCCATTATCCATCCCTCATCCATTGATTCCATGCCTATCATGCCAACCGCCTCTGCCCCGTCATCTATATTCATGTCGACCAACTAGGTCCACTTATAACAGTCTAACGAAGAAAAAAACAAACAAGGGAAAACTACCACGTCCTTCAGGTAAAAATTTGACTCAGGCCTCTCAGATCTCGATGCAACAGTTAATGTAAATAAGGAAGGTGGGTGAGACATCATCTCCTTCCTTAAATAGAAGGCCAATAGGGGACAAATTGTAGAAGCAGATTGCCAGTTACGTTTGAAAGAGATCACATCTGACCAACATCTGCATGCACAGCTTGAGAGAGAAGTTTTTCAATGCAAAGCCTTAAACACATGACATGATCGCATCTTCGGTAGTCGAAGCTAGTTTTGAGTATATGTGGGAATTTTTTTCCATTTTTTTAGTGACGATGGTAGAGCAAAGCTACCGAGTTGTAAAGTTTTAATGAAATCTCTGGTTATCTGGTTATGTATATGCATTTGAGACTTCTTGTTTAATGAAAGTTATCTTTCTTACTCCCTCTTGTTTCCCTCTGATGCTGAAAGAGTTCATGATTGACTGATTCACTTGGATTATTGTGACTGCATTATGATGAATGTTCGATTATAGTGCTGTTATAATTCCTTTCAGTTCTTTGAGATTTGAATTTGAGAATTTGTTGCATTTAAATTGTTCCTCCTTGGGCTGTTGAAAGACCTGATGTTCTCAGCAGACCTATACATTTTCTCACCGAAGTCTTCCTCCTACTCACCCTTACTACAACTTACTATTTGAAGTTAGACTAAGACCTCACCTGCTCGTGCATACCAGTCCAATTTTTGAGTTGAGATGATATTTTCCTGAGACTGCACCCATTTGAACTTTTTATACCCTACCTGTGACATAAAAATCTGATGGGTATTGGTCTTGCCTTTCCCACAATTTGAAGGACGACTTCTGGTGCTAACACATTCCAATAAGGAGGAAAATAGTAGTTCAAGCCCATCTCCTACCAGAAAGCATAGGGGAGCTGGAGTGGATGAACTGAAGGGTGAAATGAACAAGATTAAAAATCCTAATTTTGACAGAGAACATAAGAAAGATGAATATGCAGAGACTTGGATGTTGGGCATGAGGAAATATTTCCAATTGCAGAACTATTCTTCTCATGCAGAGGGAAGAATTTCCATTTATCAACTTGAAGGAAAGGCATCCATATGGTGGGAGCATCTTGTGTAGGTACAACACGTCAGAGAGAATAATGTTACTTGGAGGGAGTTAAAGAGACATTTTGAAAAGAAGTACTTAAATAAGAGATACTATGAAAGAAAGATGAAAGATTTCTTTGAACTCAAGCTAGGCAGCATGACCATTGATGAATATGAACAAAGGTTTTTGGAATTGTTGAAGTATGTTCCCTTCATCAAGGACGAGACTGTCAAAATTCAAAGGTATATGAGTGGACTGCCACCTTCCATCAATGACAAGATCCAATATGATGACCCAAAGAATATGGAAGAAACTATAAGGAGATAAAAATTCTTATATGATCAGCAAAAAGAAAATCCTACTTTCCAGAAACCTTGGGAAGACAAGAAGAAGTTTAAGAGGGAGTAGAGGAAAAAGGGAATCAAACCACCCTTTTTTAGGAATATCCCTCAAGTACAGTCGGGATTTAGAGAGACAAGGAAGACTAGAGTAGGTGAAAAAATGCCAATACAACCACCTATGGAATGTTGGGGCTGTAAAGGAAATCATAGGTACAGAGATTTCCCCCATAGAAATGAAAAAGTGATATTTTTCCACAATGTTTAGTAGGCGAAAACAGAGGAGGACATGGGCAGTAGAGTACCAAGGATCTATGCAGCCCTGGACAACAAGCAAGAAGAATATCAGTCACACATGATTGAAGTGGAAGGTATGGTAAAAAAACCATGCCTTTACTATTTTAATTGATTCAGGGGCTAGCCATAGTTATGTAGATCCTAGAGTGGTGGAAATTTTGCAATTGACGAGAAGAAAACATAGAAAATATTGGCTAGTGCAGATGGCTACAGGAACCAAGAGAAAGGTTATAGAATTGGTTAAGTATTGTCCAATGAACATGAACAAACTGAGAACGAGAGCTGAATTGGGATGGATTGGTTGGACCAACACCATGCCATCTTATATTGTCGTAAAAAATACATTCACTTTCCTGGATGAGGAAGGGAATCAAAGAATAGTCCAAGGAATTCCCAGGGCAGTTACTGTTAGAGAAATCTCAACAATTCAGCTGAAGAAGTGCTACAGGAAAGGATGTCAATTATTTGCAACCCACTTGGAGGAAGCACCTGAGGATAAGGTGTCAAAGATAAAAGACCATGTAGTATTAAAATATTTTGAGGATGTATTCCAGGAGGTACCAGGACTACCCCCGAAAAGAGATATTGACTTTTCTATAAACTTGATGCCTGGAGCAGCTCCAGTATCAAAAGCTCCTTACAGAATGAGTACACCAGAGATGAAAGAAATGCAATTGCAGCTTGAAGATATTCTGAAGAAGGGGTATATACGCCCAAGTGTGTTACCTTGGGGAGCCCCAGTCCTGTTTGTGAAGAAGAAAGATGGGACATTGATATTTTGCATTGATTTCAAACAGTTGAACAAAGTGACTGTTAAGAACAAGTATCCTCTGCCAAGGATCTATTATCTCTTTGATCAATTGAAGGATGCTAAGATACTTTCGAATATAGATCTCAGGTCAGGATATCACCAGGTAAGAATAAAGGATGAAGACATTAACAAGACCACCTTCAAAACAAGGTATGGTCATTATGAATTCACAGTGGTGCCATTTGGGTTGTTGAATGTGCCCATTGTCTCTATGTGCCTAATGAATGGTGTATTCAGGGACTATCTAGACAAGTTTGTCATAGTCTTTTTGGATGACATCCTGGTGTATTCTAAGTCGGAGGAAGAGCATGAAAAACATATGAGGATGGTGTTGCAAGTGTTAAGAGAGCACCAATTGTATGCCAAATTGAGAAAGTGCTCATTTTAGCAAAATCATTTCAAAGGATGGGATAGCCATGGATCTTGAGAAGATAGAATCCATCAGATAATGGTCAGCGCCAAAGAATGTGATAGAAGTCTGATCCTTTATGGGTCTAGTTGGCTGCTACATAAGGGTCATTGCAGGATTCTCAAGGATAGATCACCCCATAACTTCCTTGCAAAGGAAGGAGAAGAAGTTTCCGTGGACAAAATAATGTGAGAGAAGTTTCTAGCGATTGAAGTAGTTGTTAACCAGTGCTCCAATCCTAAGGATTGCAAATCTGAATGAAGATTTTGTAGTGTGCACAGATGCATGCAAAGAAGGAATGGGAGGAGTCCTAAGCCAGAATGGATTTGCAATATGTAATGAGTCCAGGAAATTGAAAGAGCATGAAAAAAAATATGCAACTCATGATTTGGATTTGGTGGCCATCATTCACGCTCTGAAGAAATGGAGGCATTACCTCATGGGAAGGAGGTTTGAACTGAGGATAGACCATAATGGTATGAATTATTTGTTTGATCAACCAACCTTGAATGTTAGGAAGAGTAGGTGGTTAGAATTCCTTTGTGAATACGACTTTGATATCAAGCATATCAAAGGAAAGGAGAACAAAGTAGTTGATGCAATCAGCAAGAGAGTGCATGAATTACATGCTACAACCATTAGCATGTACCAAACTAACATTAAAGGAAGAATTTTGGAAGCTACAAATGCAGATTTGTAGTACATGGAATCGGTAGCAAAGATACAACAAGGTAAGATGCTACAGAGAGTGGAAGATTATAAGTTGGGATCTGATGGAACACTCCTTTACAAAAACAAATTTTATGTTTATGATTATAAAAGAAATGCAAAATGTGCCTTATGTTGGGCACCCTAGATATCAAAAAACTGTGGTAGCAGTCAAGAGCCATTACTTTTGGCTAGGTATGAAGAAAGAGATTGTTGAATACATCGCCAAATGTATGGAGTGTCATAAGGTTAAATCTGAGCACAGGCGCCCAACAGGGTTTCTACAACCTTTACCCATCCTTGAGTGAAAGTAGGAGGTAGTGACATTGGCTTTCATCACAGATTGCCCAGAACAGGAAAGCAACATGATTCAATCATGGTGGTGGTGGACAAGCTTATGAAAGCTGCCCATTTTATTCCATTCAATACTACTCACAAGGTAGATAATGTTTCTAATATATTTATGAGGGAAATAACATGATTGAATGGTGTTCCCAAGACAATTGTGTTTGACAGAGACCTGAAATTCACCTCAAAATTCTGGAAAGGGATATTCAAAGGATTCAGAACGAATCTAAACTTCATCACTTCTTATCATCCTGAGTCCAATGGGTAGACAAAGAGGGTGAACCAAGTGATAGAATACATGTTAAGGATGTATGTGATGGAAAAACCATCTAAATGGGAAGACTACCTACACTTGGTAGAATTTGCCTGCAACAATGGGTATCAAGGATCATTGAAGATGAGCCTGTTTGAAGCACTTTACGGAAGAAAGTGAAACACTCTAGTAAGTTGGGATAACCCAGCTGATAGAGAAGTAGTTGGAACATATTTTCTCAAGGAAATGGAAGAACAAATGCTAAAGATTAAGCAACATTTGAAAGCTTCCCAAGATAGGCAGAAGAGTTATGCTAATAAGAACAAGACCCATAGGTATTTCAAAGTGGGTGATCATGTTTTCCCGAAAGTGAAAGACAACAAAATTTCCCTGAAGCTGGGAAACTATTCAAAGTTGGTAGCTAGATTTTGTGGACCGTTTGAAATCCTAGAAAGTATTGGACCAGTTCCATATATGCTTGCATTTCCTGCATCCATGACTATACATATTGTGTTTCATATTTCATTGCTTAATAAATATATAACTGATGCTAATCATGTAATCGATTGGAATGTGATTCAGGTGGATCAAGAAGGCATTTTGTAGGTGCATCAAGTGTGTATACTGGATCGGAAAATAAAGCAGATCCGAAATTGAGCCATAGGGCTTGTAAAATTCCAGTGGACCTAGTATAGTCCCGAGGAAGCAACATGGGAGCATGAAGATGCTATGCGGGCAGAGTACCCACATCTTTTTGAAGATTTTGGAAATGTTGTTGTTTTTTTGTAAATAAGTTGCACTAAGGACAGTGAAAAAATAAGGGAAGGGGATTGTAATACCCCAAGGCTGAGCCCCTTCTGAATTGTAATTTTTCTTGTAGGCTAGTGAGCCAAGTGGTTATAAGTTGAAAGACTTATGTGTTTATTAGGCTAGTGAACCAGATGCCAAGGATAATGAGCCTGATTTTTGTATATGTAATTATGCAGAACATTAATAAAAATATAAACATTGTTGTGTGTAGACCAACCACGGAGAAGAGTTATGGGGGACTAAGCTCCACTAGGTAGGGTAAGGAATGGGGGGCTAAAAATTTGGGCCTAGGGGCTAAGCTAGGGGCTTACCTCTAGATGAATAATATTTTAATATTATTTTCTAAAGACTAAGGTGAACATGATATGTTTTTGTTATCCTAAGTTCATGGAAAGTGGGATGTAGGCTAAATGGAGCACATGGAGCTCCAGGAAGACAAGTTTCAAAATGGGTGCATGCAATTAAAGCTGAAGTGTTAGATCATGTTGGGGATTTGTCTTGCCATTCTCCCATCATGCTCGTGAACCTGAGACCTCCATCATCTGACCTCTACATACCATCACGCATCTATGAAACCATAAACTGTGAATTCGTCCCATGTTGCTTCCTGTGAAGCTGATGCAATTGTAGTCACCTGAGCCGTGTTGTGACTAAGTGTTAGGTTGTTTCCTTTTTGGGTGTCCATACCTTCTTTTCCTTGTTTATATTGCTATTTTGTTGTTGTAACCCACACCTGGTTGTTGCTGAGTCGAAGACTAGTTGAAGCGGTAGGTTGTTAAGCAACTCTCTCAAGTGAGAGAGTTTGCTAGGAAGTGAGTTCTCCTAGAAGGGAGTCTCGTAGCAGATATAGTACTCTGAGACTTCTAGTATAGTCTATTTCTGAAGCCCAAGGTAAGGGAGGTGAACTAGCCGATGGAATTGTATTAGTGAAGGTGTATCCTCCTAGGGTGGAGCAGACGTGTGGGGAATACGGGTCTGTGGGTTGTGGGCGTAAGTGGCTCCTGGGATAAAATATCCTTCTTGTTGCTTTGTGCAACTTCCTTGTTGTCCTTGCCAAGCCTATAATTCCCTTGCCTGATGGAGTTTAGTCCAAGCTCAGGGGTGACCTACTACTGAGAGTGATGAGCAACGTAGTCTAAGGATGGGAGGTTCATGGAAGATCTGTACATAGTTGGTGGATTTACTCCAACTAAAAGATAAGTATCATTGTTGTGCTTAATTATGTATTTTATGCATGTTTTGTGATGCTTGAACGTTATCATGTATTCTGTTGCATGTGGATTTACTGTTAATCTTGTTTGAATCTGAATTGGTTGCAGTAATTCTATGTTATCGTGATTAAGTGTTTTAAATTCATTAAAATGCATATATATCATATAAGTGTATATTCCTCATGGTAGCATTACCCAGTCTCTGGAGGGTCGGGGATGTTGCAAAAGGTATTTTAGAAAGGATTACCTATCAGAGAAATACTTTGATGGGAAGATCAAAGAGTTCCATGAACATAAGTTGGGACAACTTACCATGAACATCTATGCCAATATAGTTTTAGAGATGATGAGGTATGATCCTTACTTCAAGGATGAGAAAGCATGTATACAATTTCTTCTGAATGTATTTCCATAGTCCTACCAAGACAAAATTGAGTTTGATGAACCTAAAACATTGCAAGATACCATTAGGAAGGCCAAGTGTTGTGATGACCATTCTAAACATAAGAAATATCCTTCTAAGGATTGGAAGAGAAAGGATACAAGTGGATTCCAGAAAAATGGATTAAAATCATTCTCATATAAGAATCTGAAGAAAGGTGCACAATTTGGTCAACCGAGAAGAAGTATACATCAACAAAATTTTCCATCTCAAAGTGGAAACATACCAACAGATCAAGCAAGAGAAATGGTAGAGGAACCAAAGAAAGGGCCTCTATAGTGTTGGGGTTGTGGAGAGACACATCTATTAAGAGATGATCCTCACAAGCAACATGAAAAAAAGATAGTTTATCATGTTCAAGAGGATACTACAGTCAATGATGTGGCTAGAAGTGTGCCCAAAACATATGCAACTGTGGAAAATCAATAAGCATACCACCAAGCTTCAGTAGTGGAATTAGAAGGTAAAATTTCCAAGAAACCCATCTCTATTTTAATTGAACCTATATCTAACCATAGTTATGTCTCACATCAAGTTGTTGAAGCTTGTGAATTACACAAAAAGAGACATGCAAAGGCATGGTTGGTTCAATTAGCCACAAGGACAAAGATAAAAGTGGCAGATGTAATAGAACATCTCCCATTTGAAATGAGTGGACTACATACTCAAGAAACCTTGAATATCCTACCCCTATGATCATATGATGTATTTCTAGGCATGGAATCGTTAGTTCACAAGGAAAAATTGATCTTTTATGAGAATACTTTAGAATGCGAAGATGAAGAAGGAAATGAAAGAATTTTACAAGGCATTCAAAAGCCAATTTCAGTTAAAAAAATATAAACACTACAACTAAATAAATTTAGTAGAAAAGGATGCCCCTTGCATGTAATACAAGTGCTTAATTCAACAGAAATAAAATATCTCAAGGATGAAGATCACCCAATGTTGTGGAAATTTAAATATGTGTTTCTAGAGGAGGTGCCTAGACTACCTCCTAAGAGGGATCTTTTATTTTCAATATATCTTGTACCTGGAGAGGTACTAGCATCAAAAGTTCCCTACAGGATAAGCGCACCAAAATTGGTGGAGTTTAAGGTACAATTAAAAGAGATGTTGGATAAAGGGTACATTAGGCTATGTGTGTCCCCATGGGGAGCACCAACATTGTTTGTGAAGAAAAAGGATGGTAAATTGCACCAACATTATATGTTGCTATTGTTTTATTGGATAGTTTAATTTTCTTGAAATACTAACAAAAATACATAGTTAATCTTCTATTCACTAGTGAAAATATTCTCCTAGATAAAATAGGTAGAATATGATTGCACTCTTCATTTTGCATTCCACCCTTCAATTCATATTCAATAGTAATGATTATCGGGATAGAATCTAGATAAATGAATACCCTATTCCAAATGGTGTGAATTATAATTGGGACTTTACATTAGGGAGGACCCCTATTGTTGAGTATGACACTTTGCCTGCAACACCACATTCATTTTTTAAATTTATTTTAGTTATGTGTTTGCAATTTCATTAAATCTATTATAGTTTATGTTGGTAATATTATAATTATTGTGGGGTTTGGTAATGATGATGATAGTGTTACTATCCACTGAGACCAACATTTGTCTGTCGGACCTTTGTAAACAAAAATTAACTATCCTATTTTATTGTGTTGTTGTTTTTTAACTCAAATCACTTGCAAATAATATTACCAACCTCGCTTGATTTTCATTGGTTAACACATTATAAATATGAGTGGTATTACAAATTATTTGAAAATGAGATCTAATATGTATGTATGATGTTCACAGCAAGAGAAAATGTTTTTAATCTTCTACCTTGTTAGAATTACACACTTTACAAATTCTTTCTTTCCATGTTGTTTTTGGTCTTGTGTACCTCCCAATTTCCTTAAGGAGCTCACATGACTTTGTCCTTCTTTCTGAAATATTTATTTTCTTCTTGAAGCTAGAAATAGTAGAGAGAGACTTTTGATCTTCTTAGGGTTTATGTCCTCTTTATAGTAGACAAATGTTTTCTTATTCTCCATCTTGTTGTAATAATGCAATGTTTCTTTAAAGTTACTTATAAAAATACTATTAATGTGTTGATATTATGAAGGGAATAATTTTCTACTACTCCCCAATACTGGAGCCAAGAATTAGTATATTGTGTCCACCCTCTCTTTAGCCTTGAGTGATTTTTACTAGTGTTTGAAGCTTTAATAGGAAGCCTCTCCTTGTTCATGTTACTAGTCAACTTATACTTGTACATGAAGTACCCTATCATAGCCTTACTCTATATAGGTTGGAGACCATGTTTTAAAAGAAGGATATGGCATGGTATATATTTTTTTAACTATAAGACTATGTATTTAAAGATCTTCTAGATTTTCTCTAAGTTTTGTTAGAAATACTACAACCTTAGACTTATAAACTATATATAATCATTGGGATAACTAGAATGTCAAAAGGAAACTTCTTTTTTTCCTATAACCACAACTCATCTTCTTTAAAATTATTTTCAAAGTAATAAAAATATTTTCTACCTCTACTGATCTTTTATTTTAACTTCTTCCAAATTGTAATTCTGATAAACAAAATTTGAATAAATGATATCAAATAAATCTTTAAATGTATATTTATTTAATGTATAAACTTGATAAAAACTAGTATTATTGGAGTTTTCAGCAATGATAAAAATTGACATTCACCTTTGCTCATGAAAAATAAATAAAAAAATCATAACGATCCAATACTTTTACCACCCTTCAATTTATGTTCACATAAATTAATATCTTTTCAATTTTAGGTTAAACATCCATGAACACAAAGGATATTAAATTGGAGGAGTTTATAATTGAATCATTCACATATATTAGAGAAAATGATGTTTAACTTAAAAATAAGCAATGACAATTGGGTTTAGCTTGGGTGGTTGGGAGGAATGATTGTTATCCTCCCCACCTAGGTTCAATTCACTCAAGTGACATTTTGAGTTCATAATGAGTATATTGTTGTAATGGATTTGATCCCTATTGTTGATATGCTCTAAGCCCGAGAATGTTGTAAGTTGTACAAAATTTTCATAACACACACCTTTCTTGTCCTATTTTTTTGCATATGGAATTCTATCCATTCCAATAGAGCAACAAAATACACCTTGAAATTTAAACAATACCTTTTGCACCTTGTACTTGAAATTCCAATATTTCAATTTCAACTTCCTCTTCTACCAACTAATCTATGATTTTTACCTGATTAGGTGTAGAAGTTCCTTCTCTCGCTGTTATTTATAATGTATTTCCTCTCTATTCCTTTATTCCAATATGAAAAATTTACCACATTTACCAAAATCTCTAAAGGGGAGTCCTATCAAAGTAACCATAGATAGTATTTGTGAGTATATAGAAACATTAGATAACCATGGAGAAGAGAAATAATTCAAACTTCAATAGAATTAGAGGTAATTATTGATAATAAGTTTAGATCCTTTGAAGACAAGAATTAAAAATAGATAGAAAATAAAATATTAGGGTTGGAGACTAAGTAGTAGAAAATGGATCTTAGATTACAAGAAATAGAAAAACAAAGACATGAAAAAAAAAATCAACACAAGAAGGAGAGGTCAAGAATATAGAAATATTAATCCAAGAAATAATATTAAAGAGTTAGAAGAAAATAAATAATAATTTGGCCCTGAATAGTTTGAAAGGTAAATTGGATATCAAATCATCAAAGAGGAGATGAATAATCTTAGAGAGTTATACCATGTGTATAACAAAAGATCCTTCAACCTCATAATTTTTGTTTTAAAAGAGAAGAATATGAGGACACACTAGCACTAGTCAAGGAAGAACTACAAAATAAATTACAAATTTTAACAACTTCTATCATAGAAGGAAAGAGGCTAGGAAAAATAATTGAACATAAATATAGGTTAATTCATGTTAAGGTAATATCTAATAACAAAAAATATGATGTACCTAGTAAAACTCCAAGTTTAAAAGTGTCAAGAATATTTATAAATGAAGACCTCATTTTAGAAGACCAAAATGAATTAAGGAAGAAAGTTCAAAAGTTAAAAGAAGCTAAGAAGGAAGGAAATGGGCAATAGTTAGGAATAAAAAATATTTTATTAGGGATAAAGACCAAAAATATATTAATAAGTAGGAATTTGGGATGCTTCAAACCCTCTCTTGGAACCATCATAGATTTCCATGGAGCAAAGGACCTATGTTAAGTTGGATCCTCAACGAAATTGATCTTATATTGCTTACTAAAACTTGGGGGAATGAAGAATATAAGGTCCCTAACATAGAATGATTTGTCTCGTGGTTGATATGGAACAAGAGATATAACTATAGAGGGATTGGATGCATATATTGTTACATAAAAAATAACATTTTTCCTCCCATTACGTTTTATAAGAAAGACCATTTCAATCAATACATGTGGATGAATATTTAATATATTAATGCTAAGAATATTTATGTAAAAATATGTTATCTCATGCCTATCAATTCTATCTTTTATATAAAAAAACAACCTAGATAAAAATCATCCTTACATTGGATTAGAAAAAGATATTTACAGTTTGAGAAATGAAGGTAGTATCATCTTGCTATGAGACCTTAATTATAGAAAAACGATTAATAAAACCATTATTTTAAGCAGTTATTCCAACTCTAATCCTATATGGATAGATGAGGACCTTGTTTTAGCTAGAAGATATAAAAGAAACTCTGAATACTTGGTTGAGAATTTGTTTGGTACCAAGCTAATCAAGCTCTGCAGCTCTCAATATCTAATAATTTGCAATGGTATAATGAAGTGGATTAAATCCAAATGGATGACTTGTATTTATGGGCTTGGAAACATTGTCATAGATTATGTGATATCTAATATCCCTATATACAAGAAAATATTTAATTTTGACATCTTAAATGATCGCAAGATTGAATTTGATCATAGGCCTTTAACCCTAACTCTAAATTTTTTCATGCAAAAAGTCCCCATTGAAGAGAATTATGATAACTAATAGCACTTTATCTTTGAAAAAAAAAATAAAAAAAATTAAAGGATTTAAATAATGAATTAATTCTCCTATTAAATAAAGACAATATTGAACACCTCTATCATGATTTTGCAACAACCCTCTCTGCTTCCATTAAAAACTTCTATATCAAGGTGTTCTATAAAAAGGAAAATAGAGTAGCCAACCCTTGGTATGATAATGATTGTAAAATTGCTAGAAAATCCATTAGGTATGATCCTAATGAATCCTAAAAACTCGACAAGATAAATAGGTACAAAGCCCTAATTAAAAGAAAAAAGGTACTATATAAATAGAAAGAAAGAAAATATTTTGCGCCTATCTAAGATATATCCTAAGAAATTATGGAGACAAATTATGACTCATGAAACTAAAGAAAACAATTTGATTCTCTTAAGGGACCAAAATTATTTCCTTAAAAATATTTACGAATCCCCTGATGTCATGGACAACATTCAAACCCTTTCTATAGAGAAAGTTTTTTTTTTATAGAAGATATAGAGTTATGGGTTAAGAAACTGACAAAGGGGAAAGTTAAGGACACTGAAGGATACCAAAAAAAATATTAAAAATTGGAGGGCCTATCCTCATCCCTCACATCCACAAGCTCTTCAATTCAACAACCAAGTAGGGATTCCATAAAACCTAGACCTAAAGCCTCATTTTTCCTATTTTTAAAAGTAGGGATAAAAACAATCCCTATAATTATAGGACCATTATTATTAGCCCCATTTTAGCCAACTTATATATGGAGTTATTTGGAAATGAAGATCAACACATGGCTAGAAACCCATAGAAAAAGAGTTAAAGTCCAAGCTAGATTTAGGAGATACCATTCAATTATGGAGAACCTTTCTATGCTTAATATCATCATGGAGGAGTGTCACAATAATAAAACCAATACTTTTGTTGTTTATTTTACTTTAGAAAATATTTTGACACAGTTCCCATGACTAACATTTGATATAGAATAGAAGAGATAAAATTTCCTTTTTAGTTAAGAGTTGTTGTGATAAGGTTGCATGAGAACGTTATTGCCAAGTTTAGGAAAACTAAGTGTTGGTCAAAATAAATTAAATATAATTTTAACATCCTGCTCTTGCGTGCACTCGATGTGACTTATTCTTTGAAGACAATTGTGTGCAAGTGATCTAGTTCATTATATGATTGATTGTTTTGCTTATGGATTATGATGATGAGACTGTGGATTATGATGTTATGTTATGTTATTTATGTATAGACAGGTGTTATTGAATGGTTTCTCCTAAGTGTACAGGAATCTTGACAGATTGAGGATGTTGATGGCATCGATGGACCTCCTTGGACTCCAGATCAAGACAGGGAGTGGATTGTATATGGTTTGAGTATTTATGTTATTGCATATGTGACATATGACGAGGTATATTATGATGTTGTTTATGGATCACTAACATGTTTCATTGATGGATGCAGGTTGACGATTGCTTGCTAATAAGTCTCACATTTGGAGTAAAGGGGTCATGCACGACAACCAGAGATATTGAGGGAGAGGTGTGGTAGCAGCCTTGCCACGACCTACTAGCATTCCTATCATGGCTCGAATGATAGGTTAATGATTACCTAGTTTGAGAGATCCACGATGATGTGAGGGAAGACTGAGACAGTCACTCGCGAAGATTCTAAGGGGCATGAAATAAGGCAGGGTCCTTATTCCTTAGAGGCCCTTAGTCTCCCACAAGGTCACCTGATGGAGTTTTGACTCCAAGGGTTCGACATCTACCAAAATTAGTCAAAAGGATAGTGGTACCCTTGGAGCACATAGTACATCTTGAAGGGCACATTGCATAGATGAAACATGAATAAAGGCGAGTGACACCCTTGGATCATGTAGTGTGTCTTGAAGGGCACATCACGATTTCTAAACACATGTGAGACAATGAACCTAGGTGCCTAGAAAACAATATCTTACCTTGACATGGTCAGCCTTAAAATAATTATTTATAAGTAAAGTTTATTAATTATAATTTTTCCCTTAAATTTTGCTAAGCCTAGTTGAAATTAAAGCCTAGGTCCAAGTAGGATATGAGGACTAAAAATTAATTAAGAAATTAATAAAGGGGGGATGGAGAAAAAGGGAGGGGGAATCAAATTTAATATTTAAAGGAGGAATAAATTATTAAAAAAAAAAATTGTTGTTTATATGCAAAACTTGCAATTCGAACTTAGACAAAAAGGGGAAATTAAATGCAAAAGGAATGTGGAAGATAGAAATGAATCTAGTCTAGAGAACTTTCCTAAAATGAACTCAACTAAGCTTTAAGAAAGGCCTCATTCATTAGGGAAATTGAGGGGATAAAGGGAAAACAAGGAGAGTTTTTAAGAACGCTTTTAGGTGGGCGAGGGAAATTGGAAAATTCATTTAATTAATTAAATAAATTTCTGGTGAAACTAAGGGATTGGGTGACAAGTGTACATGGGAGAATATTTCCTAATTATTTTTTAATAAAAAAAATTTAATGTTCAAATGGAAGTGTCACTAAGAAGAAATCTATAAAATAAATGGCAAAAGAGGGTAATGGATCACAAATGGTATGTGTAAGGTTATGCTATCGGATTTTTCTTGATTGATTTTTCTTGTGGGACTTTGGATACTCAACTTGGATAGAGAGTGGTAGCTCGACCTTGCGAGGCGATCTGGGAGATAGCTTTTCTCTAGATGTGTGCATGGCCCCTTTGCGGTTTAGGGGGCTTAGGGGGAAGAAGAGTACCCCTAGCGATGGCTGGGAGGTACCGGTGAGGAATCGATTATTAGCAAGTGGGAGCAAGGAAGATCACCAACAACTGAAGTTCATCAATAAGTCCAATCATCAATTAAGGTACACATGTTCAATTTCACATTGTAAAGTAGTTAATTTTTGTATGAGGTTTTGTATGTAGATGGAAATGGTTGGTTTTTGAGATCTGTGAGTGATTTTAAGTGTTCCTTGACCCTTGTATTTTTTTTCCTATACCCTTGTCCAACTATATATTGTGTTCACATTCGAAATTCTATTTTTGGGGTCTCAAATATGTGAGTTTGTTGGCCCTTTTCCACCTCAGACTCTAGATTTTCCCTTCTTGACAACAATTTTACATTTTTTCTCAGCGAAGGTATCCCACAATTTTACTTTACGTTGTTGCACCCAAAAAATTGTTTTTAAAACCCCATTGGTGTCTTTGTGCCTTGGTATTTTTACTCTACATCTTGGTTTTCTTATCTCTACATTTGGGATGTTTTAATCTATCCATACCCAGTCATTAATTCGTGTTTCCTTGTGTGTAAGAAAGCTTGGCATTTTCTTTTAAAAACATGATTACACAGCCAACAATTTGCATTTTCCTAGTGTAAGAAGAGGCTTGGCATTTTCTGGCTTCATCTGTTCATCCCCAGCCCAAAAAAATGTGTTCCTTACACCTCTGGAGGAGATTCCTTATCTTCACCCTTCCCATTTTTATATTCTTGTGATTTTTTCCCCCTACATGACTTATTCCTTTCCCAACCAGGTGTGTCAGTCCCCTCACGTTGAGGCATTAAACCTTGCTGTGTGTTTTGCATTTTTTTCCCATGCGCCCCCCTGCTTACTCAATGCGTTGCTCACGATTTGCCTCTACATGGTCAGATATACAAAAACAATTTCAATTTCCAGAGTAGTGGGATCACTTTCTTATTTCCTGATATGCTCCTCTCCTTCCCTTGAACTCATTGCATACTTTGGGTTGGCACCCGATTTTCTTTGATATTCGCGCTTTGGTTCCTACTCCCAGTCGATTTCATCTGTGGTGTTCTCAATGCAATTCTTTAATTTAGTGTTTACATCCAAACCTTCATTACCCAACTCAAGTAATAGCGGAAGGAATAGGAGTCTAAACCAAGGATTTTCGTACCCATCTCGCGGGGAAAGAAAGCACGTGCTTCCACCCTAGTTCTCCACATTTGACATAGATTTTCGTGAGGTTTATGGCCAGTAGAATCCGTCACTTTTCCCAACTTGTTTGGCATTCACTATCTGCATTTTTCCAGCACCATCAATGGAGCGATCTTCCCAGAGATCACTCACCCTGATTTGTAGTATTTATCAGTGACAAGTGTCTCTGCATTTACCCAATGCCCGTGGTTGAGAGTACAGTAAGAAAATATCTTTTTCTCTTAAATCATTTCCATTATTAGGGCGAACACCTTATTTTTCTTTCTTCCTTCATTAATTGATTTAACCAAAAGTTACCTTGGTTATCCCCAAGTGATCAGAGTAAATGATTAGATGGTGGGTACCTAGTCGAAGTTCTTCATGCCTAAAATCCCCTTTTTGTTCTTACTGGAACTTCTTAAAGAAATTTTAAATCTCTACATGAATCTCATGGTATGCTTCATTAGAGTGACTTTGTTACACTCCTTGAGGTCTTGTTGTTAGCCTCAAACACTTGGAATTTTTTTCCCTTACCCTTAACCTCTACCATTCTAGTTGCAACTCATACTCCTACCTGTTTCTTGTGGCCTGTATTCTTTTTATTTCGAAATTTCCTTTATCAAAAATTTGTTCAGTAACATGATCCGGATTGAGGACCAGATGGAGGTCCGGATCGAGGACCTTATGGAGGTCCAGATGGAGGATTGGATTAAGGTCTGGAATGAGGGCTAGATTAATGTATGGATTGAAGGCTAAACTGTTTTGCATTAGTTCGGGGGTTGGAATAATTCCATAACTCTTCCTTGGATTCTTAACTCGGAGACGTAGTTTAAAATCTATTATCTATTAATTGTTACGTCATATTGGTGATTTATTAACTCCTTAAATTAATTGAGAATAACAATTCACTTTGTTATGGATGAATAAGTTATGATCTTCCTTTAATTCCTTTAATGGACATGTGAGCCTTCAAATTTTTATTTATTGCGTGATGCTCATTTTATGAGTTTTAAAAATTCGGTACATGATGAAGGGTAGCATGATAAATTATTTTATTGTTAAGCATGGTTGATATCCTTATAGTGCTTAGTTGGATATGTAAGATAACTTGATGTCCTTACGTGACAGGTGATGATTGATCTTCTTATGGTTTCCCTAGATCTGAATTTTGCATAGACTCGTTGATTGTAATTACACTTATGATTCTTAATTCTTGTAACACTACCTTATACGAATTTCACTTAATCATTACTTGAAGGTTGGATTGAGTAGACTATATTAGTCCCTACACTTTGATGAATTATGTGGATGTATGACTAAAATTCTAGTCTATATTTATGAGATGTGAATGATTAGGGGGATGTAGACACCTCCTTGTTCCTCATAACAGTCGTCATCCGTGAGACCTTAAATGGTTAAAATCAATTGGAACTTGGTCTTGAACATTTCTTATTTGTCCTAGAGGTCCTAACCTTGCAGGGTAGGTTGGGTGTGTAGTATATTATGTGCTTCTTGCGGTTATATTTATGATCCTTATGATTTGTTATGTTATCTTTTGTTTCCTTAAAGATGTCTGATGATGGTCCTTATGAGATGTGTTGAATGTTAAGTTTGTACTATTGTGCATCGTTATTGATGGTAGAATGCAATGATGTTGGGATGTTGTTAATTAATATGTTAATACATTGATGTTCTTTTCATGGTTCACAGTGACAATGTGTCGACAATGTGTCGTATTGGATTATTAATGCATTATTATTGTGTCACTATTATATGTGATTGATGTGTCGACAATGTTGATTGTTTATTGTGATGCTTTAATTTTCCTAACAAAACTTTAAAAAGAAAAAAAAAAACTTGTTGTATGTCGCTTGGTTGTCGTAACGACGGGGTTGTTACATATGGTATCATAGTGGGTTTAACCCCGCGACTTGGGATCATTACGCCTTCCTCTGTATTAACACTAGATTATAGTTGGTCACTAATTAATTTGAATTATATTCATGCAGGTAATAATGGTTGGAGGACGCGGAGGCAGACAATGTGGTGTGAGGGGAGGAGGCACACCACCTCTAGTAGAATCCACTCCAAAGGGGTCTAACCCTCAAGGAGAAGAACAAGTCGTCGAATAGGAACATATAGTTGTAGGGGATGTGGTTGGGTTAATGAGGTCCTTTCATATGATATCAGAGGCCCTAACTAGCCATCTATATAGAGATGAGGCTAGGGCATCGACACCCTCGAAGGGTCCACAACGCGCCCCAGCTGGTACTAGTAGCATTCACTGAGAACTCGAGAAGGTCAAGTTTCCCAAGTTCTTTGGTGCCATGGAGGGTGCAACTGTCGAGGCATGGTTGGAGAATATGGCTATGTGCTTTTCACTTCATGACTATACCTTGAACATGAAAGTACGCATGGAAATCTTTCAGCTAAAGGGAAACACTCTGCTATGGTGGAATATGCTCCTGCTGCAACTGAACATGGATGTTGAAGACATTCCATGGGAACTATTCGAGGAGTGGTTCCGGGAGAGGTATCTGTTGGAGAAATTCATTGAGCGTAAACTAAATGTTTTCAATGCCTTATGGCAGGGAGACCATATGCCTTATGACCAGGGAGACCTTATGACAAGGCCCATTTTATGGAGATTCTTTGGTATGCTCTACATCTGAGCACCGAGAAGCTTAAGGTCAACAAGTTTGTATTAGGCCTTAATGTCAACATCCATGTGAAAGTGAGGATTTTAATGCCTCAGACATTGCACAATGTTGTCTAGAAGGCCCTTTTAGATGAGGAAGAGCTCATCAGCAGGGGTCAGAGTAGGACTCTAGTGAGACAAATGGGACAGGCAATATATGGTGATCAACAACATCAGACACCAGCTAGACATCCACCAGGGTATTGAGGCACTCTGAGAGGATTCACATTCACTACACCACAATGTCCGGTGCCTTGCCAACAGACTCCCTATATAGGACCTCAGCACCAACAACAACGACGTTCACAACAACATCAGTTCAAGCATGTTCAGCAAAACAGACCAGGGTTTCAGGCTGATGGGTCATTAGATTCTACTTCGAGGACCAGGAGTACTGGGCCAAAGACCAGATGATAGACATGTGGAGAGCCACATTACCATCGTGATTGTTTGGTTGAGAGGGACAGAGCAACTGGGTCAGTCGGGCAGACTACCGTGGGAAAGTCCCATTGAATTCATGCAGTGGTGAATAACCACCAGGTCGAGCACCAATGTACTGTGCTCAAGCCGTCAGGTACCATCACTGACCGGACCTTTAGTATTTTGATATATCCAGGTGCTATAGAGAGATTTATTTCTAGTGCAACGCTAAAAATAATTAAGGTAAAGGAAGTCAAACATGATGAGTTTAGCTACGTGGAAATGGCTTCGGGAGCCAAGAAGAGGGTTGGAGGAAAGGTTATGGGTTGTATCCTTAACCTGGAATATTTTTTCACAAAGTCCAACCTGTACATCACAATATTAGGATCTTATGATGTCATGATCAGTATGGATTGGTTGGAATCACATGAGGTGATACTCAACTGTAATATGAAACGGTTGAGTTTGGTCGATGATGAGGGACAAAGGCATGTGATTGTAGGAAGGAACTAGGGAGTTTCCCTAAGTTTCATCTCTTCCCTATAGCTACTGAAGAGAATGCGCAAGGGGTGCAAGTTATATGTCATCCTTACATTAAACGAAAAGGGCATGGAGGAAGGAATAGAAAACCTTTTGTTTGTAGATGTATTCCCAAAGGATTTACCAGGGTTGTCGTATGATAGGGAATTAGAATTTACCATCGACCTAAAACCAAGGACTGAACTGATAGCAAGAATGTCGTATCGGATGTCGACCCCTAAGTTACAGGAGTTGAAAATGCAACTGAAGGAGATGCTAGACCTAGGACTTATACGCCCAAGTGTGTTGCCTTGGGGTGCACCTGCTATTTTCATACAAAATAAGGATGGGTCATGGAGACTCTGCATTGACTATCGTCAATTGAACAAGGCAATGATCAAGAACCAATATTTGTTTCCAAGAATAGACGATTTGTTTGATCAGATGAAGGGTGCAATGGTGTTTTCGAAGATTGACTTGAGATCAGTGTATCACCAGTTATGGATCAAGGAGGAAGACATTCCTAATACTGCCTTCAAGATGATGTTTGGACATTACAAGTTTATCGTTTTACTATTTGGACTAACAAATGCCCCAGGGGTATTCATGATCTTGTTGAATCGGGTGTTTCGTGATTACTTGGACAAGTTCATTCAAGTATTGATCGATGATATTTTGATTTATTCTCAGATGATGGAAGAGCATGATGAACATTTGTGCTTGGTACTATGGTGTCTTCAAGAGAAAAAATTGTTTGGGAAACTCTCGAAATGCTCTTTTTATCAATCAAAGATTCATTATTTAGGGCATGTTATCTCCGACGAAGGTATCATTGTGGATCCATTGAAGGTAGAGGCTATTATGGAATGTCCTGTCCTGACGAATGTTCCAGAAGTGCGTATCTTCATGGGTTTAGCGAGATATTAGCGAAATTGCAACAAAATAACAATAAGTTTGTGTGGACTGAGAAATGCGTGGAAGCGTTTCGAAGGCTCAAGGAGATGTTGACGACAACATTGATACTAAAATTCCCTGACATGGATGAGGGCTTATTGGTATGCACTAATGCATCCAAGGAAGGCTTAGGCAGAGTCTTGATGCAATATGGTCAAGTGATCGCTTACATATCGAGAAATTTGAGAAAGCATGAGGAGAACTATGAGATGCATGATTTGGAGTTATTATCCATTCTTTATTCCTTGAGAGTGTGGAGACATTACCTAATTGGATGGAAATTTGAACTAAAAATGGACGAATGTGGTTTACAACACATTTTAACGCAAAGCGACTTGAACGCACGACAAAGCCATTGGTCGGAACTGCGTAGCGAGTACAATTTCAGGATTACCTACATAAAGGGAACAATGAACAGAGTGGTTGATGTGCTGATTCGAAGACCACACATATTTTCGGTGATACCTCTTCAAACGAATCTACGTGAAATGATTCTAACTATACAACATGATGATGACAGGTATCAAGAAGTTAAGGAATTCATCAGACAAAACACCATGTTGGTACCAAAATTGAGGGATTTACTGTGGACAATGATGGATTAATGAGATATAATAACTGGATTTATGTACCTCCCAACAATGAATTGAGAAGTTTGATATTAAACGAAGCTCATAGAGTAGTGTACATGGCTCATCCTGGAGTCATGAAGATGTGTGTAGACCTTAAACCCTTATTCTTCTGGAATGGAATGAAGGTGGACATAGTCAACTACGTGGTGAGATTTATAGAATGTCAGCAAGTAAAAGATGAACATAGACATCCGACGCGATTACTACAACCACACGCTATTCTAGAAATGAAATGGGAGGTCATTTCTATGAACTTTATTGTTGGATTGTCATTGATGGAAAGGAGGCATGACTCGATTTTCATGGTAGTTGACACTCTGATGAAGAGTGCACATTTTATCCCTGTGTGTACAACGTATTAGGCACTTGACATAGCTAGAGTATTTATCAATGAGATAGTGAGACTATATGGTGTTCCTAAGAGGATCATATCGGATCGAGGATCGATGTTTACCAGACGATTTGGACTAGTTTCTAGGAGGCCTTAGGAACCCAAGTTAACTTTAGTACTGCATATCACCTGGAGAAAGACATGAAGACAGAATGAACAAACCAAATCTTGGAGGATGTGTTGCATATGTACGTGATGGATCAACATAAATGTTGGGAAGAGTTCTTTCCATTGGTAGATTTTGCATAAAACAACAATTATCAAAGCACCATTAAGATGGTGCCATTAGAGTTTCTTTACGGGCAACCATGTCAGACGCTTTTGAATTGGGATCAACCTGACGAAGTTTTGACTCCAAGGGTTAGATGTCTAACAAAATCAGTCAAAAGGTGAGTGGCACCCTTGGAGCATGTAGTGTGTCTTGAAGGGCACATCGCATAGATGAAAAATGAATAAAGGTAAGTGGGCACCCTTGGATCACATAGTGCGTCTTGAAGGGAACACCGTTATTTATAAACATAGGTGAGTCAATGAACCTAGGTACCTAGAAAACAATATATTACCTTGACATGGTCAACCTTAAAATAATTATGTATAAGTAAAGTTTATTAATTATAATTTTCCCTTAAAATTTGCTAAGCCTAGGTCCAAGTAAGATATGAGGACTAAAAATTTATTAAGAAATTAATAAAGGGGGGATGAAGAAAAAGTGGGGGGAATCAAATTTAATATTTAAAGGAGGAATAAATTATCAAAAAAAATTAATTGTTGTTTATGTGCAAAACTTGTTAAATTTGAACTTAGACAAAAAGGGGAAATTAAATGCAAAAGGAATGTGAAACATAGAAAGGAATCTAGTCTCGAGAACTTTCCTAAAATGAACTCAACTAAGATTTAATAAAGGTGTCAGTCATTAGGGAAATTGAGGGGATAAAGGGACAACAAGGAGAGTTTTTAGGAACTCTTTCAGGTGGGTGAGGGAAATTGGCAAATTAATTTAATTAATTAAGTGAATTTCTGGTGCAACTAAGGGATTGGGTAACGAGTTTACCGGGGAGAATATTTCCTAATTAATTTTTAATAAAACAAATTTAATGTGAAAATAGAAGTGTCACTAAGAATAACTTTATAAAATAAATGAAAAAAGAGGGGAATTGATCATGACTGGTATGCGTAAGGTTATGCTACCAGATTTTTCTTATGGGAGTTGGGATACCCATCTCGGATAGAGAGTGGTAGCTTGACCTTGTGAGGTGAGCTGGGAGCTAGCTTTTCTCTGGATGTGTGCATGGCCCCTTTGCAGATCGGGGGGATCATGAGGAAGAAGAGTACCCCTAGCGTTGGTTGGGAAGTACCGGTGAGGTCTCGACAATTAGTAAGCGAGAGCGAGGAGGATTTCCAGCAACTGAAATTCATCAACAAGTCCAATCATCTGTTAAGGTACACAGGTTCAATTTCACATTGTAAAGTAGTTAATTCTTGTATGAGTTTTTGTGCGTAGATGGAAGTGGTTGGATTTTTGGATCTGTGCGTGACTTTAATTGTTCCTTTCCCCTTGTATTATGTTTCCTATACCCTTTCCCAGTGTTGGTTATTATTTATCTGTCTGATTTTATAATACACTTGATTGACCCAGGGTTCATGTCTATTTTGGGGTTCCAACAGAGCCTCTAAAACTATTGACCCTCCTAGTAAACCAGAAGGAAACACAACCTACAGAGTGCACTACGTCATCTCACACGAGATAGTCTTAATGGGTGGATGCAATACACATGTGTTTGTAGCCCAGGACTGAGTGGGGATCTAGGAAGTGTGCACTAAGAGTTCTATTTCAACTTATTAATGCAATAAACTGTCATGCATAAAATATAATCAACTCATTCATTTAGCATATCAAAAACTACTTAAAATAGTAAAAAACACATGCATTCAATCACATAACACATGTTTTACCGTGGTTCACCCACCTGGGCTATGTCCACAAAGATCTAGCTTCTCGGCTATTTTATTATAGAAGTTCCAAAACTACAGTGATGTGCGCTTTACAACTCCTCTCAGTTGGGTCGATATCTATTATGAGGTGAACTAGATCGCACTAGGATCCTCAGCCTGTGATCTAACCCTCAATATCTACCCTCCTTACTCCTCTCCAACTCAACAACTTGCAAAATTAGGTTGTATAGCAAAATATTACAACTAGCTATCAAAACATGACTCCTCCTCTAGATTCTACTTCCTTGCTCCACTCGCTAACTCCACTTATCAACCCCCTCTATGAGACCTAGGTATCTATATTTATATGTTTTTTCTAGCCATCCATTACAATGCGTTTCAAAAACCCTAACCCTAACGTCGTTAGGTCTTCCAGGCATGTGCGCGTGCTTCTCTTTCTTCTAGCTGTCGCTTCCCTCGTGCATGACTTCTTTCCCAAAATAGCCTTTATTTCCACTTTCGCCTTCTTCCAATAGGTCCCCAACACTAACATGTGGCTCGTCACCTAAGCTTTGTGTTCTTCGTCGATCTCCCTAGTGATTGCCTGGAACTTATCTCTGAGCTCTTTTTCTTGCGTTTGAGCCTGCACAGTTTTCTCCTTGAGTGTGACTATTGTCTATGATGCAATATCGTCACTGATCAACCCTGTACACTCTGCCTGGGTCTATGCCATATATGTCTTGGCTTCCTCTGCCTACGCAATGACCTCTGTGACTCACTCATGGAGCGCTTCCATTTGAGCCTGGAACTCTTTTGTTGCATCTGCGCAGTGGTGAGTTATGTCTGCAATTTCTTCATATCTTGCACCCCTTTGATGCGCTATGTGATGGAAATTGTCTTCTGCCTTTGCTTGAGGTCTTGGATAGATGTGTTGATCATTTATTCTTCCTTGTCCCATTGCTGGACCTACTAATATCATTCCATCTTCATCTATAGTTGTGTTTCTTTGTCAAACAAATCGGCTACTGCATTGACTTGTCATTCTATATCCTGTATCTGCTTTGTTTCCTCCTACTTCCTTTGCTCCCTTACCTCTGGTGGAGTGGTAGGTGTGAGATGCTCGCAGATGTTCTCGATCTCATGTTGATATTGATCAATTGTCTACGCAATCTGATCAATATTCTCTGTTGCTGTGAATTCACACCTCTGCGCAGTCTTTGGAATCTTCTTGTAAGCTCCGACCACTTTTTGTTCCAATCCATTCACATGTTCCCTCTCTTCTTTGGTCTCGATCTTTTCCTGCTCATATATCAATTCCATCTTGTCTCGTTTATCCGTTAGCTGCTGTAATTTGACTGTGTCTGTGCGTGCATGAGGCTGTACCTCTTGCGTAACACTAACCTATAGTTTATGCAGAGCCTTGGATGGTATCCGCGATAATAACAACTGTAATTGAGATAATTCCTTTAGAGGTGTTTGCCCCACGATATCCTCCATGCGCAAAATTATTGGTGTAATGTGAAATGTTTCACTTGGCTGGAGTATTATGTGGACTGTATCCTGCTCACTTGCTTCAGGTGCTCCTCCTGTCTGTGATGTCGACAACCTTGTTTCTATGCTACTGTCGACTTCCTGTGCGTCCTCAATCTACTTGAGGAGTT
>ML788978.1:249090-265170 GCA_009831015.1 Picea engelmannii
TTGACTGCTACCACAGTTTTTTGATATCTAGGGTGCCCAACATAAGGCACATTTTGCATTTCTTTTATAATCATAAACATAAAATTTGTTTTTGTAAAGGAGTGTTCCATCAGATCCCAACTTATAATCTTCCACTCTCTGTAGCATCTTACCTTGTTGTATCTTTGCTACCGATTCCATGTACTACAAATCTGCATTTGTAGCTTCCAAAATTCTTCCTTTAATGTTAGTTTGGTACATGCTAATGGTTGTAGCATGTAATTCATGCACTCTCTTGCTGATTGCATCAACTACTTTGTTCTCCTTTCCTTTGATATGCTTGATATCAAAGTCGTATTCACAAAGGAATTCTAACCACCTACTCTTCCTAACATTCAAGGTTGGTTGATCAAACAAATAATTCATACCATTATGGTCTATCCTCAGTTCAAACCTCCTTCCCATGAGGTAATGCCTCCATTTCTTCAGAGCGTGAATGATGGCCACCAAATCCAAATCATGAGTTGCATATTTTTTTTCATGCTCTTTCAATTTCCTGGACTCATTACATATTGCAAATCCATTCTGGCTTAGGACTCCTCCCATTCCTTCTTTGCATGCATCTGTGCACACTACAAAATCTTCATTCAGATTTGCAATCCTTAGGATTGGAGCACTGGTTAACAACTACTTCAATCGCTAGAAACTTCTCTTACATTCTTTTGTCCACTGAAACTTCTTCTCCTTCCTTTGCAAGGAAGTTATGGGGTGATCTATCCTTGAAAATCCTGCAATGACCCTTATGTAGCAGCCAACTAGACCCATAAAGGATCAGACTTCTATCACATTCTTTGGCGCTGACCATTATCTGATGAATTCTATCTTCTCAGGATCCATGGCTATCCCATCCTTTGAAATTATTTTGATAAAATGAGCACTTTCTCAATTTGGCATACAGTTGGTGCTCTCTTAACACTTGCAACACCATCCTCATATGTTTTTCATGCTCTTCCTCCGACTTAGAATACACCAGGATGTCATCCAAAAAGACTATGACAAACGTGTCTAGATAGTCCCTGAATACACCATTCATTAGGCACATAGAGACAATGGGCACATTCAACAACCCAAATGGCACCACTGTGAATTCATAATGACCATACCTTGTTTTGAAGGTGGTCTTGTTAATGTCTTCATCCTTTATTCTTACCTGGTGATATCCTGACCTGAGATCTATATTCGAAAGTATCTTAGCATCCTTCAATTGATCAAAGAGATAATAGATCCTTGGCAGAGGATACTTGTTCTTAACAGTCACTTTGTTCAACTGTTTGAAATCAATGCAAAATATCAATGTCCCATCTTTCTTCTTCACAAACAGGACTGGGGCTCCCCAAGGTAACACACTTGGGCGTATATACCCCTTCTTCAGAATATCTTCAAGCTGCAATTGCATTTCTTTCATCTCTGGTGTACTCATTCTGTAAGGAGCTTTTGATACTGGAGCTGCTCCAGGCATCAAGTTTATAGAAAAGTCAATATCTCTTTTCGGGGGTAGTCCTGGTACCTCCTGGAATACATCCTCAAAATATTTTAATACTACATGGTCTTTTATCTTTGACACCTTATCCTCAGGTGCTTCCTCCAAGTGGGTTGCAAATAATTGACATCCTTTCCTGTAGCACTTCTTCAGCTGAATTGTTGAGATTTCTCTAACAGTAACTGCCCTGGGAATTCCTTGGACTATTCTTTGATTCCCTTCCTCATCCAGGAAAGTGAATGTATTTTTTACGACAATATAAGATGGCATGGTGTTGGTCCAACCAATCCATCCCAATTCAGCTCTCGTTCTCAGTTTGTTCATGTTCATTGGACAATACTTAACCAATTCTATAACCTTTCTCTTGGTTCCTGTAGCCATCTGCACTAGCCAATATTTTCTATGTTTTCTTCTCGTCAATTGCAAAATTTCCACCACTCTAGGATCTACATAACTATGGCTAGCCCCTGAATCAATTAAAATAGTAAAGGCATGGTTTTTTTACCATACCTTCCACTTCAATCATGTGTGACTGATATTCTTCTTGCTTGTTGTCCAGGGCTGCATAGATCCTTGGTACTCTACTGCCCATGTCCTCCTCTGTTTTCGCCTACTAAACATTGTGGAAAAATATCACTTTTTCATTTCTATGGGGGAAATCTCTGTACCTATGATTTCCTTTACAGCCCCAACATTCCATAGGTGGTTGTATTGGCATTTTTTCACCTACTCTAGTCTTCCTTGTCTCTCTAAATCCCGACTGTACTTGAGGGATATTCCTAAAAAAGGGTGGTTTGATTCCCTTTTTCCTCTACTCCCTCTTAAACTTCTTCTTGTCTTCCCAAGGTTTCTGGAAAGTAGGATTTTCTTTTTGCTGATCATATAAGAATTTTTATCTCCTTATAGTTTCTTCCATATTCTTTGGGTCATCATATTGGATCTTGTCATTGATGGAAGGTGGCAGTCCACTCATATACCTTTGAATTTTGACAGTCTCGTCCTTGATGAAGGGAACATACTTCAACAATTCCAAAAACCTTTGTTCATATTCATCAATGGTCATGCTGCCTAGCTTGAGTTCAAAGAAATCTTTCATCTTTCTTTCATAGTATCTCTTATTTAAGTACTTCTTTTCAAAATGTCTCTTTAACTCCCTCCAAGTAACATTATTCTCTCTGACGTGTTGTACCTACACAAGATGCTCCCACCATATGGATGCCTTTCCTTCAAGTTGATAAATGGAAATTCTTCCCTCTGCATGAGAAGAATAGTTCTGCAATTGGAAATATTTCCTCATGCCCAACATCCAAGTCTCTGCATATTCATCTTTCTTATGTTCTCTGTCAAAATTAGGATTTTTAATCTTGTTCATTTCACCCTTCAGTTCATCCACTCCAGCTCCCCTATGCTTTCTGGTAGGAGATGGGCTTGAACTACTATTTTCCTCCTTATTGGAATGTGTTAGCACCAGAAGTCGTCCTTCAAATTGTGGGAAAGGCAAGACCAATACCCATCAGATTTTTATGTCACAGGTAGGGTATAAAAAGTTCAAATGGGTGCAGTCTCAGGAAAATATCATCTCAACTCAAAAATTGGACTGGTATGCACGAGCAGGTGAGGTCTTAGTCTAACTTCAAATAGTAAGTTGTAGTAAGGGTGAGTAGGAGGAAGACTTCGGTGAGAAAATGTATAGGTCTGCTGAGAACATCAGGTCTTTCAACAGCCCAAGGAGGAACAATTTAAATGCAACAAATTCTCAAATTCAAATCTCAAAGAACTGAAAGGAATTATAACAGCACTATAATCGAACATTCATCATAATGCAGTCACAATAATCCAAGTGAATCAGTCAATCATGAACTCTTTCAGCATCAGAGGGAAACAAGAGGGAGTAAGAAAGATAACTTTCATTAAACAAGAAGTCTCAAATGCATATACATAACCAGATAACCAGAGATTTCATTAAAACTTTACAACTCGGTAGCTTTGCTCTACCATCGTCACTAAAAAAATGGAAAAAAATTCCCACATATACTCAAAACTAGCTTCGACTACCGAAGATGCGATCATGTCATGTGTTTAAGGCTTTGCATTGAAAAACTTCTCTCTCAAGCTGTGCATGCAGATGTTGGTCAGATGTGATCTCTTTCAAACGTAACTGGCAATCTGCTTCTACAATTTGTCCCCTATTGGCCTTCTATTTAAGGAAGGAGATGATGTCTCACCCACCTTCCTTATTTACATTAACTGTTGCATCGAGATCTGAGAGGCCTGAGTCAAATTTTTACCTGAAGGACGTGGTAGTTTTCCCTTGTTTGTTTTTTTCTTCGTTAGACTGTTATAAGTGGACCTAGTTGGTCGACATGAATATAGATGACGGGGCAGAGGCGGTTGGCATGATAGGCATGGAATCAATGGATGAGGGATGGATAATGGATAGACTTGACAGAGGAAAAGTGATTGGGAAAATGAGGGAGGCAGAAAACATGTGTGCTGAGGTGTAATAGGACAAAGGTGAAGTGGCACGGGACCATGATGTGGAGGCAGAAGAGAGACCGTGGTAGTAAGCGCAGTGGGGACAACCTGCCTAGATGGAGGTGAGATGGAGTATGAGGGGAGAATACATGGTAGGATATGGTAGGCGGAAGTGAAGAGGGATATGATGTGGAGCTGAGTGGAGGATAGTTGTGCTACAATGAAAGGATGAGGGAGAGAAGGAGATGTGATAGGTGGAGGAGAGAGATGGAGTGGGGGATAGATGGCACTGGGAGGATGGAGAGGTAAACGAGAGTGATAAGTGGTCTACTCGGAGGGGGGGGAGAGTGGTAAGCGGTAAATGTTTGGGGGGGCGTCCGAGTTCACGAGGAGGAGCCATGGAAGTGGGGGGCCGGATTCAAAAACCACCAACTCAGACCCCCCCATTAAAGGTAGAATGATGAGGGGGGTCTGATATGGGCCCTATGTCTTAGATCTGAGCACGTAGATCTTGGCTGCGCAGATCCAGGCGCTGCTTAACGTGATGCGCTTGCACACATAAAACTTAGGATAAGTGGGTTTTTATCCCATTTCTTGCCTCTTTTTACCAAAATTCCAAATTATTAGGGAAACACCTCCCTTTACAAATAAATGTGATAACATTAGGCTCCATGGGGGATGGCTTGCTCCCTTCGAGATGCCAAGAAATATTTTTCATTTTAAGTGCCTTACTATTGGGTTATGGAGATACCTATAGAATTGAAGACAAAAGAAAAATAATATTTACAAAACCATGGGAGCCACTCATGGCTCAGGTAAATAACTTCTTTAGAAAATGCCCATTTACAGGGCCACCAAAAACTTCAACACCCTCTAGATTCTATAGTTTGTAAGTATTATTTGGAAATACCTCAGAAACTTTGAAGGGCCCAATATAGAGGGCTTCAAATTTCCCATGCTTTCCCTTGTATTATCTGGGTGCGTCCCATTTAAGTACTATATATCCCCACTGGAAATCCTCCTTTCTGATCTTCCTGTCGAAGGCCTGCTTGATCTTCTGTTGAAGGTCATGCTTTGTGCCTATCACCTAATCTCTAGTCTATTGGACTTCTACCAGATGATGATTTCTTTTGATCATATCATCAGGCTCTCCTTGATAATCCTAAAAGAACCTTGCTACAAGCAGGGCAAGCTGAGAAGGAAAAACTTCTTCAGTCCCATGTACAAGTTTGAAAGGAGAGATGCCCAGGGACCTCTTTGCTGTGATTCGATCATCCCATGGAGAAAATTTGAGCTTTGAATCCTAGGCCTTCTTATTTTCCTCTAGCAGTCTTTTGATAATCTTTATAAGGATCTTGTTAGCACACTCTGCCAATCCATTTCCTTGGGGGTAGTAGGGGGTATAGTGGATTAATGAAATTTTGAACTGCTCACAAAACTTGATTAATGTTTTGTCCTTGAAGGATGTGGCATTATCAGTGATAATTTTGTTTGAACAACCAAACCTTGCCATGATATCTTCAAGAAAACCAATGATGACTCTGTGAGAAGCACTCCTTGTGGGGATAGCTTCTATCGACTTAGTGAAATAATCTATTGCTGTTAAGATCCACCTTTGTTGACCACTTGAAGGAGGATGAATTTCTCCAATAAAGTCCAGGCCCCACTGCTGAAAGGGACCTGAATCTACTACAGGCTTAAGTGGCAGGGGCTTGAGTTGTTGTTTTCTAGAAAATTTATGACATTTAATACAAGCCTTGACTTTCACATAGACATTCATGAATAGAGTAGGCCAGTAGTACCCAACCCTGATAATTTTGTAGGTTGTGGTCTTCCAGAAATGATGTCCCCCACATAGGTTTCTATGAAAATCAAACATAATACTTTGGGCCTCCTATGGGTCTAGACATCTCAGAAGCACTCCTAGAGGGTATTTCCAATACAATACCTGGTCAATAAGGAAATATCTAATTTCTTTGAGCTTTAAATCTCTTGCCTTGCTCCTTCCCATATCATATGGAGGTTTTAACTTTTGTAGAAAAAATATAATGTCTTGGTACTAGGTACATTCTGTCAATGGAGGGCTATCTTGTGAATTCTTATTGGACAACTCAGCTTGTTTATTTTCTGATCAAGTGTCAATGAAGTTAACCCTGAAATATTTACAATTAGATTCAGCCATCATCTTGGCTAAACCATGACCTTTAAATAGCTTGGTGGGATTTATTTCTAGATCAAACTCAAGGATTTTGGAAATCCGTTTGCTCCTTCTCTTGTCTATGTCAGGCTGAATGAGAATATCCTTCACATAAACTGAAGGAACATAGGTAGTGATCTTTGAATGCAGAACATACACTATGAAACCCTTGAGAGATTTCACCAAGACATAGGCCTTCTTCTCCATGATGTCATATATGATCTTCATGTCTCTCAGTGCTCTGCTGAAAAAGGAAATAGGCTGCTCCAGCCCTTTATGATTCTTCTGCAGTAAAACAACTGCCACTATATCGAATGAAGCAAAGGAAAAAATCAGAAAATCCTTGGAATAATTAGGGTTGATTACCACAGGTGCTTCAGTCAATGTTTTTTTGATTTGGTTGAAGGATTATCTGGGCTCAACATTCCATTTTACTTTCTTTGCCTTCCTGAGCATGGTTGTGATATGCTTCACCGATTCGGAAAAATTGGAAACAAACCTTCTTAGAAAATTAGCATTCACCAAGAAATATTGGACCTCTTTCTTAGATCTCAGGAGTGACAAGGTTTGGATTGCTTCCACCCTACTGGTATCAATTATTAATCCCTCAATAGATACTATATGCCCCAATAATTTTCCCTCCTTCATGGAAAACAACGATTTCTTGCGATTTAAGGAGAGACCAAACCTTTTGCATTTCAGGAAGACTTTTCTTAGATGACAATGTTCTTCATTAGACTTGGAGAAGACTGTTATGTCATCTAGATAGATGACCACAAATTTATCATTTTCTCTAATGAAGGCGATGTCCATGGCTCGTTGGAAGGTTTCTCTTGCGTTCATCAACCTAAAGGGATTTTTGGCATACATGAATGTGCCCCAAGGAGTGGTTAAGGTTGTATGTTCTCTGTCTTCAGGCAAGACAAAGATCTAATTGTAGCCAGAAAATCCATCAATCATAGAAATCCTGGATTCTCATGTCACCCTCTTCAATATGTGTTCCATCTTTGGCAGCGGGTAATTGTCCTTCTTAGAGCTTCTATTTAGATTCCTGAAATTGACGCATAGTCTGATTTCTCCACTTTTCTTTCTTACTAGGACCAGGTTTGCCACCCACTCATAATATATCAATGGGACAATGATTTGGGTGTCCAACAACTTTTTAACCTCCTTCTCCATAACAGGCAGCATCATAGGATTTATTTGTCTTAATTTCTGCCTAAATGGTTTGGCTTCCTCCCTCAATGGGATCTTATGCTCAATAACATTCGTGTCATACGTCCTGAGGTCTTCATAGGTCCAGGCAAACTCATTAGCAAATTCCTTTAATAACTCGTCATACTCGTTCCTTTGCTCTCTTGATAGACTGCTTGACAATCTAACAAAATTTGGATCCTCCTCTATACCAACGTTGCACTAATCTACATCAGCATCCTCAGTTGGGACTTTAATATTTACTACCACATTGTTCCCATCGAACAATCTTTCCAAAGGAACTAGTCCCTTTGGAATGTGATTGCTAGGTTGTTGAACAATATGGTGATTAGCAATTTTATTCAAAAATACTTTAGGGGAAGGGTCACCCTTAGAACCATGATCCTAATCATTGTGTAATGCAGAGAAATCATCAACCGACTCAAGAAACTTTCTGATTTAAAGATCATCCTCAAACACTTTCCAATGCTTGGTATTATCAGGTACAGAGGGCCTATATCTAATCTCAACATCATACCTGAGCTTAGGAGGCAATGGGATCCTGAATTGGCTTGCCGAGACAACCAGAGAATCTTCCATGACATTTCATTCTCTAGGAACAAATGAAATGTTGAAATCTAAGAAAAAGTTTTCAACCAGATCCCACACTTCATTTATGTAAATCTTGAGCTGAGGGTGTTTGGCCTGATAAGCATTTCTGGTTTGCTGGACAATCAACTCATCATCCCCAAACACTTCCATCTCTTCAATTCCCATATCTTTTGTATCCATCAAACCTAAAACAAGAGCTTCATATTCTGCCACATTATTGGTGGTGTCAAACTCTAACTTGTATGACAGGGATATGGTTTCATGACAAGGTGACACAAAAACCCCTCCAGCACCAACACCTTCCCCAGAAGAGGCTCCATCAAAAATCATTTTCCACACAGAGGTAATTGGAGGAGAATGTTCACCGAGAGTAATGGGCTTTCTTATCTCAAGAGGAGGTTCAGGGGCATCAGTGAACTGCAGTAGGCTAGATCCCAAATTAGTATCAAGGGAAAAGATAGGATGATTGATGGGATATGCTTTATCACTGATAATGTAGGCTAATTGAACTTCTTTGTACAATATCCTATGCTCCCCTACGAACACTGGAATGGTAGCATATGTGAGGTCCATTTGTAATGTTCCCCCAATCCTTTTAATCCAAGACCTTGACAATAGCATACCAAACTTGGGAGGAACATCAACTACCATGATATCCGTGACCACACTTTTCATGGGTAGCTGAAACAAGGTCACCACTATATCTTTGATGACCCCAAGGCATTGCACTCTCCTCGAATCAAATGAATATAAATCATGATAAGATTTAGTGATTTCTCATCCGATTTCTTCCATGACAGTTCTGGGCATGAGATTATGGGATTCCCCTGAGTCCATCAGACAGTTATGCAACACCTTATCATGTATGTTTAGTCATGTGTATAAAGGAGGCGATGAATCATCTCTATATTCTACCATAGGACCTAACATGACTATGGGATTTTCATCTTGGAGATTCATTGAGTCTGTGGAATGACAGGGTGGCTCGGTCTGCAATAGCTTAGAGAGGGACCTTTTGAAGTCTTCATGCTTGACTAGATCTAAAAGGGGGACAAGGATTCTGATCTTCTGAATTTCATGCTCAAAGTTAAAGGAGGAAGGGGGCTTCAAAATTTCTCTCACCTCTAGGATAGGGTCTTTGGCTATTGGTGGGGAATTCTGAGCTTTCTTTTCTTTACTAGTGTTTGATGCATCTTTAATAGGATTCTCTTCTCTGGGAGATGGATCAGGGACATCAAACTTCCCTTCTTTTTTCTTAGACCTAAGGTTGTATTTACTTGGGCTATTATTGTCCTTTCCCCCCTTACGCAACTCATTTATTTGACTGTTCATGAGGGATTACTCGTATGTAGATTGAGTTAAATGAGGAAATGGAGAGGTGTCTCCAACACAATGGATTTCAGGATCAAGCTCAAGCTCTTCTTCCTCCCTCTCCCCCTCAACAACAAGGTTTTTTTGGAGAGGGGTTTGAATTTTCTGATCATTTCTATCTTTGTCCCTTTGTTCCCTTGCCATGATCTGAGGACCATTGTTATTCGGCCTCCTGAAGTTGCCTCTGTTATCAACATTTTGGGGATTTATGTACGTCTTCTTCCCTTCTAATTCCAACCTTTACATTCTAGTTGAAAGTGATTTTAGTAACTTGGTTACTTCATCCATTTGAGAGGAGAGGGGGGGGGGTGGAAGAGGAACTGGAGGTTGAGGCTTCAGATCTTCCCCTTCCTCTATCTCTATCAGTCTTATTCCTGAGTCAATCAATTGCCAATATGTTAGACTCTACTTCTAGGGCTGCCTCTTTCATGTGAGCCAAGGAAGTAGCTCTTCTCTCTCTTAACAGGAGGCATAAGTTAGGGTCAAAAGCACTGACATAGGTAATTTTGGCAGAGGCCTCTATAGGCTTTATCTCAGCAGGGATTTTATTGTACATCTTATTGAATCTTTTGGAGAAGTCAAAGACAAACTCTCCCTCTTTTCTCTTTAGGGACCCAAACTCTATGATATAATACATAAAGTATTTTTTATCCCCCCATTGTCTCAAGAAAACATCATCAATATCCTCAATCCCAACGATGGATCCAGGAGCCAGATATCTGAACCACTTTCTAGCTTCTCCATCAAGACTGTGAACAAAAATCCTCATCCATACATCTTCATCTACTATGACATAGTTATCCGCATAACTATAGAAAGCTACAAGGTGCTCCTCTGCAGTTATATTTCCCTCCCATGTAAACATAGACACCTGCTTAAGGTAGCCACCGACTGGGAGGGAATTAATAGGCTAAGGCAAGACTAGTGGGGGCATATCTAGTAGTCACTATGGCATCCATTCTATTTCTAGGAGGATTAGCACCTGCCATAGGGATGATAGGTGGAGGAGAATTAGGAGGAGATGGGGTTCTAATAGGGGATACTGAAACTAAACTTCCGGGAGGAAAGGGAAGCAGTAGAGGATTTGAAGCAAAGGCTATAGGGCTTGAGGGAGTAGGGGGTTCTCTTCACGTAGTAGCAATCATAATAGGAGGAGGGGTGGTAAAGCCCGGGGTAGGAATGTAATATCCCTAGGCCGAACCCAATTGTAAATGTAAATACAAATGTACGTAAGTTGGTGAGTTGTTTGATATAATTATGTATGCACCTTTCATGGCATAGTGCACGCATGTACTCCGCAGTAAAAATATGAAGTGTGCACATTCCAGGATACCACGTGCAACATCTTAAGTACGCGCGATATTGAGGCCAGAGATCCATTGTGTATATGCTATGTTTTATAGGCTGGTGAGCCAGTTATTATAAGCTAGGATGCTTATGTTTTGATTAGGCCGAAGAGCCTAGATGTTGAAGGCCAGTGCGCCTATTTTTTTATATGTCTCATGATTAATATAAAATAGATCGTTGTGCGTAGACCAACCACGATAAAAGATATGGGGGACTAAAATCCACTAGTTAGGGAAAGGGTGGGGCTAAAAATTAAAGAAAAGGGCTAAGTTAGGGATCTTAAGCCAAAAAGGAATATTATATTAATATTTCTTAAATCATAAAGTACGGATAATTATTTTATCCTAAGTTCTAAAGTTGGGGACAAGTGGGCCAAAGTAGCTCCCAACATGAAAAGCATCGATTTGGGGACATGCATAGATATTGTGAGGACTTAGTTGATTTTCCCATATTTTCCATCATTCTTTCCATCATTCCTTCCATCACTCAGACATCCAGTCAATCATCCATGAGAATTCACACACCATTGAGATATCCTTCGTATCTTTATGGTTGTACCTGAACCTATATCCATAGCCATTTTGTGTTGGTGTATCTAGTTAGATTGGGAGATGGACTGAAGAAGTGGGTTGTTAGGCCTATGGGATATTGAAGAGGTGGGTTTCCAGGCCCATGAGAAATTTCTCTTTGGGTAAGAGAATTGTTGGGAATTGATTTCCTAAAGGTGTTGAACTGTACCTACAGTGCTATGAGATTTCCTCTTCGGCTTGTTGCTGAAGCCCAGAAAGGAAGTGGGGCAGCCGAAGGACTGTTGAGCAGAGAAGGGGCACACTTCTTGGGTGGGACAGGCATGTGGGGAATGAGGGACTGTACATTTTTATTTTGAGTTGGCACCTAAGACGGAGCCTTTCCTATTATGTATGAGCATTTATCCTGGTTAGGAATCCCTTTACCTGGGTGGAGTTTAGTCCCAACTCGGGGGTGACACATTGTTGAGAGTGTTGAACAGTGTGGTCCAAGGTAGGAGGTTTGTGGAAGGTATGCACGTAGTTGATGACATTATTACCAAGATAAGTGCCAATTGTGTGATAAATTTACATGATGCATTGTTATTTACGTGCTTATTTCTATGGGTTATCATATGTGCGATTATAACTGTGTTTTTTTGGGTATTTCCTGTGTATGTTGCATGTATATGTTTATTGTTATTTTAGTGTGAATCTATGTATTTATAGATGTATTTGTATGTTTACATTTTATATATAATGCTTTTGCAAGAGTTGTTTGTGTATATATTTTAATTGCATTCAGTTTGAAATTTTTTTGTGGCATAGCTTAGTTGGATGTTAGGTATGTTACAGTATGTTCCACAGAGAGAACAGTAAGAGTTCTCTGGCGTAGCGTGGTCTGACATGGATGGTTTGGGATGCTACATGGAAGATCTTTTGAGGAATTAGGTATAAACCATGGTACAACTCCAAGGGAAAAAGGAGTGACAAAGCTTTCTCCCTCCAAACCAATACCAGGAGGGGAAAACTCAACAGGAACACTCCCTAAATTTAAAATTTGGGAAACTCCAATAAATGGTATAACAGGAGAATGCGAAGCAGATATTGGAGTTTCTACAGAAAGAGAGTGAAAATCATCAGAAATACCTGGTTCAACAGTAGAAATACCTTCTCAAAGGGCCTTTCCATTTCTGACAATTTTCTTTGGGTCAGCTTCATGTGTTGCCAAAGGCAGTTGTGGAGTAGACCTTGTGTGTCTACCTCTAGAAGCTACAGCTGAAAAAGTGGAGTCTCTAGTGGATTCACATCAATGGATCTACCAGGTGCACAACTACAATCTTTAATGTACTAAGTTCTGATGCACCCTGAGAACCAGTGATATTTATCGTTCAATCCCAGGGAAAATCTTCAATTTTGTCCTCGACAATTGCGCCAAAAATGTTAGGACCAGAAGTTGCCCTTCAGATTGTGGGAAAGGAAATCCCGATACCCATCAGAGTTTTATGTCATAGGTAGGCTATAAAAAGGCCAAATGGGCATAGTCTCAGGAAAATATCGTCTCAACTCAGAAAACCAGACTGGTATGCACAAGCAAGTGAGTTCTTAGTCTAAATTCAGACAATAAGTTGTAGTAAGGGTGAGTAGAAAGAATACTTCGGTGAGAAAATGTATAGGTCTGTCGAGAACATCAAGTCTTTTAGCATCCCAAGGAGGAACAATTTAAATGCAAGAACTTCTCGAATTCAAATCTCAAAGAATTGAAAGGAATTATAACAACACTATAATCGAACATTCATCATAATGCAGTCATAGTAATTCAAGTGAATCAATCAATCATGAACTCTTTCATCATCAGAGGGAAACTAGAGGGAGTAAGAAAGTTGACTGTCATTAAACAAGAAGTCTCAAATGCATATACATAACTAGATAACCAGAGAGTTCATTAAAACTTTACAATTCAAGAGCTTTTCTCTACCATCGAGACTAACAAAATGGAAAAAATGCCCACATATACTCAAAACTAGCTCTGTCTGCCGAAGATGCGATCATGTCATGCATTTAAGGCTTTGCATTGAAAAACTTCTCTGTCAGGATGCACATGCAGATGCTGGTCAGACGTGATCTCTGTCAGACGGAACTAACAGTCTTCTTTTGCAATTTTTCCCCTACTGGCCTTCTATTTAAGGAAGGAGACGATGTATCACCCACCTTCCTTATTTACATTAATTGTTGCATCGAGATCTAAGAGGGAAAAGTCAACTATGTACCTAAAGGATGTGGGATTTTTCCCTTGGCTGTATGTTGCTTCGTTAGATCGTTACAAGGGGACCCAGTTGGCAGATGTCAATAAAGATGGTAGGGCAGAGGCAGTTGGCGCGATCGGCATGGAATCAGTGGATGAGGGATGGCCAAGTGGATAAATGCGACAGAGGAAAGGTTATTGGGAAAACGAGGGAAAAAGAAAACATGTTTGCTGAGGTGTAATAGGACAAAGGTGAAGCAGGACGGGACCATGATGTGGAGGCAAAAGAGAGATTGAGGTAGTAAGTGTAGTGGGGGAAACCTGCCTAGATGGAGGTGAGATGGAGTACAAGGGGAGAATACATGGCAGGAGATGGTAGGAGGAAGTGAAGAGGGATATGACACGGAGGTGAGTGGAGGACAGGTGTGTTGCAACGAAAGGATGAGGGGGATCGGGAGATGTGATAGGTGGAGGAGAGAGATGGAGTGGGGGATAGATGGAAGCAGGAGGATGGAGTGGTAAGTGGGAGTGGTAAGTGGTCTACTCGAAGGGGGAAAAGAGTGGTAAGAAGTAAGGGTCAGGGGGGGGTATGAGTTCACGAGGAGGCGCAACGACGGTGGGGGGACTGCATTCAAAAAATACCAAATCGAAACCCCCCCGTTAAAGGTAGAATGATGAGGGGGGTCTGATATGGGCCCTGCACCATAGATCTGAGCGCACACATCTCGGCTACCCAGATCCATGTGCTACTTAGCATGATGCGCCTACACACACAAAACTTAGGATAAGTGGGTTTTTATCCCATTTCTTGCCTCTTTTTACCAAAATGCCAACTTCTTAGGGAAACACCTCCCTTTACAAATAAATGTGATAACAGAATATTTTGGGAGTGATGATGATGCCTGTTAACACTTCTTGATCTTATTTTCCTCTCAGGGTTCTTGCGACTCCCTGTTTTTCTTGAGTCACTCTCCTTATCCAACTTCTTTTTTATTCTTTCCAGACTCTGCATCAACTTTAAGTTGAATTTTCCTTGTTGCTCCCTGGATTTCATGAGCTTTTTGTTATCTTCTCGGTGAGCCTGGGCGTCTTTATGAAATCATTCAATGATTTTCATCATACGCCCTTCCTTGTCCATCTCTCCTTTATACCCATTGGAGTTTGATTCTTCCACTCCTAAATGGACATCCATTCCTTTTACTTCATTCTTTGAACTGGAAGCATTCTATGTATCCTCCATTTCTCTGCACTCAGTGGCAATTCGTTGCAGTCCTGACACTCGTTGAACTCTGCAAACACAACATGCATTCAACTAAATTTTTTTAGGCCATCGGTCCTTAACAATTCCCAAGGCATTCATAAATCAATCTGAAAGAAAAATGTTTAGATTTCATTTTCTTTCCGATATTTTCTATGCTCTATAATAGTTTTTGAGCACTATTCCCTTCCTTTTAGTCCCCAACCCATGTGATCACGGGCCATGACCAAGCGGTAAGTCATGACCAAGTGGTAAGCCAAAAGGTTCTTACTTGGGCCTTCAGCTTCGGAAATTTTCAAAGCACAACACAACAATCCCTCGGAGTTCCAAGTTACCAAACTCGTGAATGTAGTGACCATACTAAATTAAATTATAAATTTATTACAATTTAAACATATAAATATTTCTCATACATAAATAATTCATTCGCCATCATATGAGCATATAATATTCGAAAAAATTTAAAATTTAACTACAGCATGAAAATAACTTAGCAATTTTATAAGTCCCTGAGGTGTAGGATAGTCGGTGACAGAGTGTGTTGTTAAGCCACTCTGTGTTGAAAAGTCATCGGTTTGAAACCTGCGGGGACAAAAAATCCAACCATGTTAAGGCTTGGTGTGGCTCAGGCCGGGTGCGATCCCCGGGTGATTTTGACAGCTTAGATGCCCCTGAGTCGCGGTTTCTCAAGCCACAGGTTAATCCCAATGCCAACAGGTTCAACCACATTAACAAACAAAAAAAAAACTTGGCAATTTCATAAACAAATTACCTGCTTCTGATGCTAAATCCCGCTTCTCCGTTGGTCCAATTTTGAAGTTGAAACTGTGTCAAACACTACCCAAAACCGATTTTTCCTCCCTGCCATCTAGGAGCAGTCTGTTCGGCTCCCTAGCTCCAGGATACCGTAAGGATATCCTAGCCCCCATGCCCAAAACCCCCAGCAAACTGGTGCTCCCTGCTTTTGGTTCACCAAAACCCCCCAAAACCAAACTCCTCACACCAGAGATCTCCACAGAAAAATCCCCCACAGAAATATATCCTTCTCCTCAAAATGCTTCCTGCCTCCCAGAAGAATCCCCCTCCTCGTAAGACTCTTCCTCGTCATATCCCCCCTTCACCGACTCTCCTCCGCCTCATTAATTTCCTTATCTCATCCTTTATTATCTTATTCCCCCATTCTTTATTATCTTATCCTCTTCGTTATTATCTTTTCCCCTTCTTTAATGTCTTATCCCCTCCCGCATATGTAAAGCATTTAATTAAATAGATTAAAATTATTAAGCCCCTTAAATTTATTACCCATGTCATTGAATGTGATATGTAATTAATTAATTAATTAAAAGTTATAATTAA
>ML788979.1:7183-30993 GCA_009831015.1 Picea engelmannii
AGCAATACACTATCACAAATACCAAATAGGAAGCCATAATGAATTTCTTGTCCCTTTTGTAATGTGATAATTGGGAGGAGATTTCAATGAAATCAATTTTCCCCAGTCGAAGATAACTTTCTCTTTAACTGTAAGATATAAAATATAGATAATCATGCGAGAAATGGTGGTGGTGCTTTCCTGACCTGTCAACCTGGTAAAAAACCAAGCGATTTCCCGAAATGGGTTTTTAAAAGAGTCGACCTAAATCCTGGTTATGTCTTCTGAAACAACCGCGGGATTCTCCAAGAACTCATGCAATAGATCCAGTCCATTGTCATGTTTCTTCAGAAAATCCCTGCAATCCTCTCCTTTGAAGGTAAGTGTTGGATAAGGGAGCTTCAACATCTTACGAAACACTTGAGGTGAAAGAGAGATGGGGGAATGATCTTGGAGTTGTATAATTTGCTGGCTCGGTACATACTTCTCAACGCACCATGCAACAAGTTCTTTGCAGTCGAATACCTCAGGGAAACACCCTACACGAGTAATTTCGGATGTCTAGATTACGTCTTTCTATGCAGGAGGAGATGAGTAACAGGAATATGCTCTGGACCACTGAAAGTTTTGGTCTTTACGACTAAAAATATTCAAAGTATCACCACATAACTATTTTTTGGATGTTGCTGCCATAGGTTGACGAGAGTGTTCTTTCAATTGGATAATAACTTGAAATGAATCCTTTCAGGGAGATGACAATAATATAACCTTTGGAAAATCGTGCTTTAATGCAATTTAATGAAAAATCTCCTCGAGCCCTTCGCTTATTAATGACGATCTTTACATAGCCTGCATGATCAGTTATTGGCATTAAACCATACTAAATGCATATTGGGAAAAGCACGAAGATGGCGGGGACGAACAAGAGCACTTTGAATTTAGGGCCTTTTGGTGAACTCGCCAACCCGCGAACCCATGAACCCATGGTTGTGAACGATAAAAAATAATCTAAGTGTTGCAAAGTGGTCGGTCAGACTTGGATACAGGAGAAATTAAATACTTAGGATCTTGGTACCCATGACAAGTCTGACGATCATAATGTAGATCACGGGCCTTTGGGTGCAAAGTGGAGATCGTGGAACTTGGGAGATGAAGGCTTGAACCCGTGAACCCGCGGTTGCAAAAATGGTTAAGTATATTATAACAAGGTGGTCGGTCTGACTCATGACATAGGAACATGGATGGAGATGAAAACACGTGAGTCTGTGAACCCGAGAACCTATCAATATTTGAAATGCGACTAAGTATGGTAACTAGAAAGGGAAAGGAGAGGGGAGAAAAGAAAAGGGTAAGTATAGAAGAGGGAAAATAAATGGAAATAAGAAGTCAGGAAAATAGAAAGGGAAGGGAAATTTCAGAAGCGGGAATTGATCTCAACAACTGGATCCAATTGTGGGATGATAACCCCCTGTGGGTTCTTAAGAAACCATAATCTTTATGACCAGGCGCTTCCGTTCGTTGGGCTCTAGAGTCAAAGGTAAGAATATACTAACTGAATAAATAAAAAATAAAATTTATGTACAGGGAAATGAGAAAGTTTTAGGTGAAGAAACATTTCAAATGTTGCCCATTGATAGGCAACATTAATCTTTTACCCTTCATGTCTTTGAGCATATAAGACTTAAAAACCACGAGCTTTTCGATGATGTATGGTCCAATCCAGAGTGCTTCAAACTTTGTGTGCATCGATGGTTTCTCCTTGGCTTTGTTCCAAAGTAACACTAGTTCTCCCCAATGAAAATTCTTTACAGTTGCATTTTGGTAAAAATATTTTTTGATACTTTGTTGTCTCTGAGAAGTTATATTCGGGGATTTACTTCATTCTTCCTCCAATTTCAACAACTGGTTGATCCTCCTTTGGATAGGTGAACAATCTTCTGCATCTTCTGTATTAACCACAAAAGTCAAAGCATTGAGTTCAAGGCTAACTGACATTTTTTATTCTTTCCCATAAACCAATGTATACAGAGACATCCCAATGCTATCTTTCAAATTCGTTATGCTTTCCCATAATGCTTAAGTCAACTTTAAATGCCAATTCCGTTGGTTCTTGTCAATGGTTTTCTTCAATATCTGAGTGAGTGTCTTGTTTGTGGATTCTGCAAGACCATTCCCTTGGGGATAATAGTTTGATGATTGCCCCATAATAATTCCATATTCTCCACAAAATTCTATAAATTTGAAACCAATGAAAATTGATCCATTATCAGTGATGAATTTGTCTGGGACATCGAATCTTAACAAAATATTATCTTTGAGGAACTTAATTAACTCTTCAGAATCAACCTTTTTTAATGCCACTGCTTCTGGCCACTTCGTAAAATAATCTATAGTGGTGAGAATATACACATGTCCCTTGCTTGACTTTGGATTTATCAACCCAATGACATCAAGTCCCCATTGGGAGAAAAGTTGTTCTACAGTTACAGGATGTAACGACATCACAAATCTCTTCATTTTCCATGAAAATTGTTGGCAAGATACACATTTCCTTATTGTGGCATATGAGTCTCTAAAAATTGATGGCCAATAAAACTCAGCTCTTATTATATTATGGGCGATGGTCGTAGGTGTAAAATTTACACCACATATTCCTTCATGGAATTCCCTCATTAATTATTGAGTTTTGTTTTCATCAACACATCTCAGTAATATACCATCATAGTTCCTTCTAAATAGTATATCGATGATTAACTCATATTGATTTGACTTCATCTTCAATGTTCTTCGCTCTTTAGGGTCCATGGTGACTGGAAACTGCCTGAACCTCAAGTAGAATACAATATCTCTATACCATTCTGAATCAGCCAATGGTTCTCCTACTGAAATTGAAATCATTCCATCCATAGAATCACTATTTGCAATGAGCTTAAATAAACCTTGTCCTTTGACAACCTTTAAAGGTTTAATCTCAATATCATATTCTTGAATCTTTTCCAGCCAGTTAGCCCATTTTCCTTCTCTCAATTGTTGATTCAAAAGCATCTTCACTGGCGAGGATGGGACATAAGCAATGACATGAGAACTTAGTATGTAAGTCTGAAAGTGCACCACCTCTTTCACAAGAGACAGAGCTTGTTTTTCCAATTCTGAATACCTCAATTCATAATCATGAAGGGTTTTGCTCATGAAGTTGATTGGGAGTTCTTCACCTTTGGTATTCCTCTGAGTAAGAATAAATGCAACAACTGTTTATGTAGCGAACGAATAGATGATGAAGTCCCTTTGAAAGTTCGAGCTAACAATGACTGAAGCTGTGGTGATTTCCCTTTTGATATTATCGAAGGCTTCTTGTGTATCCGTTGTCCATTCAAATCTTTGGTCCCTTTTCAACAATAAATTGATCGACTTCACAATACTTGCATAGTCAGGAAAAAATCTTCGCTCAAAGTTGATCTTACCAAAAAATGATTGAACTGCTTTCTTAGATGATGGGGGGTTGAGTTCATTTATAGATTTAACTCTTTCTAGATCTATATAAATCCCTTCCTTGCACACAATATGACCCAATATTTTTCCTCGAGTTACTACGAATAAACATTTCTTCGGATTAAGGGAAACACCATATAATCTTCACCTGCCAAATTTTTTTCTCAAGTGATGAATGTGATCACCCCTTGTTTTTTAATCCACTGTTAAGTCATCTTGATAATCCACCATGAATTTTTCTACCAACCCTTTAAAATAATGATCCATGGCCCTTTTAAATGTGTCTCCTGCATTCTTCAAACCAAAGGGAATCCTAGCATATGCATATGTCTCCCAAGGTGTTATGAATGTTGTCTTTTCTCTGTCTTCCTCAACAACCAAGACTTGATTATAACCAGAAAAACCATCTAACATGGACATGCAAGTTGATCCCGTGACTTGCTGGAGAAGAAACTCCATGTTAGGTAAAAGATAATTATCCTTTATACTTTCTTTGTTAAGATCCATGAAATCTACAAACATCTGAATCTCCTCGATCTTCTTCCTTACTATCACAAGGTTTGAAAGCCAATCATAATGTCTAATGGGATATATTATTCCAACCTTCTTTAATTTTTCCAATTCAACCTTTAGAAAAGGTTTTAATTTGGGGTTCATCATCCTTATATTTGTCTTGACCAGCTTTACTTCTTCTCTCAAAGGAATAATATGTTGGAATATTGTTCTATCACAAGCTTTCAAATCATCATAAGTCCATGCAAACACATAAAGGTATTCTTTAAACAATGCAACATATTGATCAACCTCCTCAATGGTTCAATCAACTCCCAAATTGACATATTTTGGGGAACTGTCAGTTCTAATATTGACCTTTCTTGTTTCTTGAACCTTTCGGAGTGAAATTTCTTCCAGGAGATTCTTAGCATGATCATATTTTGTAAAAGGGGACTCTGATTGAATACAATCCTTTGAGACAACATATATGTGGTTGTCTTCATCATCATCATTCAACAAGATTTTTTCCAACTATTCATCATTCTCAAATACTTGTAAATACTCCAGGTTATCAGGTACAGAAGGTAGGCATACCCTTTCTACTTGAAAAGATGTTTTTCTTTGAATATCATCAGGATTTGACAATGAGGCCGCCAAAGCCAATGAATCTTCCTTCTGATTCTTGTCCCTTGGAATGAAGGAAATGTTGAAAGAGTTGAAAGATTCCATCAATTCGTTAACTCTTTTGAAGTATAATTTGAGTCTTTCCTTATTGATTTTATACCTCTGGGTGACTTGGTTAATTACCAACTCGGAGTCACCGGTCACAATTAGATGTTCTATCTTCATTTCTTGTGCAAGAATAATTCCCTAGATCAAAGCTTCATATTTGAATGTCCCATACCACTCAAGAATCCTAGTCACTACGCGACACTAACATGAACTCATGAGTTGGGCATGACCATCAACCACTTGTATCACTAAAATATTCCTAACCGACATGCCCTGGCTAAACACAATCCATGCATCTTCAATCGTGAAAAATGTTAGCGTGATCATTTCTCCATAGGTGACACTCCACCATCACCAACCAACCATAGGCAACTTACTATCGCCTCCCCCAAGCCAAGCATACTTGAAAAACCGACTGCCCAACATCCGATCATGCAATCATCCATCTAAGCCTACATGTGATAGTCATAGAAGATTATGTTCCTACTACGTAAGGAATTCATATATCTTCGATGCACATATCATTGTTGTCTCCTTTCCATGGACACCACACACAATCTACCACACTACCAAGTTGCATCGTCCCTCATTGAAACCTGCTATGGGGTACCTCACTGATTGATCGTCCATCCTACCTGACAAGACATCCGTAGTCCTCCTAGCCTTTATCACTAGTACATCACCCTAACTGTCTCACAAATCACCTTGAGTTGGTCAATAGGGATACCAAAGTATATGGACTCACCATGCAACTTCCCAAGTATGCCCCACACACCCTCCATCATGCCATTTCCAGTGGCATCTCAAGTTGGGTTCCTTACATTCACCCCCACTTAAAATTTCAACATCCTTATCAACATGGCCCTATCAACTCATCCAATGAATGAGGTGTTGGAGGTGAAGAGAGACTTCCACAATTTCCACATTTGAACACCATTGTGATACCAATTGTCATAGGGCTAGATTTATCATTTTTCTTGAGTGTCCATACCACTTAAGAATCCTATCCATTGCACGACACCAGTGTGACCTCATGAGTTAGGCATGAACATCAACCACTCATATCACCCAAAATACACTTGACTAACATGTCTCGACTAAACCCAAGCCAAGCATCTTTAACCGTGTGGAATTTTAAAGTAGGCCATAAGTGATGCTCCACCTTCACCACCCAACCATAGGCAACCTACTATTGCCTCCCTCGAGCTAAGCATACTTAAACAATTGATTGTGCAACGTCTGATCATGCAATCATCCATCTAAGCCTACATGTGATAGTCACATAAGATCATGCTCCTACTCCATAAGTCATTCACATATCTTCGATGCACATATCACCATTGTCTCCTTGTCATGGACAATACACACAATCTACCATGCTGCCAAGTCACATAGTCCCTCATTGAATCCCGCTATGCGACACCTCACCGATCGATCGTGTGTCCTACTTGACAAGACATCCTTGTTCCTCCTAGCCTATGTGTTAGTACATCGTCCTAATCATATCATGAATCACAATGAGTCAATCACCAAGTCTACCAGAGTATTTGAACTCATCATGCAACTTGCCAAATATGCTCAACGTGTCCTCCATCATGCCATTGCCAATGGCATCTCAAGTCGAGGTCCTTACAGGTTTTGAGCATGCAATGATATGTTATATTCATATCTAGATATTTTTACATTGAATTTAAGGTAGCACATGTTAAATAATCAAACAAATATTATAATGGATAACCATATAGCAATTCATTTAATACAAAAAACATCTCCCCATAGCCCAAGTTTAATATTCTGAGACTAGGGTGATGCAAAGAGAGACATTCTTCACCAATATGTCCCAACATCATTGACACCATGCAATTCCTCTAGGAAATCACCAATTAGTTTTGGTCTTATTGATAGGAGAGTAGTCGGGGCTTGACAGTGCAAACAAACTAAAAAACGGTCTATTATTCTTTGGTATATATCAATTGATGTGTAGCGAAAGAGTAACAAAATTGCAAATGCACACTTAAAATAAATTTGTTTCAATCAATTCCCATATAGACAACTCAAGGATTATAATAGAAAACATATTGACAAGATTCTACTCAGTTGTTAATGCCATTCTCACTTTTGTAAATAGACCAATTTAGAGTTGAGTTTCTATCTCTTTATAATTAAGTTTACAAGTATTCACAATACTAGAAATAGGAAAAAACCAAATCTGAGCTAAGAAATGTCCATATAAACAAGCTTGGACTTACAATACAAAGCCTATTCATAAGGTTCTGGTTGAAACAACAAGTTTAATTCTTAATGACACTATTACTTTTGTAGATAGGTGTAAAATAAGTCAATTGAGTCTAGCTCAAGCGATTGGGAGGAATGATTGTTATCCATGCCACCCAAGTTCTATTCTCTCCAGTAACACGTTGATAAAGCCTCTATCTTTTGCAAAATTTGGTTTACCCTAGGTACCATCCTTAGAATGAGGGGAAGTTCTTGGTGGTCTCCTAGGATATATATTCCATTTATTTTTTTCAATTACGTCTATCCCGAGCAGTTGAGAGAAGGAGTGTTATCTTCTCCACCTAGGTTTAGTTCCCACAAGTGACATGTTGAGCTCTTAATGAGTAAATTGTTGTAACAACCTTGAGCCCTGTGTTGAAAAAGCCTCAATCCCTATGTTGACAAAGCCTCAAGCTTTTGCAAAATCCAATTTACCCTAGGTACCATCCTTGGAATGAGGGTAAGTGCTTGATGGGTTTCCTCGAGAAGTGTATTTCACAAAAATTATAAAAAATAGAAAATAAAAGAATTGGGCTTAAAATAAACACAAAATTCCATGTCTTCAAAATTATAGAGATAGACCCAACATAAATCTTACACAAGCAATGGTGCTATATAGGTACACTAGACTGAGGGGATATTTGGACTACATTAAACTTAGATGGCAGATAAAACCATGAGAAAAACATATATATTTGAAGGTATCCCATAAGGAGAAGAGAGCACATTAATTTGAGTTTTTCAGTCTTCAGAATTTTAGGAGTAATCTTAAAATAAATACGAGACAAGTAATTTACATGCAAACAAGCTTGGACTTATAATAGAAAACATACCCACAAGCCCATTCTTACTTTTGTAATTGGACTTCAAACGGATTTGAGTTTTCAAGTCTTCGATATTTAGTCTCAAGGTTTGTATAATCCCAAAAATAGGCTTAAAATAAATATGGGTTAAGCAATGGGCATAGAAAGAAAAGACAAATGGTCTAACGACAAAAGATAATGGTTTCTACATGTCATCATATTTGTGAATGAAAAAAATCTAGAAAATACAATAGAATCCTTTTTTTTCCCAAGGAAAACCTTGTGGGATACCCCCCTCTTCCCAAAATATTTGGATTAAAGACAATCAAATGTTGGCCACAATAGTGGCCAGTAACCCCAAGGGACTTGACCATATATAAACCTTGACTTATGGCCTTCCCATCAACAACATTCTTTGGGTAGATGGTTCAACCATTTAAGCTAACCATTGAGGCGATAATACAATTGAAACCTACAAATACACATGGTAACATCTAATCTAAGAGGAGAATATGTGTCACAATTGTTATGACAATTATGAATATTGCACAAACCATAGTCATGTTTTATATTTTATATAAGAGTACTAACATAAATAAAAACAATATTTCTTATGATGATGGTAAACCTTGTCCCACAAACAAGGGGGTCTCATATACCAATTTAGTGTCTGGTTTGACCATGACCTTAAAAATAGATTATTATTATTATTATGTTATATTATATTATTTTATTTGTTTTAAAAAATCAAATTGAAATCAAATAATTACAACACATAATACATAAACAAAATGACTTGCAACACAAACAAACTCTAATACATGATGATGTGGAGGCTATAACTTATTACAATTTTTAAAGAATAAATATCTCATATGAAAACCTATGAAACCTTGGTACTTGTTGGTGTAAAGTGAACAAAGTATTTGTAGAACATCTTGAATTTTGATATGAACCAAAAGCAACAATAAATTACTTTGGTACAATCAAAGCTCTAAAATTGGACAAAGTCTTTTGTAGTTATTAATGCATACAAGCTTGGGATTGCATCATAAAGCGTACCCATTCAACTGAATCATTTCAAATTGGATAATTGTTTGGCCTAAATAGGAAACCAAGAACCATTTTTGGGTGTAGACAATAAACAAAATAACAACATACTTAAATGCCAACATATGCAAGTAAATTCTCACCTAGGTTTCATTCCATGAATACATAAAGGGATCCTAAGTTGCTTGCCTAGCAAGGAGACAAGATGGATTTATTGCATAAAGTTTAAAATCCTTATTCAATATTCAATATATTAAAGTATCATTTAAAATCCTTATTCAATATTCAATATATTAAAGTATCAATTAAGCATTCTTGGCATGACATTCTTCCAATGACATCTAAGAAAAGCAATAATAACATACAAAGCTTAAGTTTCACCAATGTAACTATTGTCTTAGTAATAACATCTAAGAAAATCAGTAATAACATACAAAGCTTAAGTTTCACCAATGTAACTATTGTCTTGGCCATAAAAGTTGCGACATGGTTATTTAATAACCCAGGGTTCTTAAATATGATTTTCTAGCTTTTCACAATTCTAGAAACAAGCTTGAAATAAATACTTGCAAGATATATGATGATGTTGAGGCTATAACTTAAATACAATTTTAAATTTTAAAAGAGTAAATTTTCTATATGAGTACTTAATATGTATTGGTCCAAAGTCGAGAAAGTGTTAGTAAAATATCTTGAATCTAGATAAATATTTGTACTGTATCAACCAAAGCCTATAACAAATTATTTTCGGGATGATTCAAGATCTAATTTTGGGCAAGTGTTTTTACATTTGACAATACAAACAAATTTGGATCATTGGAAACAAATGCAATAATAAACACAACAATGTTTATGTATGCTAGTCATTTTCAATCAAAGAGACTATATGAGATAACTTTATTAATGTTGTGAAAAAATGAAAGGGGTCAAAGCATACATATTGACTTAAATTTGGCATTTCACTATGTTTTAAATTTGGCACTTCACTATGTTTTGTGTTTATTGCTAGGGAAGTATCAACACAACAATGCTTACACATACTAGTCATTTAGGATGTTAGTGATAAGAAAATATACGTTTATTAATGTTTTTGTCAAAACCTATATATTTATCTTAATTTGGTATTGTGCTATGTTTTTTATTTAGAAGTCAAGGACACATTAAATTTTCTTTCTTTAATTTGTCATACAAAATCAAATGCTTTCAAAGGTTCATCTAAACTAATGACTAAGTTCCAAGTGAATGGATATTTTTGGTGGAAATGTATGGATATATAACAAACTATTTGTGTTCAACTGTGTAGAATGAAGCATTTATGGTCAATTTAGAACAGTTTTGCAACCACCTTTATGTCAAATTCTTAATGAGTTGGGAATCTTGGAGTACTTGTAGGTCAATCCTATAGTGTAATAAATGCCTCTAGCACATCTTTATTGTTATAAATCTTGGATGGTCTAAGCGTTAAATTGTCATAGTTATAAAGCCATTTCAAAAGCACTAAGCCAAATTAGTGCTAAAACATTGTCATTTAGAGTATATAAATCAACATCCATGGATGGAAAAGTCTTTACTTTGAAGACTTGATAATATTAAAAAGGGGTGTTGTGTTCCCTCTGTAATATCAATTTCAATCAACTACCAAATCCAACAACATTATGGGAGAAATGCATAATTAAAGCTAGAGAAAAAATCAAAGCCCGTCTAGGGTAAAATTAACAATAGACCATTTTCACAATAAATCCAAATTGGAAATAAGAAGAGGTAGACCAAACCTTGTGTGTAAAGTTAGTGCATCATGTAAAAGGTTGTTAAAATCCTACAAATCTCAATAGATGGAACCACAATCTTCATTTTGGGTTTTTTAAGGCATCGACACACTCTGAAATATGAGATGTCCAATTCCTATGTTGGGAATTATGCGATTACCGCATTGCATGTAACAAATGGGTTGGGAATAGGCAAGGGAAATTTTTTAGCCTATAGAGGAAAATAGAAATAAGAACTACAAGCACTCATATCAAAACTGTCCATGGAACCTAAACATAATGAAAGAACAAACACATATGAAAAAAACATTCACAACCATTACCATCTCCATAACATGCATAACCATTACCATTTCATGCATTAGAACAAGCATGTGAAGGAAAAACATCCATAACTTCCAAGGAAAGCAAACATCCCCTACACCATGGATACATACTTTATTCTTCTAGAGTTTCAAATTGTTAAGTATGAAATAATATATGAAAGAAAAAACACATTAAGAAAAACCCATCATGTTTACACCCATTGCAAGGTGGAAAGTCAACAACAAACCTGTGCATGAAACCCTTGCAAAGTGTAACCATGGGTCAACATCTAGTTACAAACCCATCCATAGAAGAAAAAAATCATCCTTTATTTCTCACAAATCCACTTACCGTCTTCTCACATAGTTTTCAAAGGAATCAAGTTGATGGACACCTTCAAAAAACCTAACATGATTTAGGCTTAGAAAATATCATTCAAAGTATCATGAACACTTCAATTTCACATGCATGAAAACTGCGATAGAGAACCATGTGCAAGCCCTCAAGTTGACAGCAAGCCTATGTAAGAAATCTTTGTGCAGTGTAACCTAAGCAAACAACCACCCAAAACATTCCAAAGTATCCATGATACCTTCTTCTCACAAAAGTTTTAAAGACATGGAGCTCACAACCACCCTTAAAAAAACACCACCACACTTATAGACTCAACGAATGTGATTCATAGTATCAAGACCAAACATAAGCTCTAAGGTCAACAAAGTTGAGACCATTATAACTGGGGAGGAAGGGAATATTAACTAACATTTCCAACACTCTCATGTGACTGTAGTGAATGGAACACTATTAGCACAGGGGTAGACCCAGGGTTCAACATTTCAACAACAAACCAACAAAACCCTAACTACCGACCCTTTCGGAAACACCTGTGAAGCAGATGAAGTCTCACTCGAGGTAGAGGCAAGGGTGGTTGCAGGACTCATATGTCTGCAACCTAGCTGGGACACATATATGTGATTATAATACTTTAGTAGAGCACTTAGCAGTTAACATTCATTAGCAATTATCCCTTATTCACATCACAAATTCAAGCCCTAATTATAGAATAATGTAGTATTCAACCAGATTTAGCACTTCCAAGCACTTAGCACATAGAAACAGATCAGATCTAGCATTCTTTCACATTACTAAGCACTAAGATATTATATCAGATGCTTCTAACATACATAAAGATAACAACACTAAGAATAAATCACATCAAATGCACAAAGCAACCATAACACAAGATATACGTGGTTCACCCCAGCGTGGGGTTACGTCCACCAACTCTTCTCTTCTTTATTATCTTCTCTCAATCTTCTACAAGCACAGAGCCATAGGAACCCACTCCGCATAAGACATAAGATCTGTGCGCACCTCGCCAGATCCTCCTTCCCCAAGCTAGGTTTAAGCACAAAGCCTTCTTATAATCACTTGCACTTAGTTCTGCAAGTTCTTAACACACAGTAAGCACAAAGCCTCTAGCTCCGCACTAAGTTGATTCTACCAGGTCTCTCTACTTACATCGCCTAGATTTCTTTTTATACATTACAAAATGGGCCTAAACATGGGTAAACCCATGGGCCGACATCCCATACCTGTTACATAAACCCTAAACCCATAAGTGCCCTAAAAAGGGGACGAGATCCAACGATCTTCGCTTCGCCTGGCGCTCCATCTTCGACCAACCTGTCAAAGTCCCCAAAATGGTCAAACATGACCAAGGTTCTCCAAAACTTGGTTGAGGGCCAACATGCCCCCAACACTCACCTGTGACTTGTCCCGAGTCACTCTGCTCTGGGTAACTCTGCCTCAAACACCTCGAGCTTGACTCGAGCTGCTTCGACCTGCTGCTTCGCCAAGGCCTCCTGCTTGGCGAACTCCTAAATAAATTCCTTGGTCACAGGTCCTTCCAAGCATTGTTCGACTATAGTGACTGCTTGTTCTAGTTCTGCTCCTCATCCTTCAATATCCTCAAAAAGTAGGCAAGCTGCATCCTGGACTGGCTAGAGCTTTTGAGTCACTTCCATGACTTTGCTCTGTATGGCATGGACCTGTTGTTGAGTCGTGCGCTATTCTTGGGATCTTTTCATTCACACGACAGCTGACAAGGGATTCAACTGCTCTTGTACTATTGTTGCTTGCTACTTTAATTCCCAGAGATACGACTCTAGTGTATTTAGTTCAGGGTCCTCGGTAAGGCACTCATAATTTTGCGCACTTCAACTACTAAGATATTTACATCCCAAGGCTAATGCCTTGATTCTCTGGACTGTGCTTCATGTGGTTTCTTCTTGCTGGTCTCGCACTTCTTGCGGGGTGCTTGGTACTGCTTGTAACTCCAATTCTGCTAATCTCTATTGAAGTTGTTGGATGGCTGCAACAAGATTCGCTTCTTGACTCTCCATTGGGTCTTCTTCTATCTGTTCTAAGCCTGTCACAAAGTGAAGTGCTCTGTTGACTACTTCTTTAACTCCAACCTGCTCTGTGAGCAACTGTACTTTCTCTTTCTGGATCTGTGCTTTATCCTCTTCGAACTTGATTTGGAGGTCGTCCTTCTCTTGTTGCGCAACTCGACATTGCTCTATGACTTCCTCTTGTGCTTACTTCAGGGCCACTGTGGCATGTTCTTTTTCTTTCTACATGCGACGAAGGTGAGCTTCGGTTGCATCAACTATTCTGCGAATTTGGGCAGGCTCATCTCCCAACTCTGTTTCTTCTGATGGTGGGGGCGCAGTAGAAACTGTGCAGCTAGAGTGAAGGGCTTGATGTACCCCTCTCAACTTTGCTTCAATTCTTTCATACATGGTTTCTTGTTTTGCTTCATTTCTCTGCAAAATATCTTCTGAGGTGTCTGATACAGCTGTGATAATGAAGTCGAAGTCAACGACCATGAGCACAGTTTGCAGCTTTGGCTTACTAGCTTTGGACTTCTTCCGCGATGTAGGTTTCGTTGGGGAAACCTTTCTTTTCTTGGATGTCTCTTCCTCTTCAAGGGGGTTCCTAGGTGGTGTTACTTTGACCTGCTTTTGCTTGTCTTCTTCCCCTTTTTTCTCTTCTTTGTCCACTTCGTCGTCTCCTCCTCCGCTAGGTGAATATGATGCGGTCTCTTCTGATGCGCTGTGTATTTCCTATACATCTTCCTTCTTTTACCTCCTGCTACTACTAGGTGCATCATATTCTTCACGAGTAACCACCGGTCTTCCAATGAGGTCGGGGTCGGACAGTTCTGCGTGGTTAACTGGCACTAGGAGTTCTTCAGACCACTCCTTGGTGATTTACTCCATATCCTCCTCGGTGAGCTTGTAATAGGACTGAATCTATTCTTTATGTTCATCTCTGCGCGTAATGCTATATATAAAATGCCTATCTATGCAGAACTTCACAATTGGTATGAACCTGTCCAGGGTGTTCGACGTCATACAAGGGAAAGACTCAATAGCCCTCTTTAACTACAGGTAGTAGGTATGGAACACCGCGTTCGACAACCATTGTTTCCCCATATCTCTCGAATACCAGAGAGTGGTGAACTTCGCAGCTAGTGGATCAAACGGCTCAATGTTAGGGAAGGTTGCTCCTTCCGGCATCTCCCAAGAAATGAACGCGATGAGGATCAACAACCAACTAAAATGGAACTCATATCCCTGATCCTGAGCTTTGCGACAGTCCTGTTCTAACTGATTGACGAGGTAACTCACCCAGTTCATTTGTAATCCTTCCACGCATTTTCGTGCAAGGTCAACAACAAACCCCGTGACCTGTGTGGGTTTGTTCTTCCTTACTAGATTACCAACAATCAACTAGCAAGCTAGGCGCACTGTGCCATTCTGGACGGAGGCTACCTGTAGCCTCGCTTACCCTTCTCGACATCTCCATAGGTGTCTTTAATCTTCTGCACCAGAACGCGGTATGCAAAGTTCCCTGGATAAAATTCTTGTGGGTCTGGTCCTTGCATGCTTAATCTGGTGATCCTATAGATCAACGTCGGATCAATGGTGATACACCTGTCCAACCACAGATAACCACTGTGGAAGCATGACAACAGGAGCTTAACACACTTGTTAACCTCTTGATGTCTTCCGAAGTGTGGTATCTTCATCACGTTCAAGATAATGGACCTCACGATGTCCATAGTCCACGGTTGGGGGATGGTCCTTAACTTCTTCCCCTTGGTGTTGGTCAAATATTTGTGAGGTGGGAGCATGCCATATCTCTTGCGGTCTCCTAGGTTATAGTCACTGATCTTTAATGTCAGAATCCTCTCCAACTGTGGTCTGACTGCGCGTATTCCATTCGGGAGGTACGCAGTGATGACTGTGTAGTCAAAGTCCCTTGGGACACTGTCACGACTTAACACACCGGCGAGGGGTGGGATGTAGTTGGGCATGATGGATGGGATTAGCTTCGCATTCTCTGAGTCATCATGATGCTTCGTTCGTTTCTCAGTCGCAGCTCGAGATGGTCCAGAACCACGGGCATTCGACGGGGATGCTTTCACTCCTCTCATCGATGAGGCTTGGATGCCTGCGGACATCACCTTCTTGGCCATGAGGTCTATTAGGATCTCTTCGACGAATTTTTCTGCTGCTCTAATTTTTTTCAACATGCACACTCGAGATCTGATATATTAGGTCGGTGAACAAACACTCAATGTAACAGAACGGATGTCGAGGTCTCAATGATCACTATGCGAAAGCAACTAGTTCTTTGTGGTCTCGGATAATCACAATTGGAAAAAGTGTTCTCGGTGAAACGCTCGACGGGATAAATAGACAACGTCATAATGGACTCTATCAATGAGTAGGAACGCCTCAATCAATGCTATTCCATCTGTTATGGAGCGGTCCCAACAGTCCAGTGTCAAACGTTCCGGCAATAACTGCATTTCTAGTCGTTCTGGAGTGTCGTTCTAACAGTCCGGACGCCTCCAATGGTCATATTGCTTCTTCGTGGAAAAGTGCCAATCTTTGATGTTCTGATATCCCGACGGAGTTCCAGTTCTGCAAACCTTCTTTCTGTGGGGTCCTCTCTGGAACGTCCTATAACTTTTTTAACTTTGCTTTCTTCTTGCTGAGATTTCTAGCCTTCTTTCCTGTAATCTGAGTTACTGAGTTCCTCTTCCCATTTTGATTCTTACCTTCTCTTGGCAAAGTAACTTCGTGTTGTCAATGATCTTTCATAGGGTTAAAGGGTGATACTTCTTCTCTGTTTGCGGTAGGTGCTCTACTCTCCTGGAAAGACAGGTGTTTCACATCTTCCTGTGTTCTTTCAACTTCGACATCCATATCTCTGGTCCTCAGTAGCTTCGACTGGTCTTCTTGTTCTTTTAGTAAGTGCGTTATTCTCCTAGCCATGAAATCTCTTAGTTCTTGCTTTTTTTGTTCTAGATCCTCCTCTTCTTGTTTCCTTCGTATCTGATCTTTCTCAATCTAGGTTTTTCCTAGCAAAATAACAAATGGGGTGTTGTTCTCAACAAACTTAACAATCTCAAATTCTTCTTATGTTGAAGTGCCATGAGCACTCATAGATGTCTCGGCAAGTCTTCCACATAGGGTTATTAGCTTTCCTCTAAATAATCATATTCCTCCTAATGAAGGAACCATAGCAGGCTTTCCCAAAATTTTCCAAGTTCTTTTTGTCATGATATTCACCTGTGTTTCCTCATCCAGGACATAGTCTATGTCGAAGTCTCCTATTCTTGTTTCTATGTACTCTTTCTCTTTTAATATCTCTAATAAACTGGTGTCTCTGTGATCATTCAGGGTTTCCTTCATCTGCAATAATACAGTCTCTGATTCTTTCTAGTTCTTAGTCTCTTGATCTTCCTCGGGTTTTCTTGTCTCATATTCATCTTTTCAACCTTATCAATCATTCTAGGGAAATCCAAAACTTCATGTCCAGTGGCCTTACAACAAAGGCAAGTAGGACCTCTACCAGGGCATTCCTTAGCAAGATGTCTCGATATAACAAAGAGTTAATCCTCTCTTTCTCTTGAACAATCCCCAACCTTTCCTGTACTGCGCACTGGGATCACAGTAACTAACCTGCAAAAAATTCTTTCTAGGATCGTGCATCCATTTGTTAGTCCAAACATTCTTTCTATGCATAGGAATAACATATCTTTCATTATTTCTATCAGATCTATTCATATCAAATCTTCTTTCTTCTAGCTATACCTTTGTTTTTAGATTAGGACCAAATCTTATAAACATACCTAGATCCATTCTTTCGAAATAAAAATTTTCACTTATCTTACCTTTCTTAGAGCACAAAGCTTCAAGATCTTACCTCTTTTCTTCAAATCAGACTTCTCTTCTTATCATAGAGCTTCGCAAGTCAAGTAGACTACTGTGCACTAAAGTAGCAGATCTACGCACAAAGCTTTCTCTTTTCTTCAGTTCCCAACAATCACAATTTCGATCCCGACAACATAACTATTTGTTGGCACAGGGGCAAACCCATGGTTCAAATTTTCAACAAGGCACCAACAAAACCCTAACTACCAACCCTTTCGGCAACACCTGGAAGCATATGAAGTTTCACCCAAGGTAGAGGTAGGGGTGGTTGCATGAATCAGATGTATGCAACCTAGCTGGGACACATATCTGTGAGTATAATACCTTAGCAGAGCACTTAGCAGTTAACATTCATTAGCAATCATCCCGTATTCACATCACAGATTCAAGCCCTAATTACAGAACAATGTAGTATTCAACCGGATCTAACACTTCCAAGCACTTGACACATAGAAACAAATAAGATCTAGCATTCATTCACATTACTAAGCACTAAGATATTATATCAGATGCTTCTAACATACATAAAGATAACAACACTAAGCATAAATCACATCAAATGCACAAAGCAACCATAACACAAGATATACATGGTTTACCCCAGCGTGGGGCTACGTCCACCAACTCTTCTCTTCTTTATTATCTTCTCTCAATCTTCTACAAGCACAGAGCCACAGGAACCCACTTTGCATAGGACAAGAGATATGCACACCTCGCTAGATCCTTCTTCCCCAAGCTAGGTTTAAGCACAAATCCTTCTTACAATCACTTGCACTTAGTTCTGCAAGTTCTTAACACACAGTAAGCACGAAGCCTCTAGCTCTGCACTAAGTTGATTCTACCAGGTCTCTCTACTTACATCGCCTAGGTTTCTATGTATACATTAAAAAATGGGCCTAAACATGGGTAAACCCATGGGCCGACATCCCATACTCGTTACATAAACCCTAAACCCATAAGTTTCCTAAAAATGGGTTGAGATCACACGATCTCCGCTTCGCCTAGCGCTCTGTCTTCGACCAGCTTGTCGAAGTCCCAAAAATGGTCAAACATGACCAAGGTTCTCCAAAGCTTGGTTGAGGGCCAAAAAACACATGCCACATGGAGAAATATGAAGAACATTTAAATTCCATAGATAAAAAACATGGTGCAAAAATCCAAGCACAAGCCCTCATATTAACAAAAACCTATGCACGAAAATGCTTCAAGACTTAATTTTGCCTAAACACTCTTTTCTACCACTGTTGTGTAACAACCCCTAAAATTTTGAAATTGGTCATCTTCCTCCTCCATGGATTTGTTCATAGACAACACCAACATCGAGACAAACATAACTAAGGAATAAGGGCATATAAACCAACACTACCAATGTTATGATGTGACTCCAATCAATGCACCTCACAAATGGTAAGTTTGACACCTACTGAATACTAACACTAATACATAGCCGAACCCCACCCCCTCATCAAATAAACAAAGTCATCCCTACAAGGCCAATAATAAGGCAACAAAACAATTCTAAAATAATTAACGAAAATACTATAAATTCTAATCTTATGGTAAACTATAGGCACCAAAAAAATGAAATCTATATTGGTGAATTATTCACTTAGAGCGAAACTTGTATGTCACAACAAGGACATAACAAATTATGTATGCATGGAAGTGGCCCACAAGTTAAATAAATATCTTATAAGTGGCTTAGAAAAGCACCAACAACTTTGTAGGCCATCTTATGGGGCTTGGAGTAAATACAATTTTGATACAATTTCTAAAGGCATTTTAAAAGATGTTGGATGCAATTATGTTTTTAAAGAAGATATGAAAAAAAATGTTGTTGAACAATTGAACTAGACGAAAAATTTGTTGAACATGTTCAAGAGAATTAGAAAAAATGCATTTTAAAGGAGACTTGAAGATTATCATCATCGATTACATAAATTGATGGAATTATAATCCTTAGGGGAAAATCGTTTGCTAATTAAATTGAATAAGAGTGTTCACTAGAAGGAGAACACCTTTTAACAGAGGTTTTTAGTGTTACAAAATTTGGCAAAATTTTCAAAAAAACCTCCGCTACAACCTCATCTATTGGTTGTGGAGGTTTTAACAAATGTTCCATATAACTAAAAAAAATTGGGCAAGCGGAGGTTTAGCGAATGATTTTTTTTTATTCAGACACTTTTATTGTCAAAACACATGGTGCCCCATTGCATAAAATATCCCGATGCGTACCTAAACATAAAATGCACCAGCGTGACCTAACACAAAATTCCTCGGTATGTACATAAAACCAAAAATGCATCGGTGTGCCATCACATAATGATAGGTGCATACATAAAACGAAAAGGAACCAGTTCACCACTACATAAAATTCCCTAGTGCGTACATAAAACAAAAATGTGCCAGTTGACCATTACATTATTGAATCGGTGCGTACATAAAACAAAAAATGCACCAGTGTGTTTATAGTTATTATGCATTGGATTCCCATTTTGTTGTATGCAATACAGGTGCGATTATATTGTATGTCGTCTCGGTGCTTGTATAATTCATCTATGCGGATGCCAGTATTACCATGTGCACCGAAAGGTACTGAAATTTTGAATATTCGAGGTGAGATGTCAGCGCCATTCTTTGTTCTGAAGCACCGATGCTTTTATTACATAAAAAACACAAGTGTGTTTATTTTATTTGAAGCATCGATGTTGTTATTATATTTAAAGAACCGATGCATATTTATCACATGCCCACTGTAAAATTCTAAAACGATATATATATTATCATACGTTATATGAACTGATGGTTCAATATAATTAGTATGAATCAGTGCGTTAGTATATTTAATATGCAACGATGCGTTAGTATGTTTAATATGCATTGGTGCGTATAGCCCTTTGAAAGGAATTGATTTCTATATTATTTCATGCACCATTTTGTGAATTCATGAGAATGCACCGATATGTATATATTTTAATTAATTTTTTTTTGCAAATGTCTTTTGTAATAATATTTTTTTTTAATATTTATGTTATTGTATGTTGTTATAATGATTACATTAATACCTTATCCAATGGATTATACCTTCGTTATTTGCAACAATGTAAATCATTCACATATTATTTAATTAGTTATTTGCAACAATGTAGTCATTCACATATTAATTAATCAACAACGCAACATTTATATCTCGCTCCCCTCATGACTCAACCTTTACATCCCCCTCCCCTCGCCACTCTTTTCAAAACTCATAGCTTCAACAATCCATGATGATGGGTAGAGTCTCCACTTGAAACATTGAAGGTTTCATAAACTCCATACATAGTTAACATCGAGAAGTCTAAAACAACATTACGAGGAACTGTGAAAACCTGCATACTCTCATCCATATATTAATTAATCAACAATGCAACATTTTACAACATTCGACAATGTAATAAAATAATAAATTCATTTTATTATATATGAATAAGAGACCCATCATCATACAAAATGGGACAACATAAAGGTCCACAATAATCAAAATGCAACCAATATGTAATTGTTACACTTATTGGTAACATGTCCTCATGCAATTGGGACATTATGTCGAGTACATAAAACAAAATCCTTGATTTTCACAAACAAATATTTCAAAACATACAACTTGTAGTAACATTCAATTATATTGATTGTCATTTATCAATTGAACTATTGTCATCGCTAGAGTTGTGTGCATGCCTCATTTCTTCATCACTTATAGGTGATATTGTACTTCGGTGATTTAAACTAATGTTTTCTTGATCGACTTATGTTTTATCTTCCACATGTTCATGGTCCATCTACAAACTTAGAAATAAAGTGTAATAAGTAAATCTACATTTATATAGTAGACTATACATGATTGCATAAATTAAAAAGCGTACCATAGCGACGAGTGATTCATAAACAATACACATGATTTTGAATTCATGTCACATGCCATGTCTCAAAATCTCTTCTATTGTCTACACTCCATACTTTGTTTCCTGCATGTGTAATACACCATGACAAAGCATAGTCGATATAATTAATATAAAAGTTTCTTATTGTTCCATTAATTATAAAACAAGGGAAGTTAAACAACATCGTTGCTTACAAATTGTTCAGTTAAACATTGATACTTCGACATATACTCACAATCCTCACTTAAACTAATGTTGATCAATTCTCCGGTTGCCTCCTCTTTGTATGTTAGAGCCTATTAGAAGACATCCATGGACAAGTGTAAATTAATTATTTAAATATAAAGATTACAACAAATATGAAATCTAAAGTAAGGTCGAAAATGTATGTAATCGCAAACTTTGTGATCAACCCTTTTATTCCTTGTCGTCATGTCTTATGTGTTGAATGGGTTCCATTTTTTAATTTTCTACAACAAAACAATTTAAAATTAGTATTTCATACGATAATTAAATTTGATGTACATAAAAGAATAAATGAATGATTACATATCTCTGATGCACGGTGTTGTTGGGATGCCTCTTCCCGTGATGTAATTATGTTCATTGCTTTTACCATCTCCTTGTACACTTTTTTGGACATCCCTACCAACATGTATTGGTTTTTCACCTCATTTGTCACTTGAAATTTTCATAATCTTCCTGAAAAACAAAAAAACACAATAATTTTCTTTTTAAATCGACATGAAAGTAAATATAGCAAAATAAATTATTTTAGTAATTTTTGGAACATATTATAGAAAAACATGTTTAATAATAATACTTTTTTGTTATTGTAAGATTTTGCTATTGCAAGTCTCACAGGTCTCATTAACCATTGCTCCATAAACACTTTTTATAAATTATGTATAACCTAATTCTTGGAGTCACTGGATTGATTTTTGCATTGTAAGTGGTATATGTACGTTCTTTCTACTATATCCACCAAAGTTATGTAAAACATTTTGCCCCTCTCATTAACTTCTAGCACCACTCCAAAAGTATTGATAACCAAGTTGTCATCATCATTTACATCCTTCATATTTTTTGTCATCTTAGGATGACTTTTTGTTCCCTTGCTATCGATCCTTGCATAACATTAACAAAATGTGAAATCAAATGTTTAAAACTTGTTAGCGGTTAATGTTAAGAAATTATTTTTTAGTAAAAAGTCAAAGAAAAACTTTATGTTCATAACTTTTTGTTCCACCTAATTCATCTCTTTGCAACATTTCTATAAAGATTTTATGCTCTTTTGCACTCAGATTGTGAACAATCTTATCAAGTTTCTTCAAGTTTTTGCTTTGCGTGACACACATTAACCAATACACATCACTAATTTAAACCCATAGATAATTCAAATATATAATTAATTTTTTAAATAAAACTTAAAGAATTTTCTTTGTTCTCTTGTTGGGATGAACTACCATCGTGCTCATTGCAATAAATCGTTTTCCTTGAACTTCCATCAACCATCTTCTATAAAAAAAAAATACAGGAATTGTTAGATATAAATATTATGAAACATTTTTTACAAAACAATATATTGGTGTGTATCATAAACTAGCACACCTCGATGCATTATACATATGTATATGCACCGGTGCACATTACTAAGTATTGTGCACCACCGAACCCGTATGTATATGATACTGAAATTATTGGAATTTATATTTTAAACTCATCGATGTCATTTACAGAAATATGTGCATCGGTGCGGTATTACTGTAATATGCACACTAGTGCAATATTACTATACAGTGTGCACCACATACTACAAAAAATTATTTTAAATATAAAAATTGACGATGAGAAGGTTTGGAATCCAATGCAATGAGTGGTACAATTGCAATGGATACCAAACGTCCCATATACAAGTAAAAAAACCCTATAAAAATCCATTGCTTAAAAAAAGAAAATCTCTTTGTGAAATATAGAGAGGGGAACTAAGAAAAACAACAAGAAAGCTAGGGCTTCCAATACCGAATGTAACTATGAAACCCTTTTATATTTTTTGAGAATGCTTTGAAAATAGTTTGAATCGAATAGGGAAAGATTGAGATGACCAATAGAATAAAATCACATACCTGGAATTTCTCCTCTGCAGATTTGTATGTGGCCTATGGTGTTCTCTTCCAAATTTGTCTCTTCAAAAAAATCTGCCCACTCCAAAATCCTTGCTGGTAAATATCTCTTGCACAAATATCCCCTCTAAATTTTTCCAAAAGAAAGAAATAATGAATAGTGTTTTCATTTATAAACACCTGCATTTCGAAAAATGAAATTCCTGCTCGTTTTTTCGCTGTATATTTCGGTGCATTGATGATAAATGTGATCGTTGTTTTTTTGTAACTTACCATCTCCGTGCACTATACAGTTTTGTAGAGCACCAATGCGATTTAAAGAGTCTTTGCGCCTTATATGTACAAAAGCATCGACAAACATGTACATTTAAAAAAAAAATCGTCTATTTTTTCGCTATAAGTGCCCCGGTGCGTTCTCTACGTACAAACAAATTGATCTCAATATTATTGACAAAATACAATTGCAAACCTCCACAATTAAATTTTGAAAAGATTTTTCTTTGTGGAGGCAATAACAGAGGTCACACTTCGGTGCTTTTCATTGTTTAGTGCACCGATACCTTTTTATGTAGGTGCA
>ML788979.1:46439-58207 GCA_009831015.1 Picea engelmannii
GGGGGGGGGGGGGGGGGGGGGACGAATTGACTTCTCCTTGAAGATGATTTTATTTCTTGCCAGCTAGATTCGCCAACAAATATATTTTATTGAAGCCTTCCAGGTGCGATGAAAGATCGGTTTTTTGTTGAGGGAACCGTTGTAGGCTTTGCTCCATTTTCTAATCAGGCTTCGACAGCTTGCTAAACAAGAGATTTGGTTTGTTAGTTCTAAATAGACAATGTGCACAACTTGCTTGGCGAAGTTGCATTTGAGGAAAAAATGTTCAGTGCTTTCGAAGTCTTGATTGCAAAGGGCACATATGAAGGGTCCCACAAAACCTCTTTTGAGCAGGTTCTCACATGTTAAGAGTTTGTTGTGGGCTAATTTCCACCCGAAAATATTGATCTTAGGTAGGCCATCTGCATTCCATATTTCTTTCCAGATTGCTGATTTTTCTAGGAGAGCATTATCAGAGATGAGAGTTTTATATCCAATCCTCACAAAATATCTTGTTTCTCCCCAATCCCTTCTATCACTCTCGTTGTGGTGCACTGGGGAAAAGCCATTTACAATCATAAGGAAGTGGCGAGAAGCGTTGAGTAGATTTAAAGGAACCTCTCGCAAGTTCCACTCTTTCCAAGTGTCGTTGTTATTCCACTCTGAGATGTCATAGATAGTGTTTTTCCCTTTGGAGTTTAGCCAGATTTTGAAGGGGTCTAAAGAGGGAATACAAGAAAATTTTCCCCTATCTAAATATTGATCATCCTAAATTTTGATTTCTTTACCATTCCCTAGACTCTGTCTGAGGTGATTTTGTATGAGCGACAATGAGGCCCGTATGAGTTTCCAGATAGGATATCCTGTATGTTTGATTGTGGTTGTTTCCAAGCATCTCTTTCGAATTTTTGATAGGTATTTGTAGCAAATTTCCTTTTTCCACCATTCATTACCCCCAGTGATTAAGCGCCATAGAATTTCCCCCCCCAGGGCTATCTTGACCTTTTTCGGATCACGAATCCCTAGTCCTCCATTTTCTTTTGGGGCACAAACTGTAGACCAGCTGACCATATGGTTTTTTTCCTTTTGTCTTTTCCTCCTTGCCAAAGGAATTTTCTGATTAATTTGGCCATTTCCTTTTTTATTCCCACCAGAGCATGGAGGGATGAGAATTGAAAAATTGGATACGAAGATAAGACTGATTTTATCAGGACCACCCTTCCAGCTAGGTTCAACCAGGTTGCTCCCCAAATTTCAAATTACTCTTTGAGTTTTTGTAGGATCACTTGCCAAGCTTCCCCAGGCAAGGCCTTTAGGCTGATAGGAGTACCAAGGTACTTGAAGTATTTCCAATCTATAGAAAAGGGGAGTTGTAGAATGTTTGCAATTCTTACCATTATACTTGTTTTTATGTGCCAAGCATATATTTGACTTTTGTGTTTGTTTATAACTCCTCCCGAAGCTTCTCCATATTGATCTAGAACCAGTTTGATTCAACTGGCCATAATTTGAGAGGCTCCTCCTAACAATAGGGTGTCATCAACAAACTGAGAGTTGTTTATTCTTCTTACTCCCCTTCCTATTTTCAGTCCAGATATGTTCCCAATAGCTCTTTCATGCTCAAGTCTTTTGTTTAGAGTTTCTTCCATAATGACATACAACATTTGAGAAAGCAGACATCCCTGCCTTAGCCCTCTTGTGGCTTGGAAGAAAGGAGTTGGTCACCCATTTATCATAGGGGCTATCTAGGGGGTTGAGATACATGCTCCAATCTAAGAAATAAAGGAGTGATTGAAACCAAATTTTGTTAAAACTTCATAAAGGAACTCATGCTTTACCTGATTAAAGGCATTTGCCATATCAATTTTGATAGCCATCCCTTTTTCTTTGTTATTAAAACTGGAGTGGATTGCTTCTTGAACCAAGGTTATATTATCCCAAATTTGTTGTTTTGCCACGAAGCCCCCCTGGTTGGGAAGGATGAGTTGAGGTAGCAAATGCTTTAATCTGTTTGCTATCATTTTTGCTAGAAGTTTGTAGGAAACATTACAAAGAGATATTGGGTGAAAATGATCAAAGGAACTGGCATTTTTGTCCTTAGGAATCAAGGCTAAAAAGGAGGTGTTGGTTGCGCCTCCCATCTTGCAAGTTTTTGGACAAATCTTATCATGCAGATTATATCTTTTTTAATTATTTCCCAACACTTCCTGTAGAAGTGAAGAGTAAAACCATCATGTCCAATGGCTTTGTCTGGATCAAACTAATTTAGAATTGCTTTGAATTCCTCCCCTGTAACCACCTTATTTAACTCTTTGTTATCTTCTTCCTTTATCATTTGCGGGATGTGTTCTATGAATTGTCGGCACTGCTCTTTATTATCTTCACCTTCCTTGGTATAAAGTTCTCTGAAGTGAGAAGACACTGCTTTTTTTATTTCCTCAAAGGAGTTTATTTGAGTTCATGAAGTTGTTTTTATTTCCTCCACAATATTTCTATGTTGTCTGGATTTGGCTTGCTTATGGAAGAAAGAGGTGTTTTTATCCCCTGCTTGAAGCCACAGGGCTCGAGATTTAAGTCTCCATTCCTTTTCTTATTTGTGAAGTGCTCTCATATAATTATGAAAATGTTATTTCTCCCGTATTAAGTGTCTGGTATCGATGGTGTTTGATTCCATTTCTTCTTGAATATCTACTAGTTGTTTTTTTCACATTTCTATTTCTTCTCTTGGATTGTGGGGGGAGGCTTTTACCCACTCCTTGATTTCTTGCTTAGTCCTCTTGAGATTTTGTTCCCAGATGTAGGCTAGGGTTCCGTCCACCTAGTTTGACCAAACAGTAGTAATAAGGGGAAGGAATTACGGTGGATCCATCCAAAGGGGGTTGAATTTGAAGGGAATGGGGCCTAGGTTTTCTGCTTTGTCAAAGGAGAGAGCTATTGGATGATGGTCTGAGATACCCCAGGGGATAATGGGAAGAGATATTGTAAGAAAGTAGGAGGAGGGAGCTTTGTATGAGGTAATGGTCTAGTCTGGCTGCTATGTGTCCCATTCTTGAGCGTTTATTGCTCCAAGTGTATTTCTCTTTAATTGGTTGGACATCAAACAGATGCAGCGCCGAGATTAGATCCTCCATGAATTCCCTGAACGAGTCCCTTACTATAGAGCCTCCTTTTTTCCCCCTTGGTGTAGAGTTGTGTTGAAGTCTTCAACTATGATGCAATTATTGTGTAATCTGGCTTCTTTGATTTTCATCAAGGACTCCCAACATTTTATTTTTTCCCAGTAGTTATTAGGCATATAAAAATCAAAATCCAATTGAGTTACCTATAGGCATATAGATGTTACCTAATTGTAGGTGCTTTAGACGGACCAAAATCCAGTGAGTTGATTCTAGCTTTTTTTCTTCTCTAAATATTTTAGTGTTCCAGACTCTGCAGATCCCTCTTGATGCTCCTCTTGCATTTAGAGTTGTTCCATCACTTTCTTTCCATATTTTCTTCATTTCTTGCAGGACCTCTATACCCTCCATTTTGGTCTCCTGGATTAGGAGGATATGGGGCCTTTCTGTTTTGATTAGATTTCCCATTGCTTCTTTTTCTCCCCTTTGTCTCAATCCTCTACAGTTCCAGGAGACTACCTTCATTATTTACTAGTGTGTTTGGTTTCCCCCCCTTTCTTGGGCTGAGACTGTCCTTTTACTGTAGAATCTTTCCCACTTTTCCCTTCTTTTTTGAGGACTTCTTCCAGTGTTGGTTGGGTTCCTAGCTCTTTGTCTTGGTTTGCTTCTTTTTCCCTTTTGTTTTTGTTTGTTTTCCTTCCTACTTTCGAGGATTTGGAGCTTTTTAGGAATTTTAGGTCTAGTTCCTCCCCCAAGTCCTCCTTGCTTTCATCCATCATCCCATGGGGGGGGGGGCGTCCATGGGAAGAGGGGAAACTGGCTCAATTTGAAGCACTGGAGGGTCTGGATCTGGGACTTGTTGACTCTGTATCTCTTCTGTGTCTTCTTTCGAGTTATCTGTTTCTGCTTCTAGATTCTCAAGAGGATCATACCTATTTTTGCAGCTTTATGCTTCATTATTGCTCACCATCGGTGATTTCCCCTTGATCGGTGAGGGTGGCCTAGTGTTGGCTCTTATTTCCTGCAGCTGAACTCCTGATTTATTTGTCGCTTTCTTTCTTTTGGCTGGCTACCATTGCTCTTGCACTTTGTCCTCGTGATTCTCTGATGATGCCTTGGGACAGTTTTTGGATAAATGACCATACTCATGGCATGCTTTGTATTTAAATGGAAGTTGTTCGTAGTCGACTATTTGAATATAAGACCACCCATCTACGATAAGTTGGATTGCCTCTGGCAGTCCTTTTTCTAGATCTACTTCTACACAGAGACGAGCACATGATTGTGATATGCCACATGGTTCGACTCGATCAATGAACCTTCCCAGTGCATTTCCAATGTTTTTTATGGTTTCGTCATTCCAACAGTGGAGAGGCAGGAAGTGTAAACAGACCGAGACTGGAACCGCGGAAGGGATGTCATTTTTTGGGCTAAATTACGGGGTCCATTTATTTAGATACATCCCTTTGGTGCCCATGAAGTATGGACCATTTCTAAAAATCAGATCTCTATCTGTTTTATTTTCAAAGAGGAAGACATAGAATCCCTTACCACAAAAAGTTGTTGACAATTGCCCCTTTATCATTTTTTTTCCAGTTTTTATCCAGACATTGCACCATTTCTCTTGGGGAGGGCCAGAGTCCCATAAACTGTCCGATCAAACCATTTTCAGCCAGTCTCAGAGCGAATGGCCTAGAGGAGGGGGAGTGGACAAAGACCTTCGGGATCTCATCTAACTTTTTAACAAAGCATGACTAGGGATGCCCTTTTGTTGCTTTCGTGTAGGAGGACAAGAGGGTATGGAATGCGATGAGGTCCGGAGGTGGAGGTGGTTGAGGGGGATATCCCTCCCCCGAACCAGAGGCCATGTCAATCGTGGTTGGCTACAGAAAACCCTAGTTCTACAACGACATCTATTGATAAATATAAAGACGAGAAATAATCATTAACCATCAAGAGATATGTTAATTATGATTTTTCTTCTTTAATCTATTATTACATGGACTTCAACTACATATTATTTTCTCTTTCCTCTTCTTTTTGTTGTCTCTTGTAACCTATGGGTATTTTGGTGGAGATGAAAGCCCCTTGTAGATAGAGGAGTTGATAGTGTTGTGGCTTCTTCAACTTCTATATTTTCTTCTTGCAACAAGACTTGATATTCTTATAACTACATTAACTCATATTTTCATTAAGAAAATGTTTCTACTAACAATAGTGTGTTTGTTTCTATTTGATTTCTCCCTCAAAAATATCAAATATAAAGATTGTTTATCATTTAAAAAATAATATATTTTGATTTCTCCCTAACATTATCAAATATAAAGATTTTTTGTAATTTAAAAAATAATATCCTTTTAAAAAGAGAATTCGATGGGTTTTAATATAAATATCAAATATAAAGACTTTTTTTCATTTAAAAAATAATATTATTTTAAAAGAGAATTTGATGGGTTTTTGTAATGCTTCGTGGGTTGCATGCATTATTATTAAAGTTTGCAATATTTATCAATAAAGAGTGCACCCTTCTCTTTTGATTATGTGGAGGTGGTGTGTATCATCTTTTCATTCCATTGGTCGAGGAGCATCAAAGCTTGCATCCACCTCCATGTGTTAAATGCAATGAGAAGTCAAGGATCACATGTGGAAGGTAAAGCGCTCTAGGGTAATTTCCAACAGTTCACCTTGGTTATTATTGGAAAGAAAGTAGAAATAGTGTGAGGAGCACCCAGCAAGAGTATTTCCAGAAAATTTTGTCATTACTAGAAGGCTACCACATTCGTGAGGAGGATTGTTCTATTGCTAGTTATTCTAGTGCGTTTTTTCTGCATCCATACAATTGTATTAGCGTATTAGCTATTCTAAATCGATTTAGACTGTGTCTCATCCATGCATGTTGTAGCTTGCAATAAAACAACAATATTCTCCTATAGATTTTGGTGGATATTGTTTGAAACAATAATATGAGCATTAGAGAAGACTTAATTTTACTAAAATTCAGAGTTTACATAAGTAAACATCATAGTTATTTTAAAGAACAACGCTGAGCAGTGATTAGGTCATATCTGCATGATAATATCATGCAAACAACAATGTTTATGAAGGAAAGCAACTTAAAGTAAGCTGTTACAACCTATTTATATAATTTATAATTAGAAACAACAATATCTTAAGAAAGGGAGCAATACAGAAAGTAGTATTCAACCGTTTTGAGCTTGGATTTAGAGATTGCATTGTTAACTGAAGTGATACCAATGTATTGAATAAGTAAAGAACGTTAGTGGCTCTCAATCAAAGTGCTTAATAATACAACTACAACTCAATTTCATATTTTTTTTTAACAACACGAATGGGTAACTAGTAAGTTTGATTTAAACTAGACCCAAGATTGATTTCATATAAATATTACATACACTGAGCATCCTTGTGAAAAAAGGTGCACTCTAGTAGTTTTATGTGGTAGATTTCCATGCATGCAATTTTATTTTTGGAAGGAGGGCGAGTTAACTTTGACTTTCACCCTTCTCATCCTTTAATGTACTTAAACACTGTCTGTATTGCATTCCAATGAGCCATACAGTGTGTTCATAAATCTTTACATATATTGTTAAGCATGGTATTTTTTAAACGTTTTTTTGAGTTGTCAATACAAAGTTTCATTGGTTGTTTTTTATTCATCCTCTTTTGATAATTTCAACCTTAGCTCCATAGGTGTTTTACTAGGATTGTAGTTTACAATTAAATAGCTTTTAAGCATATTTCACTTACAAAATGAAAATACTTATTTTCTTCTACCAAACTTCAATAATAGACCAATTATGTAATAATTCTAGAGTTGTTTTATCAAAATCTTTAACACAAATTTTCTTTCTCTACCTTAATAACAATGGAATGGCTTTATGTGATTATTAAATCATTAAAAAAACAATTTTCACAACCAAATCAACATTTTTTCTTTTATGTAGAAATTTGGGTTTGAATTATTTCTCCTAAAACAACTAGACCTTTCAAAAGATTACACTATAATGCATACCAATCTTCTTTGTCTTTTTCAATAAATCCCTTCAAGTCTCCATTTAAAAATGCATTCTCAAAATCCATTCAATGGACGTTCAAAATGAATTGAACTACAATTGATAACAACATTTTAATCATTATGGGTGCAATTTTTTTTTTTTTTAATTAATACATCCTCTTTATATGCATATCCTATGACAACCAGCCTTTGTGTTATATTTCTCAATCAATCCATCCACCTTAAACTCATCCTATACTAACTTTACTATATTCCTCAAAAGAGACAAGATCATGAGATTCATAATTTCACTATCACCTAGTTATATCTACATTTCTTTTACCATAACATCTTGAATGCTTGCATTTCTTTTACCTCGACATCTTGAATGATTTTAATATGTCTTTAGCCTCTTTAATCTATTATTACTTGGACTTCAACTACACATTATTTTCTCTTTCCTCTTCTTTTTGTTGTCTCTTGTAACCTATGGGTGTTTTGGTGGAGATAAAAGCCCCTTGTAGAGGAGTTGGTAGTGTTGTCGCTTCTTCAACTTCTATATTTTCTTCTTGCAAAAAAACTTGATATGCTTATAACTACATTGACTAATTTTTTCATAAAAAAAATGTTTCTATTAACAATAGTTTGTTTGCCTATAGGATCGTATAATTTATAGCCATTGGATGACTCAATATCTCTGACAAAATTACACTTTTATTATTTATCTTCTAGACTATGTCTAGTTTTATCTAGGTATGCACAAATGTAATACAACCAAAAACCTCAATTTATGTACTTGTGGTTCACAATCAAGCCATGCTTGCTCAAGAGTTGTTTCTCTTAGTGCCTTAGTGGGACCCTTTTTAGCAATAAAATCATCAAATGTGCCGCTTATACCTAAATTGTGTCCTAAGTTGCACGCTTTCAATATATGTTAGGACATTTCCATTATTATTTTGTTTTTTTAATTAAGCTACATCGTTATGTTAATATGTAATGATTGTTTGCTTTCGAGTTCCTCACTTTTTAGAAAAATCAAGAAATTCAATATTTTGTCTTTTGTTTATCTGAAGATCCTTCACCTTCCTACCACTCTAGTTTTCAACTAAAGCTTTGAAATATTTTAAAGTTTCAAATACTTGGTGAATTGAATTTCAAGTACACTCGTGTTGTGACAAGACTAAGCTAGATCAGTAAATCTTGAAACCCTAGATAGAGTTGAGATGGAGATACACACAATAACACAATATTATATTGAGGAAATACTTCACATGATTACAATGTGATTCACCTCTCTTATATAGAGTTCAATATGTCATAATTGTCTGAAACCGTAAATGCTAATGATAATTGAAAACCCTCAAGTCACTAAGGTGACATTATGACATATGTAAGACTTATATTCTAACACCCTCTCTTAAGGCTTATAGTACAAAAAACAAAACTCATTGAAAGCAAAACAAACACAATTACTAAAAACTAAAACAATAGAGTAAAAAATGATTCATATGCTTCTTCTTCGAAAACATTGCTTGAATTAGTAAGACTCATTCAAGTTGCTCCCTATTCCTCCAAACAATATAATCTCCCAATTGAATTCCAAGTTTCCAGCATCATTGAACACCATTTGCACATGAAATGCCTCATATCCCTCATAAAGATATGATATCAAACCTCCAAATCCTAGATCTCCTCTGAACTATTGAACAACAATCCCTCATGTGTGTCTCGTAACCCCAACGAAATATTGTTTCTCTAATCCACAAGCATCATGGACCATTGAACATCCAATTATCCTCCCTACATTACTCCTTGTCTTTAAAGTGAGAACCTCTAGCCTCTTTAGTCTATTATTAATATCAAGCGGATCTCCAACAATGGATACATTTACTAATTCTTTACTAACTTTCTTTTTAGAAGGTCATTGGCACAGGTTTTCCAATTAATCATTGTATGACCTATTTTTCCACAGTAGTAACAATCAATCCCACTCTTACCTGACATTATTTTCCCATCCTTTTCTTTGAGTATAGTGTTGTCTTTGGCTAAGAATCTCTTTCTAAATCTCTTTTAGCCACTCTCTTTTCCTCAACTAAGAGAGATGAAATCATGTCTTCTAGAGTGTGTGAAGACATTTGATTAAGAGTAAAGATGAAATTGTTGTATTGAGAGACAAATTATTTAAAAATACGACTTTGGAATCATCTTCCTCTACCATAGCTTTGACTTCAATTATTTCTCTAACGAGAGATCTCAAATTATTTATGTAGCTAGACATAGTGATTTTGGCAGACATTTTGAATCTGAATAACTATAGCTTCAAAGAAAACTTTGCATCACTACTTTTGCTCCAAATAGCTTATTTAAATTATCCCAAATTTCCTTGGATTATTTTTCCAGATCTACAGGATGCAACTGAGTCAGAATCTTGAGAGAGAAAGGCCAATAATAGATTTGGCTTTATCATCCTTGCTTTGTTATTCCAATAATTTATTTGGATTTGTAAGTGATTACTCATTCCTTTTAACTATTCCCCATAAGGTTTTGTTCATCAATTGTAGCTACATTTTCACTTTCCAAGTATAGAAATTTTAGCTATTGAATTTTTATAGAGGAGTTTCCATTTTGAAAATTGTGTAAATTCTTCTCGCAACGAACAAAAAAAATTGGAGTAAACTTCTGCAAATTATAACCCTATAAATCCCTATATTGCATACTAATGTAAAACAGGTTCTTGTACATTGGCGAAAAATTGATGTACGATAACTAGCAGAGGAAGTAAAACAATGGTGGTTGTAGGTTGGTGGCAACTGCTTTAATTTAAAAAAAAAAATCTTTGGTAGCTAGCTTCAAATTTTTTTTTTTCTCTTTGACAATTGGCTTTCATAAAAAAAAATCTCTTTTTAGTGGCTAGCTTTCGTAAAAGGTTGTACGATTGTACAATTTTCCTTAGCAACTAGTCAATTTTTTCTTATTGGCAGTGGCTCACATAGACTAGTGGTTCTTCTTAATTTTATTATTTGATGTATTTGCTTCAATTTGTACGATGGCTTCAACAATCCATGCTTCTATTCCCCCATGGGAGTCTCCCACACTTCCAAATCTCACCGCTCTAATACCATGTTATGAGACTAAGCTAGATCACTACATCTCAAAACCCTAAATATGGTTGAGACTAAGATACACATAATAACACAATATTATAGTAAGGAAATATATCACACAATTACAATGAGATTCACTTCTCTTATATAGAGTTCAAGTGGCCATAATTGTCCAAAACCCCAAATGCTAATAATAACCAAAAACCCTAAAGTCACTAAAGTGACTTTATTACATATGTAAGCCTTATATTCTAACACGTGTTTCCCTTGAAAATTCACCAATAAATGTCAAAAAATACTTTGCAACACCTAAATATTATGTTCTTAACAAACTATGGACATTAGTGTGGATTAGATCCAACCTCCAATACATGTGATGCCCTTGTCTTATGATTCCATGCTTCTTGGAAAAATTGAGAAATCCATTCGAGACAATACATCCTACTAGGATTATCCTAAGATCCTTGATTTTCCTACCATTCTCTTTTTTAACTAAATATTTGAAATCTTTAAAAGTTCCCAACACTTGATGATTTGAATTTCATGAAGTGTGCCCATGTTTTCCTTGAAAAATCATTGATAAATGTCAAAAATACTTTGCACCTCTAATGAGTGTGTTATCATTGGACCACAAACATCAATATGGATTAGCTTCAATACATGTGATACCCTTGCCTTATCGTGCTCAAACTTGGGTTGGTGTGTTTATATGCTATGCATCCCCCACAAACTCATTTTTCTTGAATAGTTGATAAACCACTCACCATGTTATGTTTGTTTAACAATACAAGGTAAAGGTAATTCATGTGCCCATGACATAATCAATTCATTGAGTTGGCACTCACCAAGATGATTATTGCCTTTCCGCAATTCCTCCAAATCCATAAACATAAATTTGGTGTACTAATCTTGCCACAACATTGTAAGTTTCTTTATTTAGTCAAGCACACATTTTTATCAAAAACAATAACAAAGTTTTCATATTCGATTTTGCTTTTGGAAAACAAAGTTTGTTTCAAGCCAAGACATAAAGACCATTTTTCATGCCTTTACATTGCTACCTAACGTGTCATTGGCACTTTGATTTTCTCTATGTCTTCATGTTTTATCATCGCAAAGAGCAATGGCTTCACTTTTGCAATTATAAAGTTTTTCTCGGATTGGTGTATTTGGTTGCCCCAACAAACTCAAGGCACCAACCATTATGAGGCTTCCTTGTGTATGGCCATAAGAAAACCATCATAGTTAGCCCCATTTGTAACATCTCTTTCTGTTACTGGAGTTGTTACGCTCTGATACCATACTGTAACGCTCCCGACCATCAACCCTATGGTCTGGCCAACATTACTACGCGGAATAACAATCTCATACTTAATATATATATATATATATATATATATATATATGACATGTATTTAAGCAAATGAAACACATTTAAACTCAGAGTAAACATAAGAATTACTGCTAACACAATATTTCCTGGCATTAACAATAATTCATCTGCACAACAGAATACATGATAAAATATAAGCATCAAAGGCATGCAAAACATAA
>ML788979.1:66997-80871 GCA_009831015.1 Picea engelmannii
ATGTACCATACAATCTCTGCAAACTATTTAACAACATGGATACAAATTCTTTATCAATAATCTTTTCACATTTGAGAGTTGTTTCGTTCTCTTGAAATATTTTATTATTGAATCATGTTCAAACATTTTTAGATTTAATTGTTTATTCCTTGGCATCAAAACTCAAAGTTCATTAGAGGTCACGTCTAATGTTGCACAAAGTTTTGGAGATGGGGGGGACGCAAGGAGAGGATGGGTTTAAGGGACCACTTTAAGTTACCCCCAAATTTGTCAAGGACGAGCAAACGAGAATAACAAAAAAAAATTTAACAAAAAATTAAAAAATTAAAAACAAAGATTCTAGAACATAAGACTATGACACAACTCGATAAAAGTAGCAATTCTTAAATAATAGATCCAAAAGAACTCATTTGTGTAGATATCAAAACCTTGGAAAAAAAGAGTAAATATAAGGTACAAATACCTACCAAACATGGGTGCCAACGCTGTTGTTGAAATTATCTCCAATTACAAAAACATACTACATAATATCCCAACACACCACATAGAAAATAGAATTGGTGCCATGTGAGTATTAATGTGGATAGGGGGCATTCAAACATCCCCAAAACCATCACGAGACATCATCCGAACATCCATGTTTTTCGAAAGAAATGTATGAGGGATGTGGGGGGAATCCCCCATGTCCTCAAGGACATCCTCTTCCAAATGAGGACTTTCCCTTATAATTCTCGAGGACCAAGAAATGAAAAGGGCACAACCCCCAAGGCCAAGGATGAGTTTTTGGGCCTCATATAGTGATTTGAATTTGTTCTCAACTTCTTGTGCATATGCCTCTAATGTGTGGCAAACCTTTGTCTACACTAAAAATATTATGATTATGAATGTTTTTTTTGTTCTTTTGATATTCTTATCATCAATTTAGGGTTGGTTTCATAACCTGTAATGACATCCCACACAATATGACAAGATGGTTTCTGTTACCGACCAATTTAACGGTCTCGTCAAGGTTCGTTGAGACACTATGTCAACACCACGAGGATGAGTGTCCAATGTCACCACAACACTTATCCTTCCTTGTTTAAGCCCAACACCCACTCTCAAAAGGCTTTGAGAGGCTTCCCTAACACACACAACAACACCTCACCCAATTGATTAGTAGACTAGTACCTTAACTATTGGGCTATGGTGAAGGGGTAGGAGTTAATTATTTAAACTTTGTTGATATACAATTGATTTAACACAGAAAACAAGACTATAATAGCAACAAAATAGCATTCAAATCATGACAATATATAACTCTAATACACAAGATTGAATGTTGATAACACTTACCAATGTTTGAAGATTTATCTTGACAAAATGCCTTGGTAAAGTGGGTGAAAATGAGATGTAGGCTTCTTGTGAATGACTGCAGACCTATATCAAATCTTGACTTTCCCCCTTTAAAATGAGATGTAGGCTTCTTGTGAATGACTGCAGACCTATATCAAATCTTGACTTTCCCCCTTTAAAACATACAAACTAAGAGGAAACAATTACCATTGGGGAAAGGAACTCCAAGAAAAAATCCCAAAAATTCCTAGCTCATAAAATGTGAAATTGCAACAAGTTAGTATATGTATCTTTTTGTATGTTTAATATTTTTATAAAACACAATAATAAACAAATTTAGATTTTTTTGAAATGAGATTTTACGTCCCACCTTTATCCACGGATTACATGTTATCTCCACGTTGCCACACTCACTTTACGTTCACCTTTGACAAAGTCCGCCTCCTTATGAGGTTGGCGTGAATGAGGCCGATTTTGATTGGAGAGATGCCCACAGACTTATTTTTTTAGTCAACGCTGATATGGAAATACCAACGGCTGATGTGGGGTCGATCAATGTTGGCGGATTCCATAGTTTATGCCACGGCTCTTTCTTTTTAACGCACGGACCAGCGGCTCACTATTATTCATGGCTAATCAACTTCATTATAAACTTTATGATAAGGGGGTCTTCTTATAAAAATATTTTCGTTCCTCTTTATCACTTTGGCATACATTAAAAAGGGATGGCCCTTATGAAACATAAAGTAATTTTCCTTTTTAAACACTTAAAATAAAAATATTAATGTGCGTTTTAATTTTTCTCCATAGCTAAGTTTACTAAATCTATGTAAAAAAATTCGGACTGAAAAATTATGTAACATGGGTTTTGTTTGGAACGAGCTTCACTTCACCTTTGCCACTAGGTTTATCCTTGCATGTTGATGAATGGCCTTCTTTTTCTATGTTTCCTTAAAAAATGTGCCTGCATAACCCTTCGACAATAGATTTTTGCTTACAACCCGACCCTTTTTTCAAATTTTTGACGCGGCAGGTCGAGTATGCATGAAGGCAGTCAATCTGAGCCCCTATTGTATTTTTAGGCATGTTATCGCACAGACTATAGGTTGGGAAAACCTGGAACGAATCCACTGGATGGAGATAACGGTGGGAGAGTTTACCCACTGTCACCTCAGATAAACCCTCCCCGCGTTTTAGTGAAGGAAGGATCCAACACAAGGGGGGAGTCTCGAGTGCCCTAGGGGGGATGTGAGATGGAAAGTGATACTTATGAAGAGATGCCCCTATAGGTCAAGTTGTTATGTGGAGTGGCTTGACAACGAGCTTTCAGAGATGGTTTATGGTTGCCAAGAGTTTGGGTACCTGCGGAAGATGGTTATACCTGCCCGAGACACAGGAAAAGACAAGATACAAGTTAAACAATCCAATGGACAAGCAAGTTAAGCTTGTTGTCCCTATTTGCATCAGTCAACAGAAATATATTATAGCAAGCAAATGATAGTTTAAAGTTGCCAACGAGATGTTAAAAGTCAAGTAAATAATGCAAGAAATAATCTAGCAATCACTAGTATAACTCAAGGATGAAATCATAAGACTTTAGCAACAAAACAAGTATTGCAGAGATATATTATCAATCTTATGGTTGTAGCAAACTATTGCTATAACAAATACTTTCAACCCACAAAAAGTGCAAGTAAACTACCCAAAAAGTGCATTGAGACTAGTGGATTGTTATGGAAACTTGCTAGCAAATTTTGACAGTGAAAATGCAAGCTATGAATAGAAAAGAGAGTGACTTGTTGCAGCCCTAATGGTTGTAGCTTTTGTTTAGCTATAGCTTCAAGAAAACTAAGTAGACCAAGAAGCCCTAGAGGCTTTAGCAACCTCAAAGCATTAAAAATAAACGACAACTTGAACAATATCAATATCTCACTAAATCATGTTTACCAAAGTAAATAATTTATTTCTCTAATGCAAACTTCAAATTAGTGCCTTTAAAATTTAGGTGAATGGAATCTTGAATGCATGATTTAGATCAACAAAATCCCTCGGGATATAAACCCTCTTACTCCCTGGGGCATGCAAATCAAACTAAGGTAAATCAAGGAGGGTGTACACCCTTGTACTCCTCCTAGCAACCTTGCAATAAAAGACTTGTAAACTAACAAATGAGATGAAGCTCAATGGAGGGTGTATGCACTTATACTCCTAGGATTTCAATCAACAATAACCATGAAACAAGCAAGAAGAATTAACAAATGCAGATTTTCTTTACCAATTCCAAGAGAGATGCAATAATAAGCCCTAATTCACCAAGCAATTACCATTTAGAAGCAAGAGAAGAAGTCTCCAAGAGGTGCACACCACCTTAGCTCAATCATTTACCAAAAATCATTTGCATAAGAGAAAGATACCAAAATGCCCAAGTAGGGCGCAAATTTCAGCCACTAGTCTTCTCACAATGGGAAAGCTATGATGTAAAAATGAAATGAAATGATCTCTATTTATACAAATCCTACTACAAGTGTTTGTCCACTTAATTTTAGGGTAAACCACAAAATAAGGGGACAACAACCCTTACTTTGCCCCTTTACAATATAAAATTCAAATTTAACCCTAAAATGCACATAAGAAACCCTAAAGAAGCATGATGTCACCCTTTTAGGGCAATGTTTTGGCACCTTCAGCAAATCGTTGATCTTGGAGATGAAACGTTGGGACTCCAAAGGACTCCCTCTGAAGCACTAGGGTTCGTAAGGTGCCCCTCTCCATCCAAAGATTCCAAGTGTCAGGCAACAACACCACCACCAAAAGCCCTATCCCTAGGGTAACGTCAACCTCGTCAAAAGTGACGTTTTAGCCTCAAGAGCAAATCGTTGGGCTGGCTAAAGGCTGGGTTATGTCCTCCATGGTATCTCCTCGGGCCTCAAAGGCTAGCATAGTCGTCCGATGTGCAGGCCATGGTATCCAACATGTGGGCTTCAAGCCCCAAGGAAGCCCAAACTAGGCTTGTTCTTCCAAATCTATCCACCAACTAGGTCCTGCAAAGACAATGAATGCACCCTCCGAGGATCTCAAGTCAAATGCATCATGATAAGTAAATCAAATCAATAAAAAAGCCATCTAAGCATGTACATCCAAACTACCTCATCAAAATAAACAAGTGCTCAAAGACCCTATGCAATTTGCCAAGTTTAGGTATGGGAGGGTCGACAAAGCGATCTATTAGGGGAATCATACCTCAAGTTTAGGAGTGTTTCCCAAGTGGACCCGTCTCTAAGACATGTGGACAAAGTGACATGGATGGGGGCAAGACTCTTGGGCATGGGGTTCGTGATTTTTTTAGGTTTAAGACATGCATATAGACACTCTAGTTATCAAACATCTATGTGTGTTCAACATCTCCCTCAAAGGCACCAAATTCAAGAATTTAGTCACTAAAAATTTGAAATTTTATTATTTCTTTGTATGTTTGTTTTATTATTACTTCTTATGTTATGGTTTTTTTTGTTTTAGACAAACCTCTTGATCCCACCTCCAACATTCTATAGTCTTCGCATGCCCTAGCATCTATATATCTAGTGGGGCATCTTCATGCCCTTGCATCTAGACATCTAGTAGGTCATCTCCATGTGTGCTTAACAACTTACACAACTTTGTATGTTTGTATAAATCTAGACTTTACATCTCAAGGTATCATTTTTTGTCTTATGGATAGGTTGTTATACTAGTACTACCATGTCACATTACATGCATTGCTCACGTCTAGATGTCTTCCATGCAATCTAATTCAATAAGTGTAGGTGTTTGATGTACCCTAGTTTGGTGCCATGTCATTTCGTTATTGTCATGCCATAGGTTAGGTAGCCATTGGCTAATAATGTGGCAACTCCATACAATCTCTTAGATCTTTCTAGACGTCATTCATCATTTATTTGGTTTATTTGCATCACATTATCTAAAAAAACACATCATAAGTGTAGATGACTCATTGTTAATCTTATATGTGTAGGGTCTTGATTTGCAAAACGATGTCTCTAGTGTCATCTATGAGGTAATTTTTTGTTGTCTTTATTAACAATCACACAAGCTTGATAGTGTTTGCTTATGTGCACAATGGTGTTGTTGCAAATTGTCTTCCATGTTGGGTCCCATTCATTGTTGTAAGGTTTGACATTGTAAATGCTAAAATTTCATTAACAACATGGATGGTGATGTTGAAGTTGCAATTATGGATTATATAGCTCTTGTGTAGTTGTCTTGATCATCAACCATGGATACTCAAGTCGACATTACTTTGTTCAACTCCAACTTATAATATGTAAAAAAACTCAAATTTTGAAAAACCAAAATATTTAAGGGTGCTTTTAGTCCATTTTTTCACATAAAAATAACTCATCTTCTTTCAATGTTATCATGCATAATATACTTTTCACTTAGACACAAACTTTGATGCACATCATCTCAAACTCTTTCCATGTAAGTCAAAATTTAAATAACCTCACAAAACCGTTCTCTGGTGTTCGACCCTAGTCACAAGCTCAAGACCATATTGCTTTAATATTATTGTTAGTCAAAAGAATAATACTAGGAATAATACTACTGAAAGGAATAAGAGAGAATATTTGATATTTGAATGTGTATTGATTCACATATCTCACATGAGTAGAATATGAATTTAAGTACATAGTGAACACATGAGTTGACACCTAATTGATGTACAATTTAGTTTGACTTAACATAAATGTCTTATTACCTTAGTGCTCACATTTATGATTAAACGTGAGTAGACACCTAATTGATGTACGATTTAGTTTGACTTTACATAAACAGGTCTTATTACCTTAGTGCTCACACTTATGACTAAAACATTAACATTTATTATAAATATACAAAATAAACATTATACAATATCCTAACCACGTAGTTTAAACATTTGACTTTTTGGAGTTTTTACAAGCATATTTTCAAATGAATTTTTACTGTAATCCGGCCAAAAATCATTGAAACTCCAAATTTGAGTGGTTGAGTCTGTATAATTCGAGTGCCCTAAAGGTTTTTCAAGGTCCTAAATCCATTTATGCATTCAAAAATGCAATTTAAACAACACAAAATGGAGATTTCACCAAAATCTGTTTCGCTGGATTCCGATGAAAAAGTTCGAAAAATTGAATGTTTAAACAATGCCTATCCTAACACCTAACAATATCAATTGCAAACAAAAATGTCAATAAATGCTTGGAAAGGTGGGACGATTTAATGCCCCAAATATGGCACACTATCACTTCATCTATTTGTATTAAAATGCTTCCTTTCAAAGTACTACATGGTTGTGAATTATTACATATCACTTTTTGAGAATCACAACATATCAAAAACTGGCATAAATAAAATGCCATGTCACAGCTATCACAAACTGCTTCTAAAAGGAAGATAGGCACTAAGGACACACGATTGGGTTTAATTTTAATAGTGAGAAAGAGGAGCATTCAAGGACATCATGTCACAACCCATACAATCTACACCTTAGATGAGCCAAAGGAACTGAATGAAACCTTTTCCAAGCACTATATTAATAAATCAAATATACTTTCAATAAATCTGAATAAATCCTTTCAAAATTCCCCTTGGCAAACCTTAACGTCTTATTTTTTCCATTAAGCATGTATCGCACTCAAAGGTATTTGGTTCATGTGCAGCACCGATGCCTTCGTTGTCTTCAATTATAGAACAATTTTTCCTAAACCAAACATTTCTTCTTTTCAGCGTTATTTATACTCGTAATAGTTCACTGACACTGAGACATACTTTAAATTTAAAATGTCCTATGATCCTTTTAGTGTTGCTGAATTACTTCATTTGATGTCATCTCCACTCTCTAGGACATTCTTGCAAACAATACCTGATCACATTTGTATTCTTGGACTTTCCACATTCATAGAAACGTATTTGCATTCTTGGACTTTCCACATTATCTCCATCGAGGCTTACAAGTTTCCTCCATGACAATTCAATTCCATTGGAATTATTAATAAGGTTTTATACAAACCATAAAATGTCACTCTTCCAAAGTATTGGTCTGTTATGGTGTCCGTACACTAGAAAGAGAGGCATTTGCCACACATGAAATTGTCCTACTAGCCAATGTTGAAGCAATTTAAGAACGGGAGGCTGCAGCAGGCTTGAGCACTATAGGCGAAGAATTCCTTTTGCTGGATATTCAACAAAGAAGTGTAGCACATATATTGTGCAAGTCGTAGGGATTGAAGCCATGACAAGTGATAATTTGCAAACACTCTAGTGACTAGCCCAAATCTGCTTCATCATAAGAGGTGATTCCAACAATATCTGTTTCAGGGGAAGTTCTTTAGGTGTCATCTTAATAACTTTGATGTATGCTCACTGGAATATGGAAACCAAGATTCCCACAAAGCTTTAGCCACCCCTCAAAGCTGGGTCCTTTCATACACTCCCTACGCACCATCAAAACTTCTTCATGAATTTCAAACTTGTGACTAGAGCTACACCATTGTGATTCAGCAATTCAGTAAACTAGCATTGGTTTCTACTTTCTAGTATAGTATTTGGCTTTTCAATTGACTGCCGTATTAGATTTTAGTAAAGAAATGAACAAAAGGTTCCTTGGTTTTCATATAGTAGTGAGTGCTATACTTAAACATCGCATCAATGATCATATTGTGAATTATTTCATCCCAGACTATTTTAGACCAATGCATTCTAATCAAGACAATCCACCATATTTGTGCTGCAGTAAAACCACGATTCAACTGATGAATTTCTTTACTAATAATCTGAACTCTAAAATCTTAGTCGACTCCTAGAAATTTCAGCTTCCTCAAAGTTCCAGCTATGAGAGGACAGAACCTGTCATTTAGCCTGCAGGAATATAACTTGCAAAGAGACACAGTAACCATAAAAGCTAATGCCTGGATTACAACATCTATGTTCTTAAGAACAGCATTTTACTTCCATACACATAACTTGTTCAGCCTAGTCCAGAATCTATCCCCACCATCCATTTTGGACCAAATGCTAAATTTGTACATGGTAGCAAGTACCAAACGTTGAAGCCTCTAGTGACATTTTATGTATGATTTATGTCAGTTTCAAAAATACACAAAACCTTTGCCACCTCTATTTAGTCTACAGTTACAAGTCAGGTACAATCATTATTTTCCCTAAAATCATAGTAACTAATTTGTACCTCTCAAGGAAGCACACTTCTAATTCTTTAGCCAAACTGTGAATTTCTTCTGCAGCCTGCTAGAAGTGTTTCTGATTCATGATGATCCTGTTGATAGAAGTTTAGGAATCATTTGTTTCTTCGTCATCTTCTTCCGGTTTCATAAAAAATTCAATGTAAGAAATACGATTCTGTGGTTGTTTATTGCCACTAGGATCTACAGGCTGCTGCTGACCAGGTGCAGGTCGAACAGAAACCAAATGTTGAATCTTCAACAACCCACCTCTCCCAATTGTTAACTTGCTCCCTCTGTTATCTTTTAAAACACCACTTGGAATATTTGCAGTAGTTGCATGGAGAAACTTATATTTATACCTGCAAATGTAAAATTGTTGAAACTGTTCTGAGAACTGTTCTTAGTTTCCTGGGTTGAAACTTGAAACTTGACAATGAAGAAAGCACATTGACAATGATGTTTAAGGGAATGAACAATAATGGTGTCACAATATCAAAAAGCAAGGATTCAAGTCACTTAGAATATTCTGTTTAAGTGAATATCTCATCAAATTAGGCAATTACCTGTAAGAAACATAGTGATCGCACTGGAATGCAATGAAGAGATCGGATTCAGCATTATAAAAGAAGTCAATCTGTAAAATAGAAAGCCAACCAAATATGCTCAGCACATGGATCTGGAAACAATAATGAAATTATGAATTTAACCATTGTTCCTAATGCTAATAACTCAAACATTATATGAGGTACCTGCAAATCACCATGACCCTCACCCCTAAAAGTAACAACAGGAGGATCTGGATTTAAAGATAGCTGGATGCTGGAACCTGGCCATTCAAGGTCCTCTATTGCTTCTTTCAATGCGGTAGACTGGGGCGCAACAACTCATCAGAAATAATAAAAAACTGAAACAGCATGTGTTCTTTCTTCTCTTAAATGAGAGATCAAATCTCATATTTTTCCATATTCAGTCTTTTCTAAACCAACGCCATACAGGTAATCTATTTCAAATGAACTACCCTATGTTGAAGTGGATCTCATATGATTTTTGAAAGACTCGGATGGCGGATTTCTTTAATCAATTACATAAGTTGCCTATACCTAAAAGTTTAGTATTTTCAAGGCTTATATTCTTATCTAGCTCACTAGAATCCTGAAAAATACTTTACCTTAACTGCAAAACTTACTGGCATCCTACCAGTATTCTCAACATTGTAATCCCAAGGAATTGTTTCTGGAATCCTGGTCCTTATTTCAGCATACATACAAGCATTGTGCGCATCAATTAACCTGGAAAGACACATGATTGTAAGATCACTTTTTAATTTAATTTAAGTCTTTGAAAATAGTAATATCAGTTCTGGTTTTCTGTGATGATCAATTGAAACAACAAAAAATGTTAAAGATTCGTCATGGAAGTGCTTAGTTTCTATAGGAATGATCAAATCTTGTAATCCGTACAATAAGGAATCTGCATATCTCTCATAAAGAAAAGATTCATTTAAGGCACTTATTTTGCATATAAGATTGACAGCAAGAAAGTCTGGAGCCAACATAAGCATTAGTACTATTATACTATCTATAAGTCCTCTTAATACTACCAAATCTCAGATATTATGTGGCCCATTGTTATTTCCTTTAGCATGTTATGATGTTTCCCAAGCATTCATAAAGATAATCCTAACCAAAGAAAGCTTAGTCCCTGCATTAAACTAATCGCTTAGCATAACAAGAAGTCTACCAAGTGTCCTTAAAGTCACGCCTATCAAAGGAACATTTGAGTCTGCAATCATCAAGTGCACTAAAAGCAGTGCTATGTGAATGTAGAATGTAAGGCATTTCTGCAGAAGTTGTGGACCTCTTCAGCTGGAAAGAGATGCCAATTCGCTATATGCATTGAGATGATAACCTTAAACACATTCCAATCATCGACATCCAGAACCTAAATCTAGGAGATGTGAATTGGAAATTCAGCGTCAGGTTTATCATAGCAAATTACGGATTACTTCACACATCTGAAACATATGGAACATGACAAATAACTCTTAGTGGATGTGAAAAATGGACATATTTAAGCATTCATGGTTTTTATAATATACATAGCTTAGATGATAAATGCAACAGACTTGAAAACTTCTATCATGATGGCCTTGTCAGTCTACCTTCCTAATGCCAACTCCTATGTTTACACTGGTCAAACAATGTGATCAAAACCATGATCCACTGGCCAGATATGTAATAAATTACGTACAACAAAAAGGAAAGTTTCATGCATATTTGTGAAGAATTTTATTCTCAATATTATCTTTATAGATACAATAATTTATGGACAGATCTAGACAAAGATCATCCATCAATTTGTAGAACCACTCAATTATTTTTGTTTTCATAATTTGTGAATTTGTTGTATATTTCAGCACAGTTATGACCCATATTCAAAATTCATTGCAATAATCATCTTCTTTATATCCAAATAAGATCTTATATGTAACCATTTTGCAACTTTGAATTGATGTATTCATGAATCCTATTATGGGCATCTGTAAAGAACTATACTTTTGATACGGAATGGAGCAGTATGGTAGCTGAACAATAAATGTTATTATTCCATCTTGTCCAAATATGATATATTACTCCAATGTCCAAAATATGATATATTATTATGTTGTCCAAATATATGATATATTATTCTATTCTTTGAAAATATGATCTCTTTTACATAGCAGGGCCTTCTTTGTATAGGGATGCAGGGACATCACATTCAACCATGTCTCTCCCTTCTTATTTTAATATTTATATTTACTATTTACTATACTCTTTAATATTTACTATTTACTATACTCTTTACTATCCTCTGGGCTCCCGTACCATTTCCTCCCGGTTTAGATGGAAAGCATCCCCGCTTTCCTCCCAGTTTAGGAAGGAAGTTAGATAATGTGAAATTCATATTTACAATATCATTGCCACAGAGTCCGTTCAGTGTTTACACAATAAGGGTTTTTCTGGAAATGCTGAGCTAGTGTGCATTGCTTAAAATGACCCCATCATCAAAAGGAAGAACGTCGTGGGATCCTTGAAATAATGATTTTCTGTTGGAGCTGAAAACAATAACCAGATCTGAGAGTGCCTTCTTGCACAGAGAAAGGCTTCTACTTTGAGTGATTCTGCTTGTTTTGCTTTCTACCCAAGATGACACTCAGTGGGAGCATCCTCTGCCGCAACTTTTGAATATTCACTTTGATACCTCTTCATGAGCTTGACTTGGTAATCTATTAAGCATTCGTCCTCTCTGCACTTTGTATTGTCATTTTGGGGCCATCTGTTGCTTTCTCATCTTTTAAATATCCACCTGGATACACTTGCCTTCCCTTGCATGTCTTCCCTTCTCTTCTGCAACTGTTGACCAAAAAAGGAGCTTCATAATGCCCTGTCCACCTATACCTGGTTACTCCACAATATATTGAAGTCCGCTGTCCAAAGGTGTCGATGGATTTTCTTATAGAGGGCTCTGAAGTAGTTGGTTTCTATGGGATAAAATGCTTCTTGCCATCAAGCAAATGTTGAATTTTAATGCTTAGTTCATGCACATGTGTTTATTTCAATTTAGCATTAACTGAACCATAACCATTTGCAGCAACAATACAAGGCTGCAGTAAACCAAGATCACAAGAAGAATAACCATGCACAAGAACACAAGAAGTATCCTGGGAAAACCCTTCTCAACCAAGGGAAAAACCCAGCAATCCCATTACTATATTGCCAAGAGAAGATCCACCATCCATCACCAAAACCTAGCACACAATAGGGTGCTGCTATGACTGAGAAACCTAGCTCCTAGAGAAGTGTGAATTGCAGTCCTCATAATTTCAGACCAAGTGTTGAGCATATGAGAGATATGATCCACAATGGGGATCTATCTCTTATTTATACAAGAATTAACTCAACCAAAAGACATGACACTTGGCACAATAGCACCGACCTGTACAACTTAATAATATAATTAATAATTACACAATATTAATTATCTTTCACATGGTGGGGCTGACTTGTACCCTTTACAACATAAATTAGGGTTTTACCAAAGTCTCACTCTCTGACAATATAGCAAGGGATCTCTCACATCCTCTAGTGCTCAGCCACTAGGGACACGTCCACCTGTGCTCACCAGATCACAGGTGATCGCTCAACTGAGTCCACAGGTGACAGGAGTACCATCTGGAGAGCCATCTCAAGCCAACTCAACTAAGTCCATAGGAGTGCAAGGAAGGAGACCATCTCAAGCCGACTCAACTCAGTCCAAAGGAGTACAAGGTAGGAGACCATCTCAAGTCATCTCAACTCAGTCCAGAGGAGTAGACAAGAGACCACACATCATAACAACTCAGTCCAGAGTCTGATGCACACCCATCACATGGGCACACCCAACATATGGGCACACATCATCTCAACTCAATCCAGAGGAGAACGACACACCCATCACATGGGCTCTCTCACAGATCGACTCAACTCAATCCAGAGGAGAACGACCTAGAGAATGTCACACGACGCTGCAATCATCAACAACAAAGAGGTGTTGATGGTAGATGGTACCATTCTGAGTAGGCCGAAACAATGGCCAGTGAGGTGGTGGACTAAGTTGAGCTTCAAAGGTTGAATATTTATAAGTGCGTCCTTACCCTCTTTCAGTTGCTCACAATTTGTGGTGGTGTTAGTCGTTATGATCATTAAACATGAAGCGATGTTACCATAATTGGTATTTCCCGTATTAGTCATCTTATTCTCTACAAAGGAAGAAGTGGACCAAGTCCTCATCCCTGTCTTGATCATGGAAAGCCCATATATATTATTAATATACTCTTTCCCCAACTCCCCACAGATAGAAGTGAGCAATTAATTTTCCTCTGTCAATGAGATCTCCACCATCACGTCACAAACTTTTAACACTGAAAGAACATCCTTGACGATGGCTTATCAATTGTTGATCTTCATCGACAGGGGCAATCCTAGTCATTCACGACACTTCATATACCCTTTACCAAATTTTCAAAGGAAACACATGGATGGATGTTGGCCATAGATCAGATCTAGTGGGATGAGATCTCCATCATTCGTGGCATCTTTGGTACTGTAATGTCCCTGATCCAGACCCTTTGTAATTGTACATATAGGCTGGTGAACCGTTGGTACCACTTGGAAGTGTAATGTATGTATATAGGTTGGTGAGCCGTTGGCACTAAGTTTGATGTTGCGTGCACCTGAGCAGTGTGCGAAGTATTGTTATCAAAGACAGGGTGTGCACATTTCATAGTATTGCACGCAC
>ML788979.1:176082-197151 GCA_009831015.1 Picea engelmannii
AATCCACAGAGATATCATAATACAAACTTGCAGTCCTTTGTCGCATTTATTATTTGTATGATCATTTATATGTTGTAAACCTTTGATCCTACACACACATTAGCAACGTTTCCTAGACTAGCCAAGTCAGGAACATTACATGGCGCAAGTCCGAACCACATCCAAGGGACACTCCCTCAAGCCATGTTTCCTTCTGCATCGTGGACAAAATATGGCCAACGACTGTTCTGATTCTACTTGTTTCTGTTTAACCTGCAGAACATCCAATTGTGTAGTCAGAGTACCCAAAATGTCTATTTTAAAATTTTCTAAAAGATTACCAATTTCTTCTCGGGTGACACTCCCACTAGTAACGTTGCTACTTCTGGTGATGGGAGCCCGTATTCCCAATCTGGTTCGTGTACTTCCACGTGAACACCTGATGCACAATTGGACAATGTTATCATAAGTTTCTTGATAAATATCACCTTTTCCCATTAAATTCAATGTTTCTACCCATTCATCCTTCATAACTTTTATTAGAGTGGCTTTAAGTACCTCACATGGTAGTGTACCTTAAAGCGATCTCTGCAAGTTATATTGAAACCTTTCAACATATTCTTCTAGTGTTTCATTTTCTTTTGCAGTCATTTTAAATATTTCATCCTTTAAATCTGGTTCTACAATAATCTTGATATTTCGTAAGGAAGGCTTGTTTCATTTCATCCTATGAGTTTATAATTCCTCCTCCTATTTCCATAAACCATCATAAAGTTGCTCCTTTCAGGATGGAAGGAAATAGCTTTTTAGAGGTGTATTCATACCCTCTACACAGGACATCAAACTCGAATAAGAACGCGTCACGGTCTTCTAATATCAATCCATGGAAGGTTGGAAGATTCTGCAGTGGAATGGCTTTCATTGGGGCATTAACAACCGTATCAACTATAGGATATTCCAAAGTGGAAGTCTAGGTTCGCAGTTGATTTTGTTGTGACATTTGGTCGAAGATGTACCAATAGCCTCCAGGGATTTCTTTGTCTGGGTGTTCTATTCAAGGTGGTTGATTACTTGGTCCCTTAGGAGATTTAATCGCGCTACCTATGTCTAGGATTTCAGGTATTCCTTCTCCTATCGGGATCACAAGAGATCCAGGTTCAGGTGGTGGTGGGTCTCCCCTTCTCCTTCTTTCAAATTACAAGAATTTCCCTTGTCTAAAGGACTGAGAAGTGGAATATGTGTATTTTGGAAACTTTGTTCAGTCCCTTCAATTCCGCTATGAACCTCAGCATGAGTTGCAGTTGATGAATTTGTTGCTTGAGGGATTCGGGTAGAACCTTTTCGAGGTCCAACCGAGGCTTGAGATTCAACTTTTCGGATAATTTCATCTATGAAAGTGCTCCTTCTAGGGGGCACTAGGCCCTGGGCTTTTGTATTTTTCGGTAGGGGTTTTTGTTTTCCAGGTTCTTTCTTCTTAGTCATACACACTGACACAAATTCTATGCACCTATATAACCTCTATGCATCAGCTGAAGGTAGGTGTTGGCACAAGCATTTTACTTGTTGCTTACGTAGGTTCTTACCTTCCGTTTTTAATACCTCATCCTCCAGAGACGCAACCTATGCTATCTTTGACATTCTCCCCGACAACGACGCCAAAATGTTGGTCTCAATAGATGTCCTAAAAACAACCTTAGTCTGACATTAATTTATCAACCGAGGATTCGTCTTCTCTTTCAAGAATGTCAGTAAAGTCTATGCAGATAGTAGTAGAGGTTTAAATCATGTAGATAATTCAGTTAAAGAAAATCTGAGTCTATCTAGATTACTGCAATAATCAAGTTCTTCACACATTCATTAAAACTCTGAAACTAATAACTCACTTAACAGAATTGTAATCTGATCAATAACACACCATGAATCAAAGCATCAATCAATTAACTGAATTCATTTGTCTAAGGAACAATAATTTAATCTGCGAAAACACTTAATGAATCAATCTCTCAATGATTAATTAACCCGTTGGAAAAAAACATCGATCTACTACATATTTAAGAAGGAACAACAAATGCGAATTAAGCGAAAGGAATAACAAATGTGAATTTGATAAAAGGAATAGCGTATGTGAAAATGAAAAGAATTCTCTAGCGATAAACTAACAACAATTGGAAATGGAACAACAATTGATAATTTCCAAATGAAACATCTATTCTCTGCAAATGAACAATACAACCAATTCATAAAAGAATCAACACACTCACGAATTTATCTTAACTATTGCAAGGAAATTCAAATCACAGAACTAAAACATAATTGATACAATTACATATGAGACAATAACTCCTTTTGACGGGGCCCGCGGTCTTCAAAAGGTACTGCTACGAAAAACTCAGTACGCAAATATGCTCAAAACTCTTGAAGCTTTCATTAATTCCATAATTGGTAAATCATTTACAATGGGATTGCTTGTACATAATGTCAACAATTAAGAGATCTGAATGCTTGGATAAATTTCTTGGTTTCTCTCTATTGTTCATTATCCTTTATATATTACAATGAAATAAGTAAATTAAGCTATCCCAAGGATTGAGAGATCCTCGGGATTGCTTTTACTATTTACGAAGATTGCAAAATAAAAGTCAATCTTCCTTTCAACTGTTTTATGCCCAATTCCTTCGTTCTTTAACGGCCTATGCATCTTCATGGTCTTCTTAACTGTTTTGAGTTAACAAAAATCATCCATTTCTGTAATAAAATTAAAACAACTCAAACCAAAGTTCAAAAAATATCTAATATCACTCAATAATATTTCCTAAAGACTTTTTAATAATTTTCTCTCCTAATTACTTCGAATTAATAGAAATGTCAATCAAGAATATATCATAATCCATAGTAATAAGGAGAATATTTATACCTTTTTCTCAACTCAACACATTCCCAGGCATATTGTAGTTCCAACCTACCAAATTATCTTGGCCACTCCTACCTAATGGTTGGAATCAATCTAGTTGTAGTAGTTTTACCTCATACTCCAAGAGGAACCATTATCCATGTTATGAACATATATGCTCATTAATTATAAAAACATCCAAGAGAAGGAAATCCAACAAAACATTAATTAACTAATATAAGTGGATAATTTAGAGAACTTTTGGGACAATATAAATAATTATTGTCATTTGGGTCTAGCCTGGGTAGTTGAGAGAAGTGTTATCTTGCACACCCATAATTAATTCCCACAAGATGATAATTAGATCTCTTAATGAGTATGTTGTTGTATCAACCTCAAGCCTGAAAGAATCTGGTTTACCCCCGGTGCCATCCTCGCAATGAGAGGAAGTCTCTAGTGGGTTTCTTCGATATATGTATTTCACACAACCCACAACACAGACACACACACACACACACATACACACACACTTATTGACTAGTTTATATGCATTGCGTTTGAAATTTTTAGGTTCAATTTGAACACTTTTGTCCATTTTGAACACTTTTTTATGGTGGTTTCCAATAAAAAAACCGCCACACATATAATAAAATAGTCAAACCTTAAATTTTATGAGTTATACAACAACCCACCTATCATTTTCTCCTTATAGGAGTGTCTTTAATGGTTTTGTTCTTCTCCTTCTTCTGCTTCTTATATATATATACTTTTAAAATGTCCAGTATCAACAAATTTTAATTCATTTGACAAATATTCTTTGGGTGGGAAGATTGAGAAACATATAATATCGGGGACCTAGGTCTACAAAGTGTTAATTAAACTTCAAGGGTGTATCCTATTATTTGAGATTACCAGGTGTAAAACAGGGGTTGGGGCGCAAATCATGTATAATAGTAAGTGGAAAACTTGGGTAAATATCAACTTGTTCAAGGTCTGAATAAAAGGAAAAAGAACATGCATTCCTTTTCTTATCAATGACTTTGTAAATTTTGAGAAATCAATTTTTTTTTTCCAGTCATGTCAAAATTCCTAATTCTATATATCTTAACCAATAAATTCCTAATTATTTTCGATCCCTTTGGATGCTTAATAGATCAAGAGATGAGATAGATGTATGCAAACTAACATTGGTATATATTTGACATTCTTCATTATATTTGAATGCTTTTGTATTTCACTTTATTTTATTGGAGAGGCATTAATATGGCGTGTTTTTAAATGAAAAATTTATAACATACGTCTTCTTCCAAAGAATATGAAATTTTTCTAATGGTCTAATACATAGTGTAGCAACATTAAGGAGCTTTGAATCTTCTTTTTTTCCAAGAAAAAAATCATCATTTTTATTTAGAGATTAAATGGAAATTACACTTCTCATGTACATACTACATTCACAAATCTAATATTTTTTTTAAATGAAACAGGTAATAATTATATTAAAGGAAAGTTGTGGTTGCATCATACAACAAATTAATACAATCCAAAAGGCCAGTCTAGTTCTAAAACTTAAAATATATATATATATATATATATATATATATATATATATATATATATATATATATATATATTCAAAGGGGTTTTCTAAAACCCATTGTTTTTACAATCTTCTTCAAAAAACTATTAGTCGTAGGGATATAGATTCGAACAAATTGTCCTAACACAAACTTCAATGTACAAGACATAAAGCCTTGAAAATTTAATGGATATTTTGTCCATTGTGGATAGTATGCGTGTTCTTTGCTTTGGTCTCCATATCAGTTTCTTCAATTGACATGTACCCCTGATCTTGATGGATACTATCTTCTTCCATTGATTCATCCTTGGGAAAGTATACTAAAGGTTTGGGGCTTCTGAAAAAGTCTAGAATCAACTATGCAAACATTTTATGCTTAGAGGTCAGCCTTTTAATTTAAGTGCTTTGGGTTGCCACTCTCACCTCAAAATCTACATGTTTGGTCTTTAATGCTTCAAACTGTACAACATATTATCGTTGAGTTGTGAGATTGTTGTCTGAAGTTCCTCTGTCTAATAGGATAGTATCCTAATAGTTCTTAGAAATTATACAGTGTCACATTGGTCGCAACAATAGGCACGACATTGGCCATCCTACACTAGCAAATCTAATATACATGGTAATGTACATTTCATTTCTATCTCATTGAAAATAGTCTTCGATCCTGCCTTTTTTTCCTTTATTCTTTTTTAACCTCATGCCACCCCCTAGAGAAGGTTCCATGGTGACTAATGGTAATTCAAAAATTGGATGGTTAGGATTTGTATAAGAAATCAGATTCAGATGTTGTGTTAACTCCTTATTTGAATTGGAATTGTTAGATTCATGAAGTCTCTTCAGTCTCACTGATTGAGCTTCATTTGTAACTACCACCCTTGAAGTATTATTGTCTTCTTCTCTATCCACTTTAGGGAGCAATGTTTCCTCCACTTGCACTTATGGGCTTCTATTGATATCCTTATTTGAATATGTAGTCTGTTATTTTTCCGCAGTATGTTCCTCTTCATCGTCTGACAATTGTTGCTCACATGATTTCTATTCTTTAGGCTTTGGTTTATGTCCTTTTTAATTTGTTCTCAAGGACATGAATCTTGTAGATGTCCTACTAGTTGACAAATCTGATATCATATTGCTATATTTTCGTAATCCAATTCCTACATCCATATGAAGACTTTCCTTTGAAGCATAAGCTTATCTAGTAACAAGATGTGAATCTATGAGGAGGGACCATGAATTGTTTTCTTAACAATATGAAAAATTTGCAATGGTCTAGAATACCTTGCATTTGGCATATGGATAAAGTGCAACAAGATTAACTGGCTTTGAATACATGAGTAGGGGAAAAATACAATGTATACAAAAAACTATAATTGATGTGAAAAAAAATACTAGGAGAAGACTATTGCAACACAAAAGGTGAAAGTACCATAGTTGTGAGCATTGTTGCTCATGTTATCATTACAAATACAATGTTACACAATCTTAGAGTTGCAATTCTAATACATTATTAATATTACTTCCCATACCATATATATGTGTCCTTGTTTGCAAACAAATCCTGGTTTTTATTTATTTATTAGATGAATCCTAACCTATTCCCACCCCATCCATCAATTTATTAAATCACATATCTATTGTACATAAACATTTATTATGAGGTGGAGGGTGCAGGGGGGGTCATTATTGATCTAAGAGGAAAACATGAAACAAATTTTGCATGGGGTCTTGGAGAATCCTCAAATAATCAAGTCGAAGCTTATGCTCTCCTTCAAGGCTTACTCAATGCAACCAAATTGGGGATAAGGAGTTTGATAGTTATCAAGGACTCAAGATTAATAATTAACCTAATGCTATTGAATTCCTCCTCTTCTAATAACATGATTGCCTCCATTATATCCAAATCTTGGAAGGAAGCTAATACTTTTCAAAAGATCATATTTTTTCAAGTGCCTAGAGACCAAAATTGTCAAGCTGGAATCCAAGCCAACGCGACCACATTTCTACAAGGGATGTTAAGGGAAAAAAGGGTGTTATGCTACCACCCAATCCCATAATATAGCTCATTATTTAATCATGGCACATACCCTCTCATTAATGAACCATATGTCACAATGTCAAGATATATGGATTACATATTAGGTGAAGGGATACAATATGACTTGTGTATCAACTCCCTACATGCCCACTCTTAACTCTAGCCTATCCTTTAAACGTTGTGCTGAGATTTATTGTTACGGTGGCAGGATAATGGAATTGATGTTGAATGTGCGCTTTGGTGGCTGGAGTAAGGACACCAGTTTGGTCAGAACCTTTCTTTATCTGTGGATTGTCCTTTGGAACGTTTACTTATGGGATTTTGGTTTAGGATCCTACGCTTTGGTCATCAAATTTTTGGTTTCTTTGTGATGAATTTTCTTGTTGGCTTCTAAATTTTTGTTGTGTCTTTGGGATCGAGGGTCTAGTCTTCTCCTGGAATGTTCATAGTGTTTTTGTTGGTAACTATGATCCCTTTTCTAGGGGTTCTAGAAATTTCCCCTTGTATCTCTCTGGGTCCTTTGGTCTTGGTTTACCCATGGTTGATTGGGTGAGTAGGGAGGTTTATCTAGCATCCGATCTCATTTCCACTTCAAAGTAAATTTGGCAACCCTGTTTAGTCAATTTTTTCATGGATTATAGGGAGGACAAAGACTTTTGAAGAGTCCTCCATAAGCATGAAGAGACCATTTAGAGTAACATGACCGCCATATTCTTGATTACTTCAAAGCTTCATGAAAATTAACACAAATGTGTTGCCCATAATTCCATAATTATGACTATATGTTGCCCATAATTCCATAATAATGACTAATCTAGCACTATAGAACAACAAATCAATTCTTTGTGAGTGGAATGCAAGATGCTCATAAATTTAGTTCTTAATTTGAGTAAAAGCTCTGAGTATGTAGCCTAAAATTTTAGTATGTCTACCAGTTCTGTTCATCTAGAGATTAAGGAGGAGGACATTGTGTAAAAGATGCTTAACGACATGGACATTGGCAACCAAAAATCAAATCCAACCAATTTGGGGTTGGAAGAGGCTAAGAGTTATTGTGGCTTTTGTTATTTTTTTTTTAAGCTACAAAATTCTATTCACAAAAACTAGAGGTATTTACAACAGTCATGGAACTGGCTTGCCACCTGGGAAACTAGGCCAACTACATATAAACCAACATCCTTGAGGCATGTCCATTGAGTTCTTCTATGGAACCATAGTTTAAAAACATAGATGCAAATATAAAAGAGCTTGGTCTGGCATAGCTCGTGCTTAGTAGAAAAATTACAGAGATATGTAAAAACTTAAGCTGTAGGGGATGAGACACGAGATTTATTGATATATCCTAGCAGAATTGCGTACGTAAACTAAAATTTCTAAATTGAGGATGAGATCATTAGAACTAATGAGGGGTAGGAGGCCCAGAGGCTTCAGGAACTTGGGGTTGATTCTCTATCAGCTCGTTCAGGTCCAGACCAACTGCACGTTCAGCCAGAAGGGCAATTTTCCTGTCGACGACTCGGATTTACAACTGGAGGTACTCCATCTGCAGGAGAATTTCAGTGAATGCCACACTTCTGTCAAAAATAACCTTGTCCAACAGGGTTTTATGTGCCAATACAGATGGATGGTCCTGTGGTATTTAGTTTCCCTGGAGTGAGAGGTTCCTGTGTCTGGTATCCATCGAGTAAATTCCGTGTCTACAACTTCATTTTCCTTTGCAGGGGTACCAGATCATTTGCAAGAAAGAGCCAATGTGGAGGAGAATCAAGTTGTTATGTTAGGGGTTTGTTTCTACCGCTTCATTTGTATCCTTGCGATTATTGTAGTGAATGTAACCTCGTGCAGATTTACTGGACTTGTACACAATCCCCATGGGCTTGTACATGGTCTTAAAAGCTCGCTTATTGTTATGGATTTGGCTCCAAGCCATGGTGTTAATGGCGTTGTCCTGGAGGGAGGGGGTTGTTACATCCACGAGATGTTCATTGCGAGGAACGCCCATTCCTTCATGGACTGCATTAACCATCCTAATAAATATTGAAGTATACCTCTTTAGGGATATGCTTCACCTCAAACTTGCTCCGATATTTTAATGCCCATGTGTTTGTAATGTTTTCCGGTTACCACGTCTTCCTTCTTTTGATGTGAGTGCCAGCCATGTGGCTTGTGAGTGGGTGTGATCATTGTTGGGGTTAGCAAGATGTCACCCCATCCATTGCAGATAGTCCTTTCTGGCCAGGGAAGGGCACACCTTCTCTAAAGAATAATCAGACTGAGGCTCCCAACTCTTGTCAAGTTGTTGATTTTGTCTCAAGATTCCCTCGTTTGCCAATCTATCTTCTAAGTTGTTGGCTGAGCAACAAAGATGCAGGGGGCTGGCCACATTGATTTTCTTTATCAGAGCTTGAATATTTTCGAGGCCTTTTTCAAGCCTCCATACTATGGATATTTTGCTTAGTGTCGATCCATTCAGAAGCTTTCCTAGCATTTGAATAATAATTAATGAGTCTCCTTTGACCATAAGTTTCATGCATCCTTCTCTTGTTGCAATGCAGAGATCTCGTTCTAAAGGTAGGAGTTTTGCGACATTGTTGATGTCAGTACACAAATTATTGGCGTAAAGGTAGATGATGTTACCATTACTATCTTTGAAGATGCCTCCTAGCCCTACCTTGCCTGAATTTCCTTTGGATGCTCCATCAAAGCTTAGTTTGATGAAGTCTCTCAGGGCTGGTTGCCATTTCTCTGGAGACCTTGCTTTTGGTTTGATGATGGGCATGGTCGCATAGGCCAAATGTTGGTGTAGGTTGAGAATTTGGAGGATGGATATCTTGTTTTGTTCCCCTTTCAAGTCCTGGTCAGCCCATGTATTAGTTAGGATAGTCTCTTTAATTGCTTTGAGAATTTGCGTCCATAATTAGGCTTCGTTTCTTTGGGTATTTTTGAAGATTTTCCCATTGTGCTCTTTTCATATTTCCCATAAAATAAACCCTAGGAACGGTTTCCATGCTCTGATGAGAATTTGGGTGGAGAAGAATTATGGGCACCATATTTCAATTGTTTTTGTTGGACTGGAGTAGTCTCTCTCTAATCTTCGAAAGAGGGTATCTCCCATGTCCCATAACTCTGAAGATATTAGGCATGAGTTTAGGAGATGTTCAGAAGTTTCTTCATCGTTATGGCATAATGGGCAGATCCCAAGACCGATAAAGCCTCTTCTGAAGAGGTTACCCTAAGTGAGGATTTTTCCATTTGTTAGCAACCATAAGAAGAGGGAGACTTTTGACCAATGATTTTGCTGCCAATGATTTTGTGAAATTGCTTTCTGAGGTGGGTTACATGGAGTTGTTGTGAGGTTGTATTCTTCTTTGATGTTAAGGTTTCCTTTGTGTTTGTAACCCCAACGCAACTTGTCTGGGTTGCTTTGGTTCTATATTTTCTGGGTTGATACCTCCTACCAGAAAGCATCCCAATTGAAATTCGTAGGTAGAGGTTTCAAGTTGTCTTTTTCAATCTAGGTGTGCCATTTATGAGTTGGTAAGCTTTTGATCTAGTATTGGGAAACCCATTTCCTTCCATGATTAAGCATTAGGTCTTTTATTTGTTGAAGGTTCTCTCCGTCTCTCCAAGCTTGAAGTTGTTGCCAGGCATCATCCCAAAATAGTGTGTGTTGTCCATTCCGAACCTCCCAAAAGCAATGTTGTTGGATGTTGTTTTTTTATGCCAAGTGACATTCCATCTAAGCGAGCCTCTGATGTCACCCTCCATACGGATGATGGTGTGATGAGTTGAGTTTGGACTGTACTTTCTTTTCCAAAATTTTCCCCATAAGGATTCTTTATTTTGAGTCCATTTCCACCAAGTTGTGGCTCCTCAGACCGAGCTAAGTGTGTCTGGATCTCGAAGTCCTAGAACTCCTGTCAATTTAGGTTGACAGACCCATTCCCAGTTGAATAAGGCACATTTCTTTTCTTTTTTGGCTCCCCTCAACAGGAAGGATCGTTGAAGATTCTGCACAACCTTTAATATGGATTTTGGGGCAGACGATGCTAAAAATAGGTAGAACGGAATTGATTGAAGAACCGATTTTAGGAGTACCAATCTGCTAGGGAGGTTTAGAAAGAGAAAGGTCCAATTTGCGAATTTGCACTCTATTCTGACCAAAAGGTCCTCCCAGGTATAATTTTTTAGAGCATTTTCCACTATAGGAACCCCCAAGTATTTGGAGGGCGGGGAGCTTCTTTGAAAGCCCATAATTTTGGCAATGTTAGTTTGAACAACAATGTATGTATTGAAGAAAAAAATTATAGAATTACCAAGGTTTATGGAAGTTCCAGAGGCTTCTTGGAATTCAATGAGGACTTGATTGATAGCTTGAGATTTCTTGGTTGTTGGAGTTCTCATGAGCATGGTACCATCTACAAATTGTTGGTGTGAAACTAGGAGGTCCTCACCGAAAAGTCAGAGCCATGGAGTATGCTAGTGGCCACTATCGCTTTGAGAGATTTGCCTAGCCCTTCTACCATCAGGATGAAGGTGAAACATGAGAGGAGGTCACCCCGTCTGATACCACATGAGGGTGAGAAGGTTGTTGAAGGGGATCCATTAACAATAATCGAAAACAGGGTCGAGGACGTGAGAGATAGAATCCACTTTATCCAGGAGGAGGAGAAGTTGAAGGCTAAGAGTATACGATGAATGTATTACTAACTTAGCTTGTCAAATGATTTGGACATGTCTAACTTTATGAGCATTCCTGTAGTTTTGGTAGTTTTGAGGGAATGGATCATTTCATGTGCTAGGATGATGCCATCGAGGATTTGACGACCTTCCACATAGCTTGTTTGTTCCTCGAAGATGAACTTGGGTAAGATGGGTTTGATCTTGTTGTCTATGACTTTGGTAATAATTTTATAAGCAACATTACAAAGATCTATGTCCCTGAATTTGTTAGGGTCTTCGACTTGGTATTATTTGGGGATTAGGGTAAGAAAGGTTGCATTCAGGGTAGGGAGAACATTGAAAAAGATTCTAGAGTCCTCCACTAATTCCCAAACGTCTTGTTTGATAATAGACCAACAAGCTTGAAAACAATCGGTGGTGAATCCATTTGGACCTAAGGATTTACCTTTTGGTATGTCCATTACATCTTGTTCAATATCTTCCAACCTTGTAGGACAAAGCAGGGATTTATTTTGATAAGAAGTGACCAACTTTGGGATGTTGCAAGTTATTTTGTTAATGGCTTTTGATCTGTCCCGTTGAGGTTATGTTCGCAGAGTATGGAAATGGTCAATCAATGCATGCTCTATGTTAGCATGCTCTTTTAGTTGGTTCCCTTGATTGTCTTTGAGCGAGGTGATTTTGTCATGGTGTCAATGTTGAATTGTGGATTTGTGGAGAACTTAGATTTTGTATCCCTCTCTTTTAGCCATTGGATTTGAGACTTTTGTTTCTAGAGGATCTCTTCCTGTTGAGCCCTGTCGTTCAACTAATATTGGAGAAGATCTTCTTTGGATATCAATTCTTTTGTTTGGCCCTCCAGGATCATTGATTGTTGAACTTCCTCCATTTGAGTTTCCAATTCTCTTTCGACCTTGAAAATGTCTCTAAAGGTCTCTTTGTTTCATTTTTTGAGTTGGAGCTTGAGATGTTTAAGCTCTTGTTGAAACCTATACATTGGACTTCCTTTGATGTTGTTGGATTCCTACCACCATTGTTGGATATTGTTCATGAAAGTGGGGTGTTTCATCCAAAAATCTTCAAAGCGGAAGGGTTTGAGCCTTGGCTTACCACAAAATTTGGTAGAAAGCGCTATGGGTTAGTGATCGGAGCCAGAGAAAGGAAGGATGGAGGATTCCAAAGAGAGACCAGAGAGGAGAAGGGATTCAAAGACTAGGAAATAGTCAAAGAAGGAGACAACTTGTTGGGACCCTCCACGATGATTGTTCTAGGTATGAAGTCTGATTGAAGGAGGTAGGCCAATAAGGTAGAGAGAGGAAATGAGGGTTTTGAAGCTCATAGATTCGGGTTCAAGGCGTTGGAGGCCTCCTAGATTATCAATTAACGAGGTGATGAGGTTGAAATCACCCCCTATGATCCAATGCTTATCTTCTATGATAGCTTGAAGGGCTTGGATTGAATTCAAGAACATATATTTTTTTGGTCTAGATTGGGGCCCATAGACATTGATAAGAATACCATTAGCTACCATCCTACAAGTTGGAAGTGAGTAGAGAGATTTTTTTGAGTGGAGAAGTGAGAGGTGAGAGTTATCTCCTCCGGGTTATAGAGTATGTCTGGGCCTCCAAATGCACCTAGGGAATTAATTGCAATTACTTGAGAGCCTCTCCAGATTTTGGAAGTTATCTCGAAGATCAAATTGTTACTGCATCTGGTTTCTTGTATCATCACCACAATAGGTTGTTCCTTGGAAATATTGTTCTTCATTATTCTTTGTTTGGTTTTACCATTCAGTCCTCATATATTTTAGGAGAGAATCTTCATGAGTAACTATTGGGGTTGGGGAGGAATACATCTTTCATCAGAGTTATCCTCCCAGAATTAACCAACATTTCACCCAGATCTTCAAGAAGTTATTTATTGGTTCTTCTGGCTCTTTTCTTTTCCTCTTTGGATAATTTGGAGGGGTCTTTAGAGGTACCAATTTTGATTCCTAGTGAATAAGATGAAGGAGGATTACCTTTTTGAGGGGTCGATCATCAATATTTGTTGTGGATTAGGGATTCTTTGACCATCTAGATTTACTGTTCCTGTATAGAGCTTGATCTTGACTTCACCAAGCCTTTGCCAGGGATTGTAGGTCCAGAGCATTGAGCTCTTGTTCCTTTGCATCTTCCAGTTCACCTTTGTCTTCTATGTCTTGCAGCATTTCCGTGTCTGGGTCTGTATTGATGCCTTCATCAGTGTGTTATGCATTGACCATTACTTTTCTTCATTTTTCCTATTCTTCTGGGATTTCAGATTGATTTTTCTCCATGTCCATGGGGGTTTGCGGGTCCTTGATTACTAGTGCCTTGGTGTTGCCTTCCTCCTATTGAGATGGTAGGGGATCAAATGTGTTGTTGGTGGGGATGTCATTCAAGGAAGGTGGAGCAATAGGCTTCTTTATGTTTCTACGCTTAGAGGTCATCGTTTCAAAACCTTCAACATCCTTAGAGGCAATGGTCTTTGGTGGGTTTGGTAGCATGTTCAATGGATAGTATTTGAAGAGATGTCTGTGCTCATGGAATTTGCGGTAATGGAAAGTAATGTGCTCATAATATATTGTCTTAATCCATTTTCTATCATGGTAACTAAGGCAAATTGATTCTGGTAGGGATACTGAGATTTCGAGGTACACACAAATTCTAGCATAGGAGGTGTATTTCCCTTGCTTGGTTACTTCATAGGTTTTGAAATACGTTCCCAGAGAATTCCCCACGCCTGCAAGTGTTTCTTACTCCTAATACTCATGCGACAAAGAGTATAGCTAGATCTAGACAGGAACGACGATAAAGTCTTCTTTGTCAAGGTTGAAATTTTCTGACCAGAGCCTGAGATAGAGCCTTGCCAAGTTGACGAAGTATGGGGCATCTTCAAAGACTTTGTCCTTGTTTTCCAGATTGGTAAAAGCTACAATGAAGAATCCTTTGGGGCCAAATTTGAGTTCTACCTAGCCTTCTAGTTTCCACCTAGTGCGGATCCACCAATATAGGGCTTTCTCTGTAAGCCATATGCCCATGAATTTTCCAATGATGGCATGGTGATTCATGTGTTGAATATACTGACCTATTGAGGTGGAGGTGACTTCATACCTTGGTGTTTTTGTAGTCTTGGGGATGCAAGGACTTGTTCCTGGAGCTTTCTATTTTGTCTGTTTGTGGGTGTCCTGACTGAGATCTGGTGCATATGAAATTACGGTTTTATCCCCTTTAGAACCTGTGTCTACCACCTTTCCCTTGTTAGGTTGTTTTTTAGTGTGTTTGGCAGGGGTGTGACTCATTAGATCAATGTTGCAGGAGGGAACTGAGCTACCCCCTCTAGTTGTTTCCATGAGAATGGGAGCTAAAAGTTATGAAGATTCTGAGAAACCGTAGGTGCGCAGAGCAGAGAGTTTTCGAATTTCGTTAAAAGTTATGTATTGCAAAGTAATCAGTTTTTTCTTTTTTTTTTATCAGAAAAATATACTTGTAAGAATTATTGAGTCGTAGTTTATGTAGACATAAGAATCCTTTGTATGCAACTGATAATGAGTTGTCAATTGTTTTTCTAAAAAATTATGCCAACAAATTTTGTAACTCTGTTGTTTAGCCTCGGCTACAACCTCTTATATAATACAAATTCTCCCAGTTTCTGTTAAAAAAACATTTATTAAAAAGATCCATCTTAACTTTTTAGTTTAGATACTTCAAACATGGATTTAAAACCTCACTTGTCAAGCTTGTTCTCCACTTTAAAATTGGAAGCAACCTCTATCATAATATGATACTTGTAAATGAATAATTATGGAATTGAAAAACCCTATTTATAGTAATTGATAATTATTATAGTATTATTTTGTATATGTGTGGAACGTTATGATATTTTGTATATTTGTGTAACTTTATGATATATTTGGATATTAGAAAACAATCATAAATCTTTTATTTCAAAAGATAAATAATGTATAAATATTTATGAACTTAAAATTGACACTTTGTTAATTTGTGTGAGTGTAAATTGAAGGACGTTAAAAATATGTGACTATCATGAATTTTGTTTTTTACAAACAAAGGTGAAAGACAAATTTCAACACTCCATTTTGTATCCTTGAGACCTATATTAAGTTGTTGAGATATACATGGACCAAAAACAAAGTAATATTTTTTTCTCCCGAGACAGAATCACCATTTTTATTCAAAGATTGAATAGAAATTACATTAATCATGTGCATGCTACACTTACATATTTAATGGACATTGAATTTTTGTTCCATTGAAAAATAATACTTGATCTTATATTTTTCCATTTATTCTTTTTAACGTCAAGCCACTCCAAGCAGAAGGTTCCACAATGACTAAATATAAATCATAATCATATTTATAAGATTTATATGGAGTATCAATTCTTTATTGAAACCAAAGTTTTTAAATTCATGAAATATCTTCATTACTTCTTGTGGGGATTCATTTACAACTACCACCCTCAAGGGGGAAGTCCCACTATTCTTATCTTCTTCTATATCCTTTGAGGAAGATTTGATTCCTCAATTTGCACTTTTAGATAGGTATTGTTATCCTTCTCTGCAATTGTCATTTGTTGATTTTCTACATTTCGATCATCTTCATCGTCTTAGAATGGTGGCTCACATGATTGATAACTTTTTGGTTTTGGTTTATGTCCTTTGTTCCTTTTTGAGTGAGCTCATGCTTAGGGACAAGAATCCTGAAGATGTCTCATTTATTAGCAGATTTGACACTGAAATTTGTATTCTCATAATCCTAACCCTAATCCCATACACAATTTTCCTTTTGTATTATCATATTTTTGGTAAACCTTAGCTAAAGTCGATCTCAACACATATTTGGGCATATGTGAAAAAACCCAACTTACTCTACTCAAGATCTGTGGTTTAAGTAGTTTCCCAAGGTATTCCCTATATCTTTAAAGATTGATAAATGCCAAAAATCTAGTGGTATATTTGGGAGGAAAACACAAATTGGCATTTTGGAAATATACATAGCGGTGGGGTTGAAACATGGGAACCATGGGGTAATGAGAAGACTCTTCCCTATGACTAGGGACCCTCCTCAAAAACTTTTTAACAAATAACAAGTTTTGAGCACTAAATAATGAAGAACTCTTTGGAGCATAGATATACTTCATAGTTCTTTGTCCAAGTTGAAAGATCCATTGGTACATGTTTGAGGTAGGAGACCAACGACTATTAACTTGCATGTTATTGAAAATGATTCATAAAATCAGACTAGGTTTGTGACCTCTAACTTGGAGACCTGCAACAATGATACCTATTTTGATTTCTCAACAATATATGCACTAGGTGGAGGAGGGTGTGGAACAACTGAAGTAAATGATTTATTTCTAACCACATCATTGAAATAAATGGGCTTTGACACTGAAGGCACTCCATTTCCCACCACTCCTCCACGCTTGCGCAAGATCAAAGTGAGAGTCAAGTATCTTTACATCCACAAGGATCCCCTAAATGAGCTCTAATTTTTTCTTTATATCTACCACATAATCGATGGAATTCACTCACAATTGAGGTTTTCCTTATTAGAGACTTGAACATGATTTGAAAGCTTGCTATGATATTATAACCCTCTCAGATTAAGGCTACTCCCATAGTTTTCTTGAGATAAAATATTTTGTCAAACTCTTTTTGTGCATGCAATTCATTAAACACTTGGCATACATCCTTGGGATGAGAGAAAAGATGTTACTTTAGTTGCTCGAAAGAAAGTTCGACCATGGCAAGTCTATTAGCAACCTTCTAGGCCCTCATTATCTATTGCTCATGTAATTGAATTGTGCTCCAATAGAGTGCCCTCCCATTATCAATAACATAATTAATAGTGGCCTTTATGGAGGTTGCAAAAGATTACAATCTCCTTAGGGAGCTTTGTTCTTTGAGATGGTATGCATGTCCTATCAGAGGGAAAATTTTAGGGTGTTCAATGCACTGTTGAAATTGAAGGCATCCCATATTCGAAAAATGGGAACCCATGGATTAAAAAAATATTGTTGTTGCGATCCCGTGGATCAAAAATATTGTTGTTGTGATCCCTTAGATCTCATAGTCTATCAACTAAAAAAAAGAGACAATGTCATTCTTAGGTTCATATTACTATGTACACTAGAATTGATACAATGACAATGTAATATTGGATTATAAGAACTATATGATGTGAATTCATTAGGAACTGTATCCAACACATGTAGAGAAGGACATTGGGGATGTGAGATCATCCATATAAGGTCAATGGAGAATCGTGTCTTTGAGTAATACTTTCTCAATCCTTCATTTCTTATAACGCTCATGGGATTTTTTTGGTTAATAAGTGATTTCTGTTAAGACATCGAAGGCTCCTCCTAACTTTCTTAATGGCTCAACTCTCTTAATTTGGTTCATTCATGAGCCCATTTCTATAGTCGGTTATGAGTTGATGGTGGATTATAGGCCTTAAACTCCAATGGCAACTTTAATGCTAATTCCTCCCTCCTCATTCCTAGACCCTGGGGCTTGAACAAGCTTCTACTTGCTATTCCATCTTGACATGTTCTCAATTATAATTCATTCAATTAAAGATTGAATGCATTTTTCATTGATTTACATCACAACTATTTGTGTAGTATACATGATTTTCACTTTGAATTATATATATATATATATATATATATATATATATATATATATATATATACAGAGAGAGAGAGAGAGAGAGAGAGAGAGAGAGAGAGATTTGAATCGTGTACTAGCTATATAAATCTTTATCTTAGGACGACTACAAGGGCTTTTATACACATAACATAGTTACCAACTTAACGAGAACTCTACAGAGTTCTCGTTTTTTGGGGGGTCACATTTTTTACCCCGTTTTTAAAAATGGTGCTACCGGTAGCAGCCCCGCTCCCCTTTTAGGTGGTTTTTTTATATTTTAAATTTTTTGATTCATAATGTTTCCACATTATTTTTTTAAATGCTTATTTTTTATTTATTTTCAATTTTTTCTAAAAACAAATTTCAATGGTGTTTTTAGTCATTTTTCCATGCTTCTTTCAATCTTAAAAATATTTTTTACCATTTACTTTTTTGAAATTGAGATTTATCATATAATTGTGTCTCAATTAATTTATGGTTCCATAGTTTTAAATTATAGTGGAAAACATCATTTTTAACACATTGTTTACCTTTACTTCAATACATAGAAAATAATTGTTGTTAAATAACACTATTTTTGAATATTTAGCAAAAAAATATACATTTTATAGCCATATACAATAAAAAACCTATACATTTTGTCACCTATTCGTTTAAAATAACATGTCAAATAAAACATTTTTATGGACATAATTGAACAAAAAAAAGGAAAATTTTATAAAAAAATTAACATTTTTTACCATATTTTTGTTAGGATGTTTAGACACTTAGGAGTTAGTTAAGATCTACTTGGTATAATGTATCGTTAGGTAAACGTGTGTTTCTTTAGTATGCATTAGAATGCGTTTGTAGTTAGGAAATTTGACGGTCACGATATGTTCCCGACATAGAGTGATTTGACGGTTCATATTCTCCTCAATCTTAACGACCATTGATATGTGGCTTAACACCCGATTTGTCCATGATCTCTATTTAAAGAGCACAGAGGGTCATTTTTCGATGATCGATTGTGAGAAACTCTTTGTAAAATATTTTTATAATATTTTTCTTTTGCATTAATTAACTGCTCCAACTGATCGCGTTGGTTGGGGCCGTGGATGTTTCCCCGTAGGGGTTTTACCACGTCAAAAAATCAACGTGTTGATCTTGATCTGGTTGTGTGAATGGTTACTAAAGGTGTATGTCCTCTTTTGGAATACCTGTGTTGTCGAACATGGTATCAGAGTTTTTTTGAAGGCCCGCTCCTGTTGTAGATCGATATCGTGAAGCCGAGTTGCCTCATCTCCATTTTCTGCCATTTTTTCATACATTTATGGGATGAGAGGACTGTTTCGTTGTGTCTAGAGCACTCGTTTCAGTCAGGAACATTTTTCGTTTCACTCGAAAAGGTTTATGTTTTCCCAAGATATGACCATTTAAGTTAGATCCAAAGGTATAAAGCCTGAATACGCCATTTTTAATTTTTTGCAGAGTATTATTTTGGTTTTATTTCGGTTTTATATTGTTTGTTTCCGAGTTTTTACTCTTTTAGATCTGCGTATTCTCTTTTCCCTGCACCCTATGCGATCTCGGAAAATCAGAAACAGATAGGAAAAGGTGTATTTTTCGGGTAAGCTAATTGAGATCTAACCCTCGTCATCGAGAAGCGAAATTTTTTTCTTCTGTGAAAATAGTTTTTTTTAGCACGCTCTCTAAGGTCGTCAACAAGAACAACAACATCAATACTCTTGCTAAACAATATAATATATTTTTCTATCCCATTTGGTTAAAATTTTCTTTATTAAGTAAGAGGTCTTGAGTTCAAGTCTCTCTTTTTGTTACTTTTTTTGAAAAAGTTCATGCTCAATTGTAAAGTGTTTTTCACTTCAAGTATAAAAGTGAATCACTATTAGTAGCTTTAATATTTTATTTTAGAGTTATTTATTTTGCATGCAATTTTTCTTTTATAAAATAAATTCATTGTAAAAGTGATCCCCACTTCTCTTTATAAAAGTGGGTCACTTCATAAAGCAACTTACACCACCACGTGGTCCTTTGGTTATCGTTTATGCCTTTTTAAACAAGGCATAACTTTCAAATCCGAAGTCCGTTTTTAGTGTCGTTTTTTTTAAACTGCCAGATTTTTTGAGATCTTTCCATCTGGATCATCAGTTTCGGTTTTTAAATCCATATTATCTACATATTTAATATGGCTTCTTCCAGTAATCTTTTGCTTACCAGCACCAACTACTTCTAATGGAAATTTCATATGGAGGATTTATTAAGAAGTAAAGGCTTGTACTAGATTACCTTGGGAAAGGAAAAAGAACCCACTGATGTTGATAAGAAAGTCAAATGGGATAATAGGAGTGACGAAGCATGTGGACTAATCAGAGTGTCCATCTCTCCTGATGTAAGAATCCACCTTAAAGAAATTGATGACCCTGATGAAGCTTCGAAAAATGTTGAATTTGTGTTTGGTAAACTCAATATTATTCAAGCACAACAGTTAGAAAATCAAGTACTGAGTTTAAGTCCAAGTGATTTTTCTTGCATTGGAGACTATCTATTTAAGTTTAAAACACTCATAATTTTATGTAAAGAATGTGAGATAAAGATGGAGGAAGAGCGTTGCATCTATCTTATTCTTTCTAAGCTAGGTACTGCATATTTTGTGTTTGTATCTACCTTTTATGCCATGAGAGAGGATTCATGGAAATCTTATCAAAAACCCACTCTTGAGTCCTTTTGTGATGCTTTGATTAGAGAGCAAGATAAGCTTGTACAACTTGGAGTGATAAGCACTAGATGTACCTCCAACAAAGCCTTAGTCGCCCAACAGAAAGATAAACCCAAGAATCCCAAGAAGTAACATCCTCGCTACAACAACAAGAAACATAAGGTTCCCAAACCCACTCAGACAACTTCAGCTCCTAATGGTGACAAAGGAGCAAAATATAAAAATAAGAAGACTGACAGACATTGCAAATTTTGTGATAAAGATGGTCATGATGAGTCCAAATGTTTCAAAAAGATGGCAGCTTTAGAAGATGTGATGAAGAATCACAACATGAGTATTGATTCTTGTTAAGCCCTAATATTGGCTCATTACCCCTTAATTGGGGCATATTAGATTAGTAATGCTATTTTATTTATGTCGGCCTTAGGCCATTAGTTGTAATTTAGATTAGTAATGTTATTTTAATTATGTCGGCTTTAGGCCATTA
>ML788979.1:228045-238118 GCA_009831015.1 Picea engelmannii
TTAATTTAACATAAATGAGATGTCACACAATGACATAATGTTTACTCTAGAACCAACCCAAATGGGAAAAACAAATTTCAATGGTTACTGAATTCTCATTTTGAGAATCTTTGGTTACAATGTAACTCATGGATCTTTGTGCATACTTTCCTCTTTGGCCAAAATACCCTTCGAGAGTCGTGTCAAAAGGACGAATAGGAGATCATGGGGGCAATGGGAAGGCCAAGAGACCGACCTTTTAGTTCCCATTACTCTCTCTCTTTTTTTCTCCTATTTTCATTTTTCTATTTTTTTTTGTTTTATTTTTTTTTCTTTGTCTCATTTAATTTATTAAATCTTGCATTGTCCTTTATTATATAACCTTCATTAATTTTTAAATTACACGTGTATGTATTTATTCTTACAATCATTCTCGTGTTCAGATCCATTTCAAATCAGGCCTCCCCATTGAGAGTGTTTTTGTTCCCCAAAATATTAGAGGACCAATCTAGAACAATGTGTCATATTTTTGTTTCTCTTGATCATGGATCTAACTATGAATGTTGGATTTTGTTACTGGCTCGAGTTCTTGCTATGGATTTATCTCTAGTTCCTAGCTACGCTATCATGTAGCAATTCCACAAGAGGATGTCTGAATGACCTCCTTCTACTAGGACCAATTGGTTCCTAGCATGGAAATGATTTTCTTATGTTGCACATGCTTACCAAAACTCTATAAATGCAACAACTTCAGTTGGATGACCTCTTTAGTTTGCAATCATAGCACCTTGTATAATTGGCTCAAAAATCAAATTTTGTTTTTTTTTGCTCAAAAATCAAACTTTAATTTTATTTTTTTTAGATAAATTATTGTCGTCACAATTGCGACGACCCCATAAAAATCTTGCGACGAACTTGCTATACAAATCACGAAAATTGTATAACAATTTCGTTGCAATATACCATGTTTTCATCGCTCTTGCGAGGACCCCTTCGAAAGCTGATTCGTCGCAAACTTTGTTATGTTTGTCGATCTTGTGACAATCTGCCTATTGTCAGGTGTGTGACGATCTCCCTTTATTGTCGCTCTAGCGACGATATCTTTACATTGTCTCATTTGCAACGATTTTCATCGCTAGTCGCATTTGCGACGATTTCCCTACTTTGTCGCACTTTCGATGATTTCCCTACTTAGTCGTTCTGGCGACGATATTTCTTCTTTGTCGCAATTGTGACAACTCCCTATTGTCGTCACTCCTGTGACGTTAAGTTAGGTTCGTCACACGTGCCACGTCACGCGAAGCGACGTTTGGGAGACCCAAGATTTGTTGCAATATCCACGACATAACGTCGCAAGAGCGTTGAAATAGCCATCGCAAAATGTCCCAAATTTGCTAGTGTGGTTTCTCCTTTAATACAACTTCTACTTATTCTTCTTATTAGTGGCTTATTGATTCTGAAGCATCTTATCATATGTCTAAGGATAAAGACAAATTTTCTGCTCTAAATGAATGTAACACCAAGAAAATATTTGTTGGTGATGATAGATCTCTTAGTGTTGTGGGATCTGGTACAGTTCAAGTAGATAATGGTCATTTCAATGACGTATTATGTGTTCCAAGTCTTTCTTGCAACCTTCTATCAGTACATCAAATCACTCATTCAGGTGACGGTAAAAATGTAGAGTTTTCACTTCACCAAGTTGCAATCAAGGATCTAAAAGATCCTAAGCATGTTTTTGCAACTGGAATTTTTTATGATATTACCAGGTTGTACAAGTTTGATAACTTTGGGTCATCGTGATATTACCAGGTTTGACAAGTTTTTGTTGCTCATAGTGATGACTTGAGAAAACTTTGGCATGAGAAGTTTGGTCATTTAAACTATCTCTCATTGCAACAACTATGTAATCAACATATGGTGACTAGACTTCCTCCTATTTCATGCAGAGATGGTGTTTGTGTCGGTTGTGTTCTCGGTAAACATCATCGAGACAACTTTGACAAATGTGCCTCTTAGCACACCTTAGGCCCTTTACAACTTGTTCACAGTGATTTGTGTGGTCCACTTTCTACTCCTTCTTTTTCTAGGTGCAAGTATTTCTTAACTTTCATTGATGACTTTTCTAGACGTACTTGGGTTTACTTCTTAAAACTTAAGAGCGAAGTTTTTGGCCTACAAGTTCCTTGTAGAAAAGCGATCTTGACATCAAATTCAAAGGTTAAGAATAGATAATGGAGGCAAATATGTGAATAATAATTTTACAAGTTATTGCACTACACGGGGCATCCAAATGCAACACATTGTTCCATACACACCACAACAAAATGGTGTTGTTGAGAGAAAAAACCGCACATTAAAAGAAATGGCTAATTGTATGATCCAATCTAAGGGATTAAGTCTAAAGTATTGGGCAGAAGCCATCAACTGTGCAAATTACATAGTAAATCACACTCCCACAAAGGCTCTTAAAAGTATAACACCGGAAGAAGATTCGACTAAAATTAAACCAGATGTAAGTCACTTCCATGTATTTGGAAGTATAGCATGGGCTCACATTCCTGATGAGAAAAGGAAAGCATTACAACATAAAAGTGAGAAGCGTATATTTGTTGGTATTCTGAAGATGTCAAAGGTTATAGACTTCTTCAACCACATTGTAATGAAATTACTATTAGAAGAGGTGTTAAATTTGATGAAAATCTCTTGGCCTGCAAGCCTAATTCGATGATTGTGCCTTCTTCCGCCTATGAGTCATCTTTGGCGTTTGTGCCTTCTTCGGCCTGCGATCCATCTTTGGTGTTTGTGCCTTCTTCTATTCCTATTTTGGTTTCTTCTTCATATGATGACAGTGAGGATGAAAATCCACCTCTACCTGCTCACGTTCCTCCATATGAGTCCTTTGAATTTGAACCAGCACCAACTCCACCGCTTCCTAGATGGGTCCATTCAACACGAGAAGTAGCTGGTGATATTTTTGATGATCCTTCAGATCAGCTTTAGACACGTTCACAGTTCCAGTGAGCCTCTTCTCTTTTCGCTCAAGTTTTAGAGACTCATGATCTAGACACATTTGTAGAAGCTTCAGGTCATCCTGAATGGGATACATCAATGAATTAAGAGTATCATTCTTTAATGGCAAACTATACTTGGGATCTTGTACCTCTTCCAAAAGGAAGAAAACTTGTAAGATCTAAATGGGTCTACAGAACTAAGTATGCATCAGATGGAAGTGTTGAAAGACACAAGGCTCGGTTAGTTGCCAAAGGATTTTCCCAAGTTGAAGGAATTGACTATAATGAAACATTTTCCGCTGTAGCCAAAATGAATTCCATCCGCCTTGTTCTTGCCCTTGCTGCCTCACATAAATGGGAGGTCCATCAGATGGATGTTAAATCTGCCTTCTTGCGCAGATATTTGCAAGAAGAAATCTACATGGAACAACCTCCTCGCTATGTCCAAAATGAATCTAGCCTTGTTTGTCACCTTAATAAATATATTTATGGTCTTAAGAAAGATCCCCGAGCTTGGTATGCCAAAATGGATAGCTTTCTTATTGACACTGGATTCTCTAGATGTCATTCTAGTCCTAATGTCTATACCAAGAAAGTAGGAAACCATCTCATAATCCTTGTCCTTTATGTTGATGACCTTATCCTTACTGGTAGTGAATCAAAACTTTTAAACCATGTGAAAACTAGCCTTCAGAAGAAATTTAAAATGACAGACTTAGGATTTTTGCACTATTTCCTTGGCCTCCAAGTTTTAGAAACCAAAGAAGGAATTTTTCTTTCCCACTTCAAGTATGCTTGTGACCTTCTTCTTCACTTTCACATGGACGATTGTAAACTAGCCCTTTCTCCCTTCCAGTCTGGATTCAGGCTTACTGCCACCTACACTTCTCCCAAAATTGATGCCACCCTGTACCGTCAGTTAGTTGGTAGCCTATTATACTTTACTCATACCCATCGTGATCTTTCCTTTGTTGTTGGTCGTGTTTCCTAGTATATGTAAACACCCCATGAAATCCATTGGAAAGCAGCTAAAGGATACTTCGCTATGTGTGTGGTACAGTTCAGTTCGGGATACATTATAGTTAAGGGGGGACTCCTTTATTGGTTGGTTTCACTGATTCAGATTGGGTCGGCAACCCTGATGATCAGAAGTCTACTACAGGTTATGTTTTCAACCTTGGTTCAGGACCTGACACTTGGGCCTGTAAGAAACAACAGGCTATTGTAGTTTCTTCAACAAAAGCAAAGTACCGAGCAGCGGTACATGCAAGTCAAGAAGCCTTATGGATTTGACAGATTCTTTCAGAGTTTGGATTCCAGAAGCACCATCCAACTAGACTTTGGTGGGACAATCAGAGTGTCATCAAGCTCGCCAAAGACCTAGTTCAACATCAACGCAACAAACACATTGAGCTACACATGCACTTCATCAGAAAGCTCATTCATGATCAAGTTATTGAAGTTCTCTTTTGCCCTACAAAAGATCAAGTTGCATACATTTTCACAACGTCTCTTATAGAAGTGAAGTTTTCCAAACTTCGATCTATGTTAGGAGTTTAGGAAGTTGTCATTAAGGGTGGATAGGCTCTAATGCCTCCTACCTTCTCCTATTTTGTCACTATTGTAAATCCTTCAGTCCTATCCCAAGTTGTTCTTAGGGGAGGATGTTAGGATATTTAGACACTTAGGAGTTAGTTAAGATCTAATTATTCTAATGTGTCGTCAGGTAAAAGTGTGTTTCTTTATTATGCATTAGTATGCATTTGTAGTTAGGAAATCCGAAGGTCACAGTATGTTCCCAACATATAGTGATCTGACGATTCATATTCTCCTCGATCTTAACGGCTATTGATCTGTGGATTAACACCCGATTTGTCCATGATCTCTATTTAAAGAGCATGGAGGGTCATTTGTCGATGATGGATTGTGAGAAATCTTCTTGTAAAATCTCTCTGTAATCTTTTTCTTTTGCATTAATAAACTGCTCCATCATTCTCAGCAAACACATTATCATCTTCTTCGACATGATTTTGTGCTTCCATTGTGTCACTTTGCTCTTCCATTGGGTCTTTGATATCTGCAAGTTCTCCAAAGTGATCCTTTCCAATCAATCCTCCTAATGGTACTTGAGGTTCCTTTGACATTTTTGCCAACTTTGATTCACTAAAATCTCTTTTCCTCAAGCCAACTTCTTGCATTTCATCTGGAAGAGTTGGAATAACATTAATTCTTTGTTGAATAAAACTGTATTTTATTGGGTCACTTTCAATGGCTATGCAATTTCTTCCTTTTTGTAAGCAACAAGCTAATGTTGTACCTAATCAACAAATACAAAATAAATAATGAAGTTAAATACTGTAAAAAGACATAAATTAAAAATAATATAAGATTGAAGTCTGATTTCATAAATGTTAGATCATAATTCTTACTTGAACCCAAGAACAAATCCAAAACCCAATCTCCTTCATTTGAAAATGTATCTATAAGATAATTAATTAATGCTTGTGGTTTTTGATAAATGTCAACCATCTCTCCTTTCAAATCATTTTCATCATATGTTAACTTTCTAACCACAACGTTGTAAACCAATAAACTACTAGGCTTTCCTCCATCCTTTACATTGACAAGAATAGAATTATAAGAATCATATTTTGTCTAGGTTGCAAGATGTATACTCTCAAAATCACATTTAAATGGTTCTCTATTGGAGCTCTAAATATTAGACTTTTGCTTCTAACATAAATAAGTGCAAATTCAATTAAATTGTGAATTAATAAAATTGATTTCTAATCTTAATTGCTAAACATACACTTTCAATATCTTACCAAATAAATTGCATCGTTGTCTTTTCTTTTCCCTTAAAGCTTGATTGTACTAATCCTTGTTGTGTGTCTCAATGAAAAACCAGAAATCTCCAAAATGGTGATGTTGTGACTTCCATAAATCCCATAACCACTTTATTGAAAACTTGGTAAGTATAAGGCTCAATATCATATCCAATGTTCTGGATATTATAACCATGAGGGTTATCCGCAATAACTAGGGACTATTCTCTTTTAGGAACAATATTTGCAATTTTTTCACAATCACCTAATATCACTTTATATTGAACAGTGTTGAGCCCATTCCAAATGTAGTGATCAAAGGTGTCATCAAGTTCAACAGTTTGAACACATCTCCTTCTTTCTCTTTCAAACTTGGCTTTTTGAATAAAACTTTTGAAGGTTTCAGGTACACCATTTGCATTCTTCTTTGGCATCTTTAATGAAACAAACAAACATATAATTATATATCTATAACTATTAAATTATAAATAAATTAACCTACAAACGAATAATATGAATGTAATAAATCAACATACATTTTTGAATGCAACAAAAAATTGTTTCAATACTACTATAGAGCTTGAATCTAGATAGTTGGTTTAACATCATCCCAACTTTATTCATTCAACATTTTAACCATTTCCTCTTGTATTCTCATATACACCTTGTGACTAAATATAAATAAATAAATAATGTTATAATGATATATATAATAAAATACTTAGAACATTGATATGTTAAACTGAAAATAAATAAATAAATAAATAAATGTCCTAACATAAATAAAAATAATTCAACAAAATTACTTTTTAAATTCATCACACATTTATTCCTTTGAAAATTCACCCATCCTTACATGTGATAATATAGCTATGATAAGCTTCTCATCCCTCGCTCCGTGTATCGTTCTCCAAGATGTTATAGTCATATCTTCAGACATATTTTTTATTTTAGGACATATCTTACTTGTGCTACATATTGATGGTTTAGCCTACTTAACTCTCTGATTTTTTATACTAATATTTTCCCATAGGCTGAATATCTTATCTATCAAATCCCATACCTTTCCAGTTCTAAATCCCAATTGAAAATAGCTATCCACAACTCTAAATACATCACTTCCTTTGCGATTTTTTTCTTTTGCATTTTCATCATCAATTGGGAAGCCTATTTCCATACAACATTGCTTCTGAAACTTTGGCGCATCAACATTTGATCTCTCCCCAAGACATATTTCAAAAAACTCATTATGGATAAATCTCACCCTTTAAATGAAAGTCATGGACATTCTTTACTCATTATCTATGTTATGATCCCATGTCAATAAATTTGCTTCTGAATCTGTTAAACTAGCATAAATTATGCATTTGACTGTCTCAAAAATAGGATTATTGAGATATTCTTGCATCAATTCTCTTCTAGCCTCTGCAGAATGATTTCCTCCAATCACATAATATTTGTAGTCAAAACATTTTGATCTATCAAATTCTTCCCTCCTAGGAACTTCCATTGGGTCAACAAGAACTAGTTAGTCAATCACATGTGCATATGGATTGTACCTAATCAATGCTTTCAAATTGTGAATATGCAAGTGATGCGGTTTTCTAATTTGATATTTTTCTTGCCCTTTTGTGGGTTTATAAAGCTGCTTCACATTCAATTGAAATGTATGGCCATCATCAACTAAGTTCATCGTCCTCAATCTATTTTGAATGTCATTTTGTGTTGTTTTTCGTAATACCATCCTCTAGATCAACACCTAGTGTTATTATTTCTCTACTACCTTTAGGACTTTCATTATAATATTCATAGCTAATGATCACTTCTTCATCATCAACAACATTTGTTTTATTCCTCTTATGATTTAAACGGGTTTCATCTAAATCAACGATTTCTTCATAATTAATAGGAATGGAATCATCATCAGTCATCGCTCTTTTGTGTTTATCTTGTTTATTCTTTTTGCAAGAAGGAGTGAAAACCTCATTGGGACTAATCTCAACAAAATCTTCATTTGGAGTTTCCTCATTTTCAAATGTAACTTTTTTAGGATTTCCAGAATGAAGAGTTTTCTTTCTTCTTTCATGTTCTTCTCTGTCTACTTTTGCAACTCCAACCTTTGTTACTTTTTGTTTATTTTTCCTTCATTCTTGTCTCTTTACAGTATGAAAAGAATTGATGTCATCCATAATATTATTCTCTATAGAGTAAATCCCCACTAACATATGTGAAAGTCGTTCAACAAAATCCTGTAAAAATAAAATATAACATTTATGTGTTAAATAAAATTAAAAAATTAACATAATACTAAAAATAATAAAGGATACAAAAATAAAAATAAAAATAACTTGCATTACCTTTCTCAATGTCATCAATGATGGATGCACATAATTATGTAAACCATTCATCCTTGTTATAATTGCTCAATTTCAAACAATATCTAATCTTGATATAATTCATGCCTTGTTTGATAAGTGCATAAACAATATCTGTGTCAGGCACCAAACATATATCTCGTAAGAAGCCAAGTACTTGATAATTTCCTTACACATGTTTAAACTCGGCACAATACAAATATAGATGTTCTGCATTGTTGCCTTGCTTGTCTTTTTTTTTTCTTTTTTCTTTTTACAAAAACTGAAATTTTATATATACAAAAGGCACAATCGAGGTCGCATAGTACAAAATAGGGTACTGGTAAAGGATACCAGTATCAAAAGTTTACAACAATGACTCTGGCATTGATCCTACTTCTGATATCTAAGCTTTTCGATTCTATCTTAGAGCTATCTTTCGGAAAGATTTATTTATACCATTTTTACAAAATTTTGAAGTGCCTTACTGATCTTCTTAAGCTCGGTCTTCCTCTGGTGGGGGCTCGAGTGCTACGTTCAGATCATGCAGAATTGGGTCTGCTCTGCTTCATGTCTCCTCGTTCAGGCTTTGCACTGAAGAGTTGGATGGCCTGGCTTCCAGAATTGCTTCCATGCGCTCCCCTTCCTTGCTTGTCTTTAACAAACCAAGAATATTCCAATTTTTTTTCACCTTCCATAGATTTCCACTCTCTAACATTCTTTGTTTCCCTTGACAGCTCAGGTGTTGTGTTATCAATTTGTTTTCTAACATTCATGGAGGTCCCAGTTACAATTTTGGATGTCATTATTGCATGGCGTGATCCATATACATTCATAGATAATCTCTTTCCTGCCATTTTTCCTATATGAAAAAAATTAGGACTTTTACATTATAATAAATTAAAAAAAAAAAACATTAACTATAACAACTAAGTTTAAAAAAAATAAAAAATTGTTTTACCCATGGAGTTACTGGGGTGATGTTGGGACCAAGCCTCAGCTTACAGGGGCTAAGGCGATGTCTGGCATCGCCCCAGCTAGTCTCGCAACCAAGCCATGGGAGCACCCAAGGCTTGGCCACGAGACTGGGGTGATGTCGAGCATTTCCCTAGCCCCCACCGCGGCTAAGGCACGGTTGCGTGGCACGAGACCGTGCCTTAGCCGTGGGGGGGCTGGAGCGATGCTCGGGGACCGTGCCTTGGTCGTGGGGGGGCTGGAGCGATGCTTAGGGACTGTGCCTTGGTCGTGGGGTTTGGGGCAATGTCGAGCATCACCCCAGCCCCCTCAACCAAGGCACGATCTTGCGCTCAGGGTTTGGCCATGGGGGTCAGCCCCCGGGTGGCAAAGTCACGGCCCATGGGGCCATGGCTTGGTCATTAGGGGGTTCGAGCGATGTTGGGCATCGCCCCGAGTGCCCCCGTAGGCCAAATCACGGTCTTGCATGGATTTCGCCCAGTAGCCACCATGGACCAAAACTATAAATTTTTCACTAAAAAACAATAAAAAGTGTAAATTAAAAAAAAAAAAAAAAAACTATACCTAAATTCGCCTTTTTCGTCTTTTTTTTCGAAAAATCCAAAGAATTTTGTTAAAATTTCTTTGAAAAAGGTCTCAAGTTTTTAAAAAAGTTGTTCTTTTTAGAAAAAATTAGAAAACATCTAAAAAATTTAGGGTTTTTTATAATTTTCACTTGAAAAAATCTTATGTGATTCAAAGATGATCTTATAAATGTTTTTTTGGTAAATTATAAGAATTTAAAAAACAACTAACCTCTGAAATGCTAGATTCTCCTTGAATGTCTTCTTGATGTTTCTCCCTTGTAGATTGCTCCAAATTATTTAACAAATGTTGCCCAATATTTCATGCAATGTAAAAAGACAAAACAAGACTGTGTATATATA
>ML788979.1:303525-315896 GCA_009831015.1 Picea engelmannii
GCACTGCAGTTGGCCAGTTTGTGCGCAAGTTTGGAAGAGAGCTGCCGTTGTAGCTAACAGATTTCGGTTTTGGCCTGGACTCTCTCTTGGTTATGGTTTGGACTCTTTGATCAACTCTTGTTACTCCTATTTGGTGCGCTATCCTTGGAGAGAGGTGCGCTATATTGTTTGGCTATTTAGCCTAGGGTTTGCTTCCAGAATGATTCTCTGTCAAGGTTAAGGTGCTCGGGGGTGGCTTCGGCCTATGGTTGGGTGACAATAGTGATATTGTCTATGGTTAAACGAGCACATCCATTATATTCTAACACTTCCATGGAGAGTGCTATGAGGCTTAGGCTGCCATTGTTTTGTGGTGAGGGTACTTGCTTGGAGGAGGGCGCACCTATAGCAGGGAGCACTTGCACCCATCAGTTTGCTTTGAGGATAGTTTCTGTGGAGAGGCAATACACTTATTCAGAGTTGTGTGCAAGGGTTTCTTTATCAGAGCTTCAAAGAGCTTGGGTGCAAGGACTCAGTGAGATTGGGCAATTTTGGAGGAGGGCACACCATGCTTGGGTGCATCTTCTTGCTTGGACCTGTATAACAGCTTGAGAGGGGCTGCCACTATATCAGGTTCATTTGTTTCATACATGTTGTATCTCACATGCTTTACTTCACTTATATATACTCATATTTCAAACTGGTTCTCCCGGGGGGGTTTTATCCAGGGTCATGTTGACCAAAAATACATGTGTTCATTTTCATGTGTGTTAGAGTTTAGAACAACAATATTTTTCAGCTGTAAAGATCTAGAGGAGTGCTATATGTTTTAAGGTTTGCATGTGCTAACTTTAAGTGACTAAAACAATTGCAAGGGCACCTTAAAAGAGCATATAACCATCATAATTGAAGACAGAAATTTACAGACCTGTTTGCTGTCCTAAAACAGCAGGAAGAACAGATTTGTTAAAGTAAACTTACAGCCCAACAGAACAGGTCAAACACATACCTGTTGGGCAGCCTTCTAGTTCCTCAAAAATCTTCATGGTATCAGAGCTTGGTGGCTGATTTTTTGCTGAGTTTTGGACAGCATCTCGGTGCACTGTTTTAGATATCTTTTGGGCAGATTTTGTGAACAGCCATTCACTTAGTTTAGTGGCAGCTTGTTGGCATAATTTTGTGGAGGGTTGTAGAGCAGTTTATGGACATTTCGTTTGCCTTTTTTCATACCTGTGTTGACAGGAGTGAGACAACGTTCCTTTGCAGTTGTAGCATCAGTTTGAGTGCAGTGGGTAGTGATGTCAACATCTCAGATGCGTGTGGAGGATAGGTTAGCTGGAGCTAGCAATTGGTCTCCTTGGAAGGCCAGGATTGTCTTTGTCTTGGAGGACCTCAAACTATGGGATATAGTTCAGGTGACTGTTCCTGTTCCTCCTACTACTGCTCCCGTCTTGTTAGCAGAGTTCAAGAAGAGGAACAACAAGGCAAAGAGGACGATATGTGATGCAGTGCAGGATCACATCATTCCCCACTTGACTGGGAAAGACTATGCATTTGAGATGTGGGCATCTCTATGCAATCTTTTCGAGAGCTCTAACCAGAATGGGAAGATGGTTCTGTATGATCGACTCAGGGGCATTCGCATGCTCAAGATTGAGTCGGTTACTTCTTTCCTTGGCCGATACACCCAGATCAGAGACGACCTTGGAGCCGTTGGAGAGGTAGTGGACCCAGATTCTATGGTGAGGACAGCCTTAAACAACTTTACCAAACCATGGGGTCCATTTGTTCGTGGCATTGTTGCTAGGGAGATCATGCCCACTTGGGAGAGATTGTGGGATGATTTCGTTCAGGAGGAGACTAGACTTATATCAGAGGCTTCTGGACAACAACAAACGTTGCAGGGCGATGAGGATCTTGCTCTTTGGACAAAGGGCAAGAAGAAGACTGGTCGGGGAGGTCGGCAGGGTCCCAAGTTTGGGGCCCGACCACAAGGAGGAGCGAGCACTAGTGGGAAAAAGAGAGATATGAGCAAAGTGAAGTTCTTTGCTTGTAAGAAGATGGGGCACTATGCTAGATAGTGTCCCAACAGGAAGAAGAAGAAGGGTGGTACCGTAGCTACAACAGAGGAGGCAGAGTTTCAGACTTTGTTTGAGAGAGAGTGTGCTTTCCTCATATGATGCACTTCAGTTGAGACGACACCCAGTGTCTGGTATATTGATAGCGGGGCTTCGAGCCATATGACTGGAGTCAGAGAGCACTTGACTGATCTCAGAGACATAGAGGTCAGGATGGAGATTGCTCTCGATGATGACTCCTTGGTCAGAGTTGCTGGGATTGACATTGTTACCTTTCAGAGAGACGGCATGCCACCTATATCGTTCAGGGATGTTCTCTATGTCCTTGGGCTGAAGAAGAATTTGATTTCAGTTTCCACCCTCCAGGATAAAGGTCTTGAGGTGTCCTTCAGAGAGACAGAGGTCTTCATACACCCTAAGGGGTCCTCTCTCACCTCATGGCAGGTGATTGGAGTGAGGGATGGGAAACTGTTCAGATTACTTTTTCAGCCACTTCATGCATTGGCAGTGACCAGCGACAACAACATACAGTTATGTGAGTTATGGCATCAGAGGATGGTTCACCTTCATCATGAGGCTCTTGGAGGACTGCGAGAGGTGGTGACAGGAGTGCCACAGATTAGTACAGAGCATCGGGATGTTTGTAGAGGATGTGTGCTTGGTAAGTTTACCAAGGCCTCGTTCCCCAGCAGTTACACCAGGTCAACTGGGATACTGGATTTAATACACACAGATGTGTGTGGGCCCATGTCTCGGGCGTCCTTGAGTGGTCGTGAGTACTATCTCACATTCATTGATGACTACTCAAGGAAGACCTAGATCTATTTCGTGAAGACCAAGAGTGAGGTCTTCAAGAGGTTCCAAGAGTTCAAAGCTCTTGTGGAGAACCAGACAGGAAAGAAGATCAAGGTCTTGCGGTCAGACAATGGAGGTGAGTATGCCTCCATAGAGTTTGCAGACTTTTGTTCCCAGGCAAGGATCAGAAGACAAATGACTGTACCTCACAACCCCCAACAGAACGAGGTTGCCGAGAGGAAGAACATGGCCATTACAGGTGCAGCGAGATCTATGCTGCATGATCAGAGTTTGCCTCTTTACCTATGGGCAAAGGCGAGTGCTACTACAGTTTACCTACAAAACATGAGTCCCACAGGATTTTGGGGAAGATGTCTCTTGAGGAGGCCTTCACTGGTAGGAGGCCTGATGTCGAGCACATCAAGATTTTTGGTTGATTGAATTATTCTCATGTCCCCTTAGAGAAGAGGACAAAGCAAGACCCCACAGCCTAGCAGGGGATTCTAGTTGGATACTCAAGTCTCATAGGTCTCCAAAGCTTACTGTATCTACATTCCATCACTTAGGAGAGTGGTGGTGAGTAGAGATGTCAGATTTGAGGAGGGTAGGGATTTTCAAAGATCTCTAGAGTCGAGAGTTAGTATGGAGGATGATGCAGAGGCACCGATTCATGTCTCAGAGGGAGCACAGCCTCAGGTTTCTAGTGCACCAGTTTCAGGGGTGATAGGGTCATCCTGCACAGCTTTAGGTTCACAGTCACAGACAGTTCAGGCAGAGGGTGAAGAGACTTCAGGATCTCAGATTGTTGGGAGCAGGACTGAGGCAAATACTCATGGATAGGGAGATCTTAATTCTCCTTTGACTACTCCAGGGAAGAGGAAGCCGAGATGGTTTCAGGAGACCCTGAAGGAATCCAAGGAGAATGTGGGAGAGCCCTAGAGTCAGTTCAGAGAGAACAGAGCACCAGAGAGGCTTGGGTCCTATTTGGCGATGGTGACCAGTATCGCAGATATAGAGCCACAGACATTTGCGTAGGCAGTTGACCAACAGGTTTGGCGAGAGGCCATGCTGTAGGAGTATGACTCCATTGTGCGCAATGATGTTTGGGAGGTGGTTCCGAGGCTAGTGGAGAAGTTAGTTGTGACTTCCAGATGGTTGTACAAAACTAAGTATGTTGCAGATGGCAGCGTAGAGAAACACAAGGCCCGATTTGTGATGCGAGGATTCTCTCAAATAGAGGGAGTTGACTATGATGAGACATTCGCATCGGTTGCGAGATACATCTCGATCAAGAGTATTATTGCCATAGAGGCGGAGATGGGTTGGAGGATACATCAGATGGATGTAAAGACCACATTTCTCAATGGATTTATAGAGGAGGAGGTGTACATTGAGCAACCACAGGGGTTCGAGGTGAGTGAGAGGGAGACTCACGTGTGCCTTTTGAGAAAGGCACTATATGGTCTGAAGCAAGCTCCCAGAGCTTGGTATTCACGTATTGATACATACTTGCTTCAGATGGGTTTTCAGAAGAGCGATGCTGATGCTAACCTCTATTACATCATTAGAGGTGAGGACACACTCATTCTCATTCTGTATGTGGATGACTTGTTCATCACAGGTGCAGAGGATCTCATAGCTGAGTGCAAGCTGGGACTTGCATCAGAGTTTGAGATGAGTGACATCGGATTGATGCACTATTTTTTGGGTATGGAGGTATGGCAGGAGGAGGGTCACATATTTCTCGGGCAGGGGAAGTATGTTGCAGATATTCTGAGCAAGTTTCAGATGGAGGACTGTAGGCCTATGTCGATACCCATGGTCACCAACTGGAAGAAGCTTAGTGCTTCAAATTCCCAGTTGGTGGATGCTACAGTTTATAGACAGTTGATCGGTTCACTCATGTATTTGGTCAACACTTGACCAGATATCTGTTTTGCCGTGAACACTCTCAGCCAACATATGGTAGAGCCGAGGAGTGTTCACAGGATTGGGGCAAAACATGTGTTGAGGTACATTGCAGGGTTAGTTGATAATGGCCTGGACTATATCAGAGGTGATAGAGTTAGTTTGATTGGCTACACAGACTCAGACTGGGCAGGATGTGCTACTGACAGGAAGAGCACCTTTGGGTGCTGTTTTGGGTTGGGGTCATGACTTGTTTCCTGGTACAGCCGGAAACATAAGTCAGTTGCTTTGAGTTCCGTTGAGGCAGAGTATATGGCAACCAGTTAGGCCAGTTGTGAGGCCATTTGGCTTCGTAAGTTGCTGGTAGGGTTATTTGGTTAGGAGTTGCCTCCGACCGTCATTCACTGCGATAATCAGAGTTGTATCAAACTCTCTGAGAATCCCGTTTTCCATGACCGGTCGAAACATATTGAGATCAGGTATCACTTCATCAGAGATTGGGTTCAGAGAGGGGCAGTACTGTTATAGTATATATCGATCGACGAGCATATTGCAGATATTCTCACCAAGGCCCTGCCAAGGGGCAAACATGTCTACTTTAGAGACAAGATGGGCTTGGCGAGAAACACTTTCCTCGGTAAGAGGGAGTGTTGAGTTCTGGTGTACCAAGGGAAGTGGTCCCCTTGTGGTTGTGGGTCTCTAACCACAAGGGTGATATATTTGACCCATTGTGCCTCATACTTTATGTCCAATTTCACTTTGACATTTTGTCAAAAGAGTGAAATTTTTCACTTGAGTGAATAGTGTCACTTGAGTGAATAGTGTCACTTAAGTGAATAGGGTATTAATTCACTTTGTGGGTGAATGGAGGGACATAAAGAAAACTATGGAAACTTAAGTGAAGTGGGTTTTTAGGTTGAGATTCTTTGGAGAGATCTCAACCATTGATTAGAGATGAGATGGTGAGATCTCATCCACCCATTCATTTAGGTATCCTTATGTTTCTTTAAGAGGGGCACATAGGGCATTTGGAGGCTCATTCACACATATGTTCACTTGGAGAGGAAGAGAAAAACTTTGGAGATGAGAATGGAAGCATTGAGAGAGGGTTTCAAGGGCACCTCCTTCCATGGAGAGTGCTAGGAGGCTTAGGCTGCCATTGTTTTGTGGTGATGATACTTACTTGGAGGAGGACGCACTATAGGAGGAGGGTGCACCTATAGCAGGGAGCACTTGCACCCATCAGTTTTCTTTGAGGACAGTTTTTGTGAAGAGACAACACACTTATTCAGAGTTGTGTGCAAGGGTTTCTTTATCAGAGCTTTAGAGAGCTTGGGCGYAAGGATTCAGTGAGATTGGGCAATTTTGGAGGAGGGCACACCATGCTTGGGTGCATCTTCTTGCTTGGACTTGTATAGCAGCTTGAGAGGGGCTGCCACTGTATCAGGTTCATTTGTTTCATACATGTTGTATCTCACATSCTTTACTTCACTTATATATACTCATATTTCAAACTGGTTTTCCCGGGGGGGTTTTATCCAGGGTCATRTTGAGTCCAAAAATACCTGTGTTCATTTTCATGTGTGTTAGAGTTTAGAACAACATTTTTCAGCTGTAAAGATCTAGAGGAGTGCTATATGTTTTAAGGTTTGCATGTGCTAACTTTAAGTGACTAAAACTATTGCAAGGGCACCTTAAAAGAGCATATAACCATCAGAATTGAAGGCAGAAATTTACAGACCTGTTTGCTGTCCTAAAACAGCAGCAAGAACAGATTTGTTAAAGTAAACTTACAGCCCAACAGAACAGGTCAAAGACAGACCTRTTGGGCAGCCTTCTAGTTCCTCAAAAATCTTCAAGTTGTAACTGAAGTCTCAAGTCTAGTTCTATTTTCGAACTAAAGTGTAATGCTGAGTTGTCACTGAAGTCTCAAGTTTAGTTCTATTTTCGAACTAAAATGTAATGCTGAATTGTAACCGAAGTCTCAAGTCTAGTTCTATTTTCGAATTAAAGGGTAATGCTAAGTTAATTCAAGCATGATTTCACACCTCTATTTCGAGCCCTCTCCACTTCTCCTCCATTCCTTTATAAGCAGAGGTCGATCCCCTCTCCTCTACACAATTGCTATGCAGGGTAAAGGTGAAGCATTAAAGGCTGCTATACAGAGGCACATCTAGAGGCAGCATACCAGTGCTGTAGAGGCGCATATAGAGGCAGCAAACAATGTTGTAGAGACAACATACAGAGGCAGCATATCAGTGCTGTACATAGGTACATATCAGCGCTAAAGAGGCAGCCATATCAGTGCTGCACAGAGGTACATATCAGCGCTAAAGAGGCAGCCATATCAGTGCTGTAGATCAACATATAGAGGCGCATATCAGTCAATTAGAGGCAGTTTCAACAGCCCATATTAGAGCTGATATATCTCAATCTTTGAAAGCAACTAGGATACATCTATATCAACAAGGTCTCTTAGTTCTGTGTCAGGTCAGAGTCAATCTGGCAAGCTCTTTAAGAACATAATTTTCATGGTGGATGTTTGTAAGTGATCTTACATTATTAATGCAATAAAGGAATATCGTTTGCTGGGGTTTTTCTCTCTGTACAGGGTTTCCCCAGGGTATATGTGTTGTTGATGTGCATGCTTATGTATCTACATGATTATTGCTATTCAGTTATGTTTCTATATTGTTGAAATGTATTAAGCTGGAATCAAAGTGTTGAAGAATTCAAATAAATAATCCGCATAAGAAATCAAGCTCAATAATTTAACAAGCAACAACTGGGACAAGGGCCATGTATATAGCAACTCTATAAATTGACCTCTTGTGTAAACTTTTAATCACAATGAAATAAAATTCTGAAAATTAGAAAGAACCATTATATGTACAAGTAAAGAACAACACACTTTTTCCTAACATTCAAATCTTAATTCTTCTACATTGCAGAAAATCTTCCAAGTGTATATGTTATTGTAAATTGCAATGCAACTATGAACAATCTGAAAACTTATAATATTTAAAATAAATATAAAGCAATATTTTAAAATTGCTCTTTCCCTCATTTCAAACTACTATCTTAGCATGCTTAAATGTGTGCAAAGTCTGTTATAATTGTGATATAAGTCCCATTGAACACATGGTAACTTATTGGAGCCATGTTGAAATAGTTTATGCCACTATATGGTGTTAACATTCTTAGATCGAACTATAAAAACACTTGACATTACAACATTGATTAAAATATTGTATCATTGCCAACTTACTCAACCTAGTGGAAGAGGCCGTTGCAGCTTCATTCTTGTCCAAGTTTCATAAACTGTGTTCCAATCTGCCTCATGCAACTCCTGAGGCGCTGATAGAGACAAAAACATTAAAGTGTCTAAGGTTTCTAAATAAGGTCTAGATCTATCATCATTTTTTATATAGTTCAACTTAGAGAATCCTCTTTCACAACTAGCAGTGCTCGTTGGAAGAATATGAACAATTTGCTACAATTTCATCAAATTTGGAAAAAGATTCACGCCACTCTGGTTCACCTCTGCATTGTTCTCATGGTTCAAACATGTTTTTCTTTGGATGTGCTTGATATAGAGTGACAACAAAACTTTTCGTTTCACCTTCACATTTTTTAGTATCAATTATTGGTGAGTCTCCAATATCTAAATTTTCACATGGGTGTAACAACCATTGTTTTGTTTCGGAATTTCTTTCATTTTCTTCTTCAAAGTAATAACGGGGACTAAAAAATTTAGCTGCATTCAGGTAAATCTGTAAACCCGTCATTGAGACAATCAATCAACATTTGGATAAATGCTTTGCCTAAGTGAATACAATCTTCCATAGTACTAGAGCCAAGTGTATTTGGTATAGGTTCAAATCTTAATGAATGCAGATATGAAGCACCTGTATTATCAATAAACTCCAATTTTTCTTTTTTTGATTTCTTCAAGAAATATGAAACATGTCAAAAACCAGCTCCAAATATATCTCGTAAGAATCTCCTACGAAGAAGTTCAATAAGCACACCTAACTGCATACCAATAGATATTATATCAATATAGTCCTCTTGAAATCGTTGGCTCAATTTATTTAATTCAATAAGAACATCAGCAAACAAATGGATACAAAACTGAACTTGAAATATTGTTCCCATTTCATACATCTTTGTATCATCATGTTTCCATTCTTGTAACAATGCTGGTATGGTTTTAACAAGTATGTTCATCACCTATCCCTTATAAAGCCATCGGATTTGATGAATTTGAAATACTTGTAGCTTGTCAATTTGAAATAAGTCTAACAAACTCTTAAATTCTCCATGCCTTTTTGTAGATTTTCCTAGCCATGAATATACTTTATTGGCTAGCTTATCAATATAATTAAACTTGGGAAAAAATTTGAAGCATTTGTTATAGCTAAGGCCTCACAACGTGCTACACAATGAATACATAACAAATGAGGCACTTCATGATGCAACTTAGCAGCGAAACCTTTGCGAATACCTCTTATAGATGAAGCTCCATTTGACCCAATCCCACCATTTGATGTTTGGATAACTTCATCTCAGATAATAACCTTGAAACTGCTTCATAAATGGATTGTGCAGCGCTGTCTTTGATTTTCAAAAGTTGAATAAATCTTGTCATGTGTGACCCTCTTCCTCCATCCATTAGATATGTATTATATACAATCAGGTATTGTTCCATTGTTTTATCTATGCTTTCATCAACCAAAATGAAACAAAGGGGATAGAGCAATTTCTGCCTTTAACTTTTCCCAATAAACTTCTTTTGCTACAAATAAAAACTCTTTGCCAGATGTAATATTAGTATATGAAGAATATTCATTGGCTGATGGCATATTGGGAGTTCCCTTATACCTATGCAAGTCACATAAGTCTTTGTACATTTCTAAAGGTAAATCCTTTATAGCCACAAAATACATAGTTTCCATGACACTAATTATTCTGGATTTTTCAACATCCAACATGGGTAAACATGGTTGTGTTAATTCATAGTCCGATAGTTGAATTGAGCGTTTATGAGCCTTAGATGATGCATAAACATTTAATCCACTTAATTGGATTGTATTGCTACCTTCCCTTGCAAATGGTGTATCTCCTTTGAATTTAACACACGACAAACAATTGATGCACTCTTCGCCATTTGGATCTATTATCGAATAATCCCATTTGTGCATTAACTTCCATGCATGTTTGAATGATCTTTTGGGAGCTACTCCTTTGCCTTTCGTTTTTGGAGGACCTTCTTCTTCAATATTCTTATCAATTTCAATATCAACATCTTCTTCAACATTTGCATCACGTCGACTCAAGTTAAACATATCATCAAGCGTTGTTTGTCTTCCATGTTTTTTAGGTCGACCAATTTGAGACATTGTTTCTCTATAAATTATCTCATTTTATATGAGAGAAAATTCATTCATGACTTCTCATAGAAACCCATCAAAATACTTTAAATTGTGAATGCAACTGGGAAAATGAAAGTCTTTGAACAACTACAATTTCTCTACTAGTCTAGAACCTGAAACCATTTTTACCAAAGTACTAAAATAAATATTAAAAGGTTTCTTATTTTTGCATTTCAAACGAATGAAACACCAATAAACACAAACACGTAAGAAAAAATATTCAAAACAAAAGTTTCTTCTATCTTCATATCTTTTTAACTAGAAAATATAGTCCATTGATTGTTGTGTGGAAAATTTGTTCTAAAACAATAATGAAGATTCCAAAACCAAAAAATTAAAAAAATTGAAAAATCCGCCTTTTTACAAAAAGTGTGAGAGTGAGAGTTCCACTTGGAGTATGCATTCCATTACTTGTATACATGTAATACCATAAATAAACAACCCAATTATCAATTTCTACTAAATTCAATCCAATTATAATTTTTTCCTAAATTTTCTCTACCTTTTGCATATCACTTCCAACAAATTCATGAAAAAAGGAAAAACCCCCAAAATTATTTTCATATATTGTGCATATGTAAAGATAATCATGATTCATCATGCTTAGAGAAATTGATAATCGTCATTATAATAATCAATCAATAGATTACACAAAATAAATACTCCACATTAAAATCGATAATGTAATTATTTAACATTTGTAATACTAACATTGAGAACCAAGTGTTGCCAAGATCTAGACATGTAAATTAGATAACATTATCTCCATTGTGATAACTAACTATATATAAATTAATGATACTCTAAAGTAGGGCAAAATATCATTCTCATAGTGAAATGTCTATTGTGAAATATAAAACAACACAACTTTAAAAAAACTATTGTGATGCTGCAAATACCTGAAAAATGAAATAGTCGTTGAATGTGGTTGGTGAAAGAGTGAGAGTAAACAATAATGAGTTGCAGTGTTGAAGGAGATTGATCCAGCCGTTTCAAAATGAGCTTTTTCTGGCCCTCAAGTCTCCTCTCTGTTTCCCAAATCCCCCCACCTAATTCTTATGCATTCATAGCTCATCAATAAAATTAAAGCGAGTTCTTTTAAAGGTTTAATGATGCCAATGGTCATGCACTCTTCATCCATCTACCACATTTAATTAAAAGAAAGGAATTTAATTAAACCCACGTGAACGCATACATACTTATTACTACATATGAGATCTCATCAAAATTTATTGTCCCATATTTTTAGAGAAAATTATTAGTGAATAAACATGGGCTTAGGTCGTCCAAGTTGACTTTTCATCAACCTTGGTCCCCACTTCCTTTGCATTGATGATTGTTGATTAAATCAATAGCCGAGATGCAATTGCGGAAACTCTAATGTTTCGTCTCCTAATTTTTCATTGGCTCCGCATTGGATGAGGGTCATCTAATAATTGTTGAGACTCCCAACGTTTCACCTCCCAATTTTTCGTTAGCTCCACAATGGATGTGAGCCTTCGATTAAATTGATGGCCAGGAATAATTGTGGAGGCCCCGATTGCTCCATCTCATAAGGCTCTTGCTTGCTCCGCAATTGGTGCTCTTACCGCCCTAGACCATTTTAAAAATTTTCAAATTAAATATTGATGAGTTAAAATTTCTTGTAGTAACTTGTAATTCCTAAGAATCCCCTCAAACTCTTCAGTGTTTTGGGACAAGGCCAATCTTGCATAGTTGCCACTTTCTTGGGATCAACTCATACTCCCTCCTGACTTAAAATGTGGCATGTTATCCCCAATTTCTAGGGATAACTAGGAGATCATGTCTCGAGGCCCACAGGTCCTAGACATGGAGTACCGAGAGCAGGATTGACCTGAGCATGGCCCTGGAGGGCCCATCTTTCTCCTCCTTCATCAGACTTGTCTTGTCAGCAACAACAACATCCATCACCTTCGGCTTGGGCTTGTATCGGAGAAGACTCTTGCTCCATGAGGTAATTGGTCCAAGTATCATGGTATGTGTCATTTTTGATCATTATAACCTTTAGATATATGCATCTTACTCCTTTTATTTCTGATAACTGCTTGGATCTTACATTGACCCGCTTGACCATGGTTGGGGGGATTGACAGGGTGTCCTAGCAAGCCTGTACCCATAGGTTTTGGTTTGCCATCGGGGGGATTTTTGAAGAGCC
>ML788979.1:424576-434901 GCA_009831015.1 Picea engelmannii
GAGTATTTTTGGAGAGTTGCTTCGGCTAGATATTTATTTACAGCTTTGGGACGTCCTTGAGAGAAGGAGGGCGCAACTGTGATTCAGATCTGCTCATTCTGGAGGGGTTATACCTCAGATCTAATCTTGAGACTTCTCCTAGTGGCTTGTGGTAGCTCGATCTACCTTTCCGGAGAGTTTCAGTGTATTTGGAGACTTGTTCCATCAGGGCCGAATTATTGAGCTTGACAGTCTTCAGGAGGGCACAGTCTTGATTAGGGTTTCAGCTGTTTGGAGGGGGAAGACTTGGCATTTGGACTTCATACTTCAGGAAGGGATTTCCCTTGCCTCGATCTATCTTTTGGTGAAGTTTGGCATCATTTGGAGAGCTCCTTCAGCTGGGTCGAAACCTTGGCCTTCTCATCCATCCAGCAGGACGTGCCAACAACTAGGGGGGTTGCATGTGACCCTAGCTCTTATTGTATTTGGTCTTCATCACACATTCAACCTTTGGAGGCTTATTTTGTATTGCCGGGAGCATTTTGTAGCAACTCATATCTTCTGTCTTGGAGCCATCTGATGTTATTCCAGATCTGCTCCCATATTGTATCAAGTTCTTGCTTTTCATAATAATAAGGCCAGATCTATGCTTTGGAGTTCCATATCTTGTGTACTGATTAGATCTTGCATTTGTATTGAGTATATCTTCATGATCTGTGTTGAATAACTGAATATAACCCTAAGGCCGAAATTTGAGAGGCCAACCTGCACATATAAACAATCAAACAGTTAATTCAATGGTTAGTTAGTGTTCCAAGCAAAAAAGTTGGGTTGGGAACATTACAGCTGCTGCTCAGTCTGATGTGTCCCATCGCTAGCAATTCCTTAATTGCTTTCTTTATCTCATCCTTGAACCTCCTAGGATGACAATAGGGTGTTGTGATCATAGGTTTGGCCCCCTCCTTCAACTCAATGGTGTGCCCAAAGCCCCTGTCCGGTGGCCTCCCTGGTGGAATCGAACAAAAAACCTGCTAATACCGTCCCAACAAGTTCCTCATCTCTATTTGATACCGTTGTCGACCCTCTGAATCCTTCTGCGAAGTGATCAAGCACTCTGCAACATATGCTACCTCCCCATGCCTAAAGATCCTCTCCATCCTCTTGGCCGAAACGGTCCGGGGTGTCCCCGTCGACATGCTCCTCAGAACAACCCTCTTCTCGTCACAGTCCCTGAACCCCATCTCCAAGGTTTGGTAGTTAGTGGTGATTTTGCCTAATGTGATCACCCACTGGACTCCCAATACCACATCTGTGTCAGATAGGTCAACTACATAAAATGTGTCTCTCACTGTGTAGTTGCCTAACTTTATCTCTAAGTCCGAGACTCTGTCAGGACACTCCACTGTATGGCCATCTGCTACTGCAACATTGAATCCCTCAAACTCCTCTGTCTGAAGTGCCCGCCTCGATACCAATGAAGCATCAATGAAATTGTGGGTGGCCCCACCATCGATGAGGGCGATTTCCCATTGTCCTTGAATAGTCCCTCTGATTTGGAGGGTGTCATACCTGGGAACACCAGAAAGGGTTGCTATGACTCCTCCCTTTGTTGGTTTCCGTGCATAAGCCTGCTCAAGAGGCTGTGTAGCTACCAGTGGGTGGGTCCCTGCCGGTGTCGGTGGTCTCTGTGGAGGCTGCTCCTCTGTCTGTGATGGCTCCTCCTCTGAGCTAGTAGATCCGTTGTCCTGCTCCTCCTCCTCACTATCCATACTGTTTATTGCCACCTCAATATAATGGATCTCTCCCTTGCCCAGGCACCTATGGCATGGAACCCAAGGGTCTTTGACTCTCTGCAAGAGAAGCACAACTTCTTCCTCATCAACTCTCATCTGGTGTCATCGTCTAATTTGGGATTACCCTTCCATTCCCTTTGAGGATTTCTGTGATCCTTATCTCTCTATGGTACAAAGGGTTTGGTAACAGGTTTGGGTCTTTGTGTTGAGTCCCCTATGTGTCTTGTGCGCACAATGGCCTCCTGTAGGGTGTGAGGCTTGAAATCCTTAACCCAACCTCTCAATGGATCCGTCAATGCCTCGGTGAACAACATCACTAGTCTGTGCTCTTATATATCGGATACGGCCACTGCCTTCCGTTGAAACTCTGTGATGAAGGTCTCGACTGATCCTGTTTGTCTCAACTGTGTAAGGTCCCTGAAATGGAGCTCTGGATCTCTCCTGTCAAATCTCTCCATCAACCTCTCAGTGAACTTCACATATGAAGTAATGTGGCTGTGACCCAAGGTCACTAGCCCATGGTACCACCACTCGTAGGCCTCCTCATCCAAGTGCAAGGTGGCGAAACTGATAGCCTCTGACTCTGTCATCGGGTTAATCTTGAAGTATGTGTCAAGCTTCTGTACCCATGCCTGAGTTGAGCATCTCGATGATCTATCGAAAGTAGGAATGTTCAGCTTTCCCACTTTCTTGATGAAGTCCATGTTGTGAGTTTGCCCATTGCCCCTCTTTGCCTCTCGGGGTCTGTTTCGATATCTGACCGAACAATAGTCTAACAAACTCATGTTTGCATGGAACTCTGGTCCTAGTGCCAAGTAGTCTCTCCTGTACTCCTCGAATGGATCCCGTGGCACTACCTGTCCCTGGCCTAGCTGTCCTCCCGCATGCCCTGGCTGTCCCAATGGATGTCCGCCCTGGAATTGTAGCTATAAAGGTTGCAGAATCCTCCCAGAAGATGTGTAGGCTTGGACTGGTGAAGAGTGTGTAGTATGTACTAGCTCCCCCTTGAGATCCACTGGAGCCATTGGCCCCACCTCCCCCGTGTCCTCTTGAACCACTCGCTCCTCCTGCAGGATTGGCACCTATAGTGCTCACGCTATGATGGATCATTTGTGTATTGATGGCCATCTATGCTATGGCGTTCATCATATCCCGCTGTCCTTTGGCTAGGTCATTCAAGATGGCCTGCGTACTGTCTGACTGTGTCTTGGGGCCTTTCCCCTTACCCTCTGGAGTCTCTCGTCTGTCACCCATACTCCTCTCTATCTTTGCCTCTGTGTTAGAGCTGATATTCTCTCTGTCCTCTAACTCTGGCTCTGTATCGGATTGAGTGTGTAAGGGAGTGTAGTCCCTTCTATTCCTGTCTCTCCGGTCTCTGCTATGACCTCTGCGATACTGAATGTACTCGTCCCCAATATGTCTTCGGCCCTCTGGGTATTCTTCACATGTTCCCGGAATCATGGGGTCATGAGAAGGACTTTCTTCACAGGCTGGCAGGAAGAAAGCTCTGATACCACTGTAATGTTCCTAACTCGACCAATCTAAGAAACATTGCTAAATTGTCAAATCCATTGTCCGATCTGATACTCTGGGGGTTTCTAGATGCGTTTGAATTAATGCTTTAACATGCTTGGTGATTTTCGCATGTGTGTTTCATTCAATTAGTGTTTAGACATAATATATGATGCATAAAGAATAAGGAACAAACACCATCTCATTCATATGTATTATGAGGGAAAATAGCAGGAAATACAATAATATGTTGAAAGCAGATGAAATCGTCAGCTAGATCTCGTGGATCGTCACTGGAATACAAGCAACTAATATAAAATACCCGTGATCATATGATGAAGGCAGATCTGCGCATGCACGGATAGATTGACAAAAGGATGCAGTTCCGAAAACTCACGGCAACTACTGCAACTCTGGAAAACTCGCCCTGGTGGCTATACTCAACAGAATCGCTTGGAAACTGTCCCAAACTGAGCGCCTTGGCCTCTAGGCTACTACTGATGACTGACGAACTGAAGATTGGATGCCCGAAGCTCTGGATGTCATCCCCTGGGGGGTTACGCATCTCCTGGGCTCAATGAGTGCGCCCTTATGATTTCACCGATGGAATCTGCTTCTATATAACTCGAAATGTGCGCCCTGGCCAATGCTGTACTGGGTTGGGAGGGTTTCCTCGGATCTGATCGGGAACTCCCTCTGGAACCCCAAATGCCCCTCCTCAAGAGCTGTGCACTATTTGGCTATCTGCTGCGCTCAAAGAGATTCCACCATCAGAATCTGATGACTGGTGGTTTAAAAGATGCGCCCTAGCTAGTCCTCAACTGGGTCGGGAGGAATCTGCAGAATAATCTCTGGCCTCGTGCAACTACACAAAACCCTCCCTAACCCTTGCGCCCTCGCTGGCTGAGCTGCGCAAACACTGCAAACTGTATACTCCTGAATAGCACAGTGAAATACCTGGATGGTATCTCCGATAGGCTAGGGTGTGTCTCTCAACACCGAAACCGATCAATGGTGGTGGTTTCCTCCATAAATCCACAAAACAACAGAAGGTCAATTCTCCTCCTCCTCTGGAAACTCTCTCAACATCAAATCATAACATAATGAGGATTTAGGTTGAATTCCTCTCTTTATACACTCCCCGATCTAATTCTCCGTTGACATCACTTAAGCTAGGCGCTTTTCCTCCTAATGTGATTAATTAATTAATTAAGTCTCCCCCTCAACACCTTTTCATTCTATTTCTCCGTTGACTTTAGCTTAAGTGACTTTTCCTATGCTTTTTGGCTTAATTAATCGTTTAGCCACTAAATCACGCATTATTTCTCCTCTTGTTCACTGTGTGTGCCTGACTATAGTCTACGGGAACAAATAGACTACTAAGTCACTCCCTGCTGGCCTACTCTTGGGAACGGGACATCACATTCACCTACCAACTGATTTGTCATTATCAGTTTTTAACATTGAAAATCAACATTCTTTTGTTGTCATGTAAGAATTTCTTAAATTTTATTTGCTATCCCTTAAATTTTTCTCTTTATAATTAGAGTTTCACTTCAATATGGTCTACACTTCACTCTGTGTGGCATATCCTAGTTGATTGGTTATTGGATGTAACTTTATCTTCTAGTTGGTGTAGCATTCACAATGGTCTTCTGCTTGTCAGTTCTGAAAACTCATTAATTAATAAAGTTTCTTTCTTTACTCTTTTCCTTTTGAGTTTGAAATAGTTCTGTGTAATTAGTTGCCTGTTTCCTTTATTCAAGTCTTAGATGACATTTATAATCTGCTTTCTATTCCTTGTTGTAAAAATCTTTCAATGCATAGCAACTAAAGGTGGGTATTTCTTTTGGAAACATAAGATTTTACTCTGGATTAATTTGGATGGAAATTTTTTGTTGACATGTTTCAAGCAGAACTTTTAATTGCTTTCTCTAGGAAACCCCTGCAAAGAATTCTGCTTTATGGTACTTGAATGGATCCCTAGTTTTTATCCCCAGATGTGACTTGCAAGTCCAGATTTGAATTCACGACTTTAAATTTTACTCTTGTTTGTACTTTATATGGATCACATTAATCTGCTATACATATACACCTATGCATCCTTACTGATTCTTCTGTAACTAAAATAGGGCAGTGACACAATGCATTCTATATTTGGAATCACTCCATGCCATGTAGCAATTTAATTTTTTAGTATTGAGCGCATGTATCAATTATATCAAAAACCTTAGTTTCCTGTAAAAATCTCCATAATAGACCTATTATATTGCATAAGGAAATTTCAATTATTCCATGTTATGCTGGTTTAAGATCTCTATTATGGCATACCTATAATATGTTCCCACACTGGTGCTTGTCTGGATTTTCAGTCTTTATTCCCTAGTTATTTTGAAGCAAGAAATATGCAGGTCAAAGTGAATGGTCGTATATGATGAAATGTGGTGGATTGTTTTACTCATCTATCTACCAGGTAGTTGCCAAGTTGGCTTCATCTCTAGTGACTTTCTGCTTGGTGATTGCTTCCTCTGCTTATCTTGTATGGGATGACTTCTCATTGATTGCTATAGCCATATGAAGTGGCCTTTTCTGGAAATGTACTTTCTAAAGAATTTCAGCTATGGTTCATCTTCAGTTGGATATAAGTCTGCGCTTTGGGATCCTTATGCGGATCTGCTGATATTTTCTTCATCATGATGTCTGAAATCCTCTGTTTCATGAATCATTATCAACATTAATGTTTACTTATTTCTACTTAAATAAAATATTGTTTTAGTTTCTTTTAAATTTCTACTTTTGTGTGCATTTTGAAACTTAATAGATTAAACTGCTACGTTTTTGTATCCATCTGCTTCCATGGGATGCATTTTATTTTGCAGGACATATTGCATAGTTAGCCAATCCAAATGGATAAAAAATGTATATACAAGAATATAAAGTTGGTCTATGGTTTGGAGCTGAAGTTTAATTATTTTTTTAATTCAGTATCCCATCGTCTTCACAAAGGCACCACAGTCAGTTATTGGACCAGGAGCTGCAATAAGATATCCTCATTTAATAACAACCCAAGTGGACTATGAAACTGGTAACTGTTAATCTTATTTTTTATGCTTTTTTGTTTTCAATGGGTTTATCTGTTGTTCTATAAGAGATTAAAGTAAAACAAATTCTCATAGAATAAACAACTAAATTATAGGAGAGCTTACATCCACAAGGTGTATCCAATCATGTGGTACAGCCTTAAATCTTTCATAATACTTGCAAGAGAGAAAGTCTCATTGAAAGTTCATTATAAAATTGTGTGAGAGGATAAGGCACTTGTACCCTTGGGTGGATTTTAATGAATGCCTTGAAAAAAAGAGGACCTTCAACATAACATCTCTTAAAACTATAAATATTAATGATAAAACAATGATTGGTGTATTTTTTTGTGGATGGTAAATATAAACCTCTGGACTTGGGTTGAATCCCATGGATTCGTATCATTACAAGCATAAGTGTATAGCTTGTGAATGTTACCACTCATGATGCATGAAGAGTTGTACCATGTTGAAGACCCTGTTCAGCAGGTTGCATTGTGGAGGATTTTTGGCTTGATGGCCATTGGTTCCAGCTTTTGATGTCTATGTTGTCATTAAGCATCACCTTTTGAGGCATCATCACATATTTGGAGATATGATAGCATATGTGGCACCCTTGGAACCTTCATTCACATAGTTTCATGCATGATTGTTTACTTGAACGGATTTCTCACATATTCCTATGTGCATTCACATATTTGGAGGTGTGCCACATCATCAAGACATGGATTTGAGGAGCGCTTGTTGACCACCTATCCAACTAGGTGTCAACGTTACCATGAAGACATGCACCTTGTACCACGACAAGGTTGAAGACCTATGGTTCAGCAGGGCAATTTTGCCCCCAAAACTTCTATTTCTCTCTTTTCTTCTCCACGAAATGTCCGCTCCCTTGCATGGGATTTTTTGTAATGTAACATGTTACCATGGATCAATTTTTGTAATGATTTGGTTGCCTAGGACTTTATCATTAGGGAATTCCTTTCATCGAGTGCTTTTTTTTCCTTCGGTAATTAATTTTGCTTTTCAATGATTTTAAGTACTTATGTTTTTCACTCAATAATCCTCCAAAGTGGTGAAAGACGTTCTAATGATCGAGCCCAGTAGGTGACTAAGGGCTAGATGTGTTGTAAATGGCCATACTAGACATCTCCTAGAGTCTCGCGGAATTTGTTAAGTTTTGATAGGTGTTTTTAATAATTAAATTTCCTGTTAATTGGAAATTTTTATTTATTTTTGATGTAAAATGTAAAAATTTGGTCCTTGGGGATTTTGTATAGGGGTATGGGTACTCAAATCAAATGGATTATGACCCCTTACACCCTTGGACCAAGTTTCAACTCATTTGGACAAGTTTTGCTTAGTCAATGTCCATGAGGAGTCCAAGTTAGTGAAAAATCAGCAAATAATTGGCTAAAGTAAAAAATGCCTAATTTTGTAAATGAGTCTAAAGTCATGAAAAAGGGGGAGGAAATGTTTCCTAATGTAATTCCTAAGTTAGAAGGTGGTAATCCACTAAGAAAGGGGCGCCCCAAGTCAAGTGTTGGTGACTTCATGTGTTTCCCTAGCAAGAGGGGCGCCCCCCTCTTCATTAGCAATTGGCAAATGTGAAAAACAAAGGTTAGGGAGGGCTCCACACCTTCGGCGCCCCCCTTGGAGCCTATAGAGATGATTAAACACAAGTAAAGGGGGTTCCAACCCCCTCACTCCCTAGCTCCCTCTCTCATGGTGCGCCCCCCTCTCTCTTGGTGCGCCCCCCTTGGAAGTGGGCCTCCCTTGCATGCAAGTGACACTTGGAGAGCATGCAAGGGGGTTCTCCTCTCCCTCTCTCCCTTAAAAGAAGCTCACCTCTCCTGATTTTGACATGAATTCTCATTGTAACTTCATGCTGCCCAAATTTCCCCTCATTCTCTCTTGCTCTCCCACTCTATTTTTCTCTTGTATTCTTGCTGCAAATTTGCAGCCATCTCTTGGATAATAAAAGTTAAGCTTTGGAGGATCTCTTGGTTTTCTCTTGGTGTTCTTTCATGGTGTTTTCATTGAGGTAACATAGCTGCAATTTTCTGTGTATTTTCTTGCTTACATTGTTCTACTTGAAAACTCCAAACAAAGTGTTTTGCTGGGGATAGATTTGTGATAGTTTTGTCATAAGTCTATGTGGATTGTTTCTCTTTGTGTTTGGAAAGTGTTTTGCAAACTATTGTGAAGATATCACCTTCTTGCCTCATTGTGTAGCAAGGATTTCAACATTTGTAGGTTACCAAGGGTTTGGAGGAGTGGATTCTAAGTCTGGATGCCCACTTGTCCAACCACAAATCACCATTCTTTTTTCTGATTTCATTTCCAGCAATATCTAATTCATTTTTCAGATCTATTTATTCTCTAATCTTGTAAATCCAATCATTTCTAAGTTCATATTTTTACTCATAAAATTTCTGTTTATTATACTAACAAATACTAACTTGTTCCAAGTTCATCTTTAGCATTTTTCAGCATAGAAAGCTTGCTGTTTTGCGCAGGTTTTCGCCAAGTTAATGGGAGGTGCTGCCCATGTTTGCCCACAAAGAGCTCAAGGAAGCATCCAAGAGTTATGGTGAAAAACCCCTTCACTCCTCTTCCTTTCTAAGGCATTGTAAGCAGCCCAAGAGAGTCTCTTGGGGCTTGCATTCTTCATCTATTGTTCTATTTCGTAATTTTCAAATTATTTCAAGTAATTAGGTGCCCACACCTTGCATATGAGTGGCTTTGCCACCCTTGCAATATCGTGTTGGCTAGAGTAGATTTAATTTTCTGATATTTGCATAAGTTGATTGCCCCACTTCTCCCATAAAGAGAAGGTCGTGTGGCTAGCTTTTGTTCTTTTTCCCTTCAAGTCTTTTGCCCACCTTGGCCACAAAATCGGTAGGCTTGTCCTCCACATTGTGCCAAAGTTGTGTGGCTAATTTGTTTATTTCATTCATTTTAAGTTATTTGGATTGTTTGCCCACACCTTGAATGTGAGTGGCTTTGCCACCCTTGTAATATCGTGGTGGCTAGCAGTTAGAATTTTCAATTTTCGCAAGTAAACCAACATCGCCCCGCCATTTGCCCCGTATTCCCTTCCCTTGCCACCTTGTGGATCTTGGGTGACAAAAAAGGGCAAAGGATTGTGTGGCTTGCATAATTAGGCACCCAACTCTTTTATTGTTTAACCACTAAAAAGAGGTGACTGTGGAGGCTACTTGGGGTTGAAGCCGGGGACGGTTTCGTGGCACTACGTGTCCTCCTTGTTGAGTGCCCAACATCTTGGATTTGACCTGTGGAGCTAGGGGGGAACCTTGTTGTTCCCTTGTTGAGCACCCAACACTTCCTCTTGGTTAAAGGATAAGGAACTTGGGGTAGTCACATAGTTTAGGATTCTTGCAATTTACATCTAATTACCCTAAGTTAAAGAGAGACCTAAAATTTATTAAAAGCAACCAACTCACTTTTCAAGTCTTGCAATTCCCTTTTCATACAATTTATTTTCGAGCACTTACATTTCATTCATTTTGAGCAAGTTCTTTACATGTGAATATTTACTTGTCAAAGCATTATTTATTTGACATTTCAAGCATTTTTTAATTCTTTGAGAAATAATTGTCTTAAGTACAAAGTCATTTTTATTGTTTAAATCATTGTGTAGATATTCTGTACTCTATTTCAAGTTGTAGAAATATCTTTTATTGTGCATATCTCAATAAGTGAAATTTGATAATCTTTAGGCACTGGTTTATTTGTTATCTGGTAAAAGAAAAGGTTTGCTTGTCATTGAAAGAATTGCATTTGCATTGTTTGCTTGTCATTCGGTTGGGTCTTGTTATCGCTCAGTTTGTAGGATAGGTTTAGTAGCTTGGAGGTAAGACTCAAACTGGCGTAACAGGAGCTTCCCCACCCACTGTCACCTCGATGGGGAGCTCTTTCTATTTAGGGTGGCTAATCC
>ML788980.1:0-12825 GCA_009831015.1 Picea engelmannii
AACATAATGTCATAGACAGTGTCCATGACAAAAGGAATATTACTTAGCTATCAATTCAATGCTAATTCAAAATCAGATAGCCGATTCATATACAAATTTCAAATGGCAATAGTTGCAAAAGTGTGCACCTCATCAACAACAGCAACAGCAAATGCTTCTTGGTAACGACTTAAGCCTGCTGTAAGAGATGCAATAAGGTGTACTTGACTATACTTTCCTTTGTGAACCTTCATAAAACACTTCAAGACATATGGTTCACATTCACTCCAGGGCAGTTTGCGAAGTTGACGGCAGACATGCTCTATAGACTGTTTATCCAAGTCTGAAAAAAGTAGTTTCCGCACATACTGCACGACAAAGCAAAGAAAAAAATCTCACTATTAACACAATACAACATCGACAGCACAAGAAGACAACTCATGAAAGCTTCCATGATAGATAAAAACCTAAAGATGGATCTCTTAATAAATCAAAGCCCGTGCCTAACTGAAATATATGTTCATACCTGATGCAAAGGAGGTCGAACTTTAGAAACCCTGGCAGATTTTTCAGGAGGCTTACAAAGATAATAAGCATTCTCAACCAATGTACTGTGCCGGGCATCAAGATTTTTCACATTTTTCAGTCGCATCATTATTTCTAACATGTTTGCCATGCGTATGGTTGTTTCGGGTGAACGATACAAGAAGCGTCCACAGGTTTCAAGCAAATTGCACGCGACATCAATATTGTGATGAGTGAAGTCATCCAAACAGGCCTGGTAATCAGATAAAATAAAGCTTAATCTATAATTAACAGAATAAGGCATCAATATATTAAACTATACCACAATAATTCTGACTGCTAGAAGTTGTTGCTCAGAAACTACGAAACTTCCAGATAAATATGTGAATAATGATCATCTACTTATCATGCAACTGAAGATCATTTCTGAAATTCCTCATATATGATTAGTCTACAGGGTCAAGATGATAGAATTACAGTCATCGAAAGATAGAACAGAAAAGAAACCAACAAAAGCAACAACTCCATTTCTGGTGAAAACTGAAATTCTGGAAATGTAACCTGAGTCAAATGATTCTATAAAACAAGTGGAGTGTAAAGAAGAGAATCAAAGAGCCTTAACCCATTCAAAAGACAGATAGCAAAAATCTTGCCACATCAGTTTCAGATTTATCATTCAAACTTCAGCAAGTTTTGGTTACTCGCTATTTATTACCAAGTTTTAACATTCTGCTTCACCATTAAAGTGGTAAACGCATGATATCTTCACTTCAGGCCAGGTAAAATGTGTCTATTGTCAGTGGTCACTTGTTTGCAGCACCAGAGATGTTTGTACATTTAAAATTTAAACATTAATACTATGTCTACATTCACCTTTTAGTAAAAACAAAAAAGTTCAGTTTTGGAATAAGCAGATCTGCATGTTCAAAGCAAGAAGAGAGGCAATACCATTAAATTAAGCTTTAACATTGATTAATGCAAAGCAGTTGCCATGACAACAATTTTTAGTCAAAGATTTGCATTTGTTCCACATTCTACTTTGCATAGTTTCCCTTCTTTTATTTCCATTCTTGCCTTTTTATTTTTGAACAATGCTTCTTATATTACATTTAAAAAACAGTTCTTTTACATAAAATGTTCCATTTGCCAAGGACTAGATAAACTAGTTTTGGTCCTTGATCGCTGAAGACTTGATTAAGAAGAATGCTTCTAACAAAAAGGAGGAATGGGGTATGAAATTCACATTGTGCTGCAGGTATGAGAAGCGTTTATCGATAGGGCTTTTTAAGGCGTTTAGCATGTTACCTTCTGGATCTGCACAAAAGATAAGTCCAATTGTCCAAGTACAAATCCTAGAAGAACTTTTGGAAGTTCTACCCACTATCACCTCAGTTGAACCTCCCTTCACTTTAGGCTAGCTCTTCTCCGGCACAAGGGGGGATTCCCTAATAAGACTACAAATCTGTCCTTTGTAAAGCTGTTAATAAAAACAGATTTGTAGAATGTAGGTTATGTTTTGATTTCTTAAATAAAAGAGCGAGAAGACAAGCAAGACCGAGTGCCTTGTCCTTTGGGCAAATGGAGTCACAGCATTTCTTGATGAAGAAGTTTGAACTTTGAAATGCAAGGAAGAAATCAGCAAGTTATGTGTTAATTTCCTTTAAACTCAGCAAACAGAAATAAAATGCCAATGATTTTTCCTTACCCAGAAATTTATTTATGCTAATATAACTTATGAAAATAATGCATTAAATTTACAGCTGAGTTATTTAACTAAAATGAACAGCAGAAGCAAATAGAAACCAAGCACATAAAATAGGAACACACCAGAAATACCCTGGAAACCCTGTGTGGGGAAAACCAACAGAAGGGTTTTATTGGATTCAGAGGAATTAATTTACAGCAACAAAAAAATCAGAAATTTCTTACAGCCCGGCAAACTCAGCCTGTTTGTTCGGACCTCCCTGCTTTTTCGGCCCCACTTTTTCGGTCCTGCTTTTTCTGCTGGAACGGCCTGCACTCAGCTCACTTCCTCTGCTGCTAAGTCACCCTTCCTCACTTTTCAAAATCGACTTCCTCTTCTTCAACCAGCACCTTCACTCATTAGCAATTTAGCTCAACACACAATGTGTTATGTCCTTCACCCTCAGCCTCCTTTTATCACTCTAACGCACCTTTTCTTAAGTCTTTTAGAAGCCTCCAGAAATTCACTTTAGTGAATTATTAATTTCCAAAAAGTCACTTTTCAGAAATCTAAGTGAAAAGTCAATAAAAGTCATTTAAATGACTTTTATACTTTTACTAAGTTAAAACTTTGGATAATATTAATAAAGTTGATCTGGGTATTTAATTGTGTCCATCAGCTAGCCTTGGACACATAGGATTAGCTGAGACACCTTCTAAGCTACCAAATTAACACTCCCTCCTAGCGAGGAAGGTGTTTTGTACCACCCCCAACTTGTCCGTAAAGAAGACAAACTTGCCTTTCATCAAGGACTTCGTGAGAATGTCTACCATCTGCTCTCCTATAGGCACATACTGTAGCTTCATTGTCCCCTTCTGCACATAATCCCTGATGAAGTGAAATTTGATCTCTGTGATTGGATTTGTCATGAAACACTGGATTCTCAGAGAGCTTGATGCAACAATGATTGTCACAATGAATGACAATCACATCCAACTCCGGGGCAAACAAACCGATGAGCAACTTACGAAGCCAAACGGCCTCACATGCTACGAAGCTAGCTGCATGTATTCTGCCTCAGCAAATCTCAATGCCACTGACTTTTGCTTCCTATTGAACCAGGAAACAACTCCTGATCCCAAGCTGAAACAACAACCTGAAGTACTCTTCCTGTCCACCGTGTTGCCTTCCCAATCTGCATCTGTAAAGCCTGTCAGCTTCACCCCATCTCCCTGGATATAACTCAACCCATAGTCGACCATGCCATGCAGATATGTCAAAGCATGCTTCGTTGTCACCCAGTGTAACCTCCTCGGCTCAACCATAAACTGACTGAGTGTGTTAACCGCAAAGCATATATCTGGTCTAGTGTCGACCAAATACATCAGAGAGCCAATCAACTGTCTATAAAGAGTAGGGTCCATTGCCTCTGATCTGGAAGCATCTATCTTCTTCCAGTTGGTCACCATGGGCATAGACATAGGCTTGCAGTCCAACATCCTGAATCTCTTCAGGATCTCCACCACATACTTCCCTTATCCAAGGGAAGTCTGACCATCACGCTGCCACACCTCTAACCCAAAAAAGTAGTGCATCAACCCCAAATCCTTCATCTCATACTCTAAAGCAAGATCCCTCTTGCACTCTGCAATGAGCCTCTCTAAACCTATAAGAAACAAGTCATCCACATACAACACAAGAATGAGTGGCTCACCTCCAACAATGATGTAGTAGAGGTTGGTGTCTGCCTCACTCTTGGTGAAGCCCATCCCCTGCAAGTAGTTGTCAATCAGTGAGTACCATGCTCTGGGAACTTGCTTGAGCCCATACAAGCCTCTCCTCAATATACACACATGAGAATCCCTCCCATGCACCTCAAAACCCTCCGACTACTTGATGTACACTTCCTCCTCAATGATGCAATTAAGGAAGGTCGTCTTCACGTCCATTTGGTGGATCTTCCACCCCATCTTTGATGCAATCGAGATCACGGCCCTAATCGAAGTGTATCTCGACACTGGGGCGAATGTTTCATCATAATCGATTCGCTCCTTCTAAGAGAACACCTTAGCCACAAAGCAGGCTTTGAACTTCTCCACACTGCCATTCGCAGCGTGTTTGATCTTATAGATCCATCTAGAGCCAATCACCGATTTCCCCTCTGGCCGAGGCACCACCTCCCATACATCATTATTCATGATGGAAGCATACTCTTCCACCATGGCATCTCTCCACACATGTTGTTGTGATGCCTCCTCAAAGCTAGAAGGTTGAACCTCCAATAGCTCACTCATCAAAGCCATATAACTAGAAATTATTTGTGGTGCTCTACTCTTTCTGATCGATGTCCTAGGAGCACCCACGTACTCATGTGCCTCTCTCAAGGTCTATTCTTCCCATCTGGTCTTCCTCCTCCTAGTAGAAGGAGTCTCCTCAACAGGAGGAGCCTACTGCTCTTCATCCTAATCTGCAGTCTGATCATCTGTGCCTGCACATGTGCCTTGTACCTCCTCAATCTTCTGAGTCTCTAGCTCTTGATCCCCTGTTGTTATTGCACTAGTATCATGAGCCTTCCTCAAGGCTCTGTCCTCCTCAAATCTCACATCCCTCCTGACCACAGTCTTCCTCAAGGAAGGAATGTAAACTCTGTATGCCTTGGAATTCTCACTGTAACCAACAAAAATCCCCTTCTGAGCAATGGCCTCGAGCTTTGTCCTCGTCTCTGAGGGGACATGACAATAGACAATGCATCCGAAAATCATGAAGTGTCCAATCTCTAGTCTCCTCCCTATGAATACCTCCTCAGGAATCTTCCTCCCCAACGCCTTGTGAGGACTCTTGGAAGAGTATGCTTCCATTCTTCATGATGGAAGCATACTCTTCCACCATGGCATCTCTCCACACCTGTTGTTGTGATGCCTCCTCAAAGCTAGAAGGGTCGACATCCAATAGCTCACTCATCAGAGCCATATAACTAGAAAATATTTGTGGTGCTCTACTTTTTTCGATCGATGTCCTAGGAGCACCCACGTATTCCTGTGCTTCTCTCAAGGTCTGTTCTGCCCATCTGGTCTTCCTCCTCCTAGTAGAAGGAGTCTCCTCAATAGGAGGAGCCCACTGCTCCTCATCCTAATCTGCAGTTTGATCATCTATGTCTGCACCTGTACCTGTACCTGTACCTGTACTTGCACCTGTACCTGTACTTGCACCTGTACCTTGTACCTACTCAATCTTCTGAGTCTTTAGCTCCTAATCCCCTGTTGTTGCTACACTAGTATCATGAGCCTTCCTCAAGGCTTTGTCCTCTTCAAATCTCACATCCCTCCTGACCATAGTCTTCCTCAAGGAAGGAATGTAAACTCTGTATTCCTAGGAATTCTCGTTGTAACCAACAAAAATCCCCTTCTAAGCAGTGGCCTCGAGCTTTGTCCACTTCTCTAAGGGGACATGACAATAGACAAGGCATCCGAAAATCCTGAAGTGTCCAATCTCTAGTCTACTCCCTATGAATACCTCCTCAGGAGTCTTCCTCCCCAACGCCTTGTGAGGACTCTTGTTCTGTATGTCTACTGTTGTGTTACAAGCCTCTTCCCATAAGAATCTAGGCAGATCCTGATCATACAGCAAGGCTTTAGAAACCCCAACAATAGCCATGTTCTTCCTCTCTGCCACTCTGTTCTGTTGTGGGTTGTACAGAATAGTCAACTCCCTATGTATCCCAGCACCTGCACAGAAATCCTTGAAGGCCTTCAAGGTGTACTCGCCTCCATTGTCGAATCTTAATGTCTTGATCTTCCTGCCCATCTGGTTCTCCACAAGAGCTTTGAACTCTTGGAACCAACTGAGAACCTTGTTCTTGGTCCTCATGAAGTAGATCTAGGTCTTCCTGGAATGGTCATCGATGAAGGTGACATAGTACTCATATCCACTAAGGGATGGTGATGACATGGGCCCACATACATCTCTAAGTGTATCAAGTCTAGGATGCCTCTTGTCCTGTTGTCACTACTTGGGAAAGTTGTCTTGGTGTACTTTCCCATAGCACACCCCTTGCATACCTCATGATGCTCTGTGCTAAAATCTGGCAATCCTGTCACAATCTACTTTAGCACCTTGAGTGCTCCATGATGTAGGTGTGTCATCCTCCTATGCCATAACTATGCCAAGTCACATGCGTTGCTCACCAATGCTCGGGTTGGCTCGAACTAAAGCCTATATAGCTTCTCCTGCCTAACTCCAATCACTTTCACAACCTTGGATTCTTTGGGTCTGATGTACACTCGCCCATCCTGAAATGAGAGTACATAGCCCCTATCCTCCAATGCTGAAATTGATATCAGGTTCTTCTTCATGCCCAGAACATACAACACATCCCTCACCATAAGTGGCTTCCCGGACTCCCTCTGAAATGTCAATGTCCCATGGCCTGCTGCCCGACACTTGGCATTATTGCCCATCTCAATCACGAGGTCCATCTCCTCCTCCTGCAAGTTGGAGAAGTACTCTCGCACTCTAGTCATGTGACTAGAGGCGCCACTGTCAACATACCAAACGGCTAAGCTAGTTGAACTAGAGAGGCATGCAATGAGTGAAAATTCATCCTCGAACCTAGCTGCAAACTCATCAACTTCAACTAAACTTGATGCAGCCATGTGTGATTTATTGCTACCCTTCTTCTTGTTTGGGCACTAACTGGCAAAGTGGCCTGGTTTGTGATGGAAAAACACTTTATCTTGTTGAAGTCCTTCTTTTCTACCTTAGAGGTCTAACCCCCACTAGGGCCCTTCTTTCCTCTAAACTTGCCCTTTCCAGCTAAGGCAAGATTCTCCTCATCCTCACTCTTTGGCTGCCTAGCATGTGAGGTACCAACACGCAACTCCTCCTGGATGAAGTTATCCCATAACCTCTCCCAATCAGAGAGTTTCTCTCGTTCTACAACACCTCTGACAAATGCATCCCACTGCTTGGTGAAGCCATTCAAGGTTGTCTTCACCAACTCAGTGTCATCCACGGTCTCCCCAACAGTTTCCAGTTCATCTCTGATCTAAGTGAACTTGGTGAGATATGTAACAACTAACTCTCCCTTGGAAATCTTTGTGCTTCTAAGTTTCTCCTTGAGCAGCATCTTCCTGCTCCGGTTATCTGACTAGTACAATTTAACCAGGGCCTCCCACGTATCCTTAGTTGTCTTTTTGCGAGACAGATAAGGAATGATGTGGTCTTTGACTCCATCAATAATTATTTGCCTAGCCTTTACATCTCTCCTGAGATGAGTTGGTTGTTGTGTTGGGTCTACTGGAAGTATTGTTTTCCCTTCAGCAAACTCCCACAAACCTTGTTCCTCCAGCAACAAATTAATTAGCTCTATCCAAAGACTGAAATTTGAGGCTCCCTCCATCCTATCCTCGAATCTCAAGCCTACATTGGCCATTTAGTCAATTGCTCTGACTCACACGCCCTCTCTGGTAACTCGACCCCCTTGTTGATTTACACCTAGTCTGCACAACAAATGGACTTGGTTCCTTCTGTATTCAAAACCTGGCTCCGATACCATGTTAATTTCCTTTAAACTCAGCAAACAAAAATAAAATGCGAATGATTTTTCTTTACCCAAAAATTTATTTATGCTGATATAACTTCTAAAAATCATGCATTCAATTTACAACTGAGTTATTTAACTAAAATGAAATAGGAAGGAAATACCCTGGAAACCCCAATGTGGGGAAAACCAGCAAAGGAGGTGCTTTATTGGCTTCAAAGGAATTAATTTACAACAACAGAAAATTTGGAAATTTCTTATAGTCCAGCAAACTCGGCCTGCTTTTTCGGTTGGAACGGCCTGCACTCACTCTCTTCCTCTACTGTTAAGTTGCCCTTCCTCACTCTGCAGAATCGACTTTCTCTTCCTCAACCAATGCCCTCACTCATTAACTCAACACACGATGTGTTATGTCCTTCACCCTCAGCCTCCTTTTATCACTCTAACTCACCTTTTCTTGAGTCTTCTAGAAATCTCTAGAAATTCACTTTAGTGAATTATTAATTTCCAAAAAGTCACTTTTCAAAAATCTGAGTGAAAAGTCAATAAAATTCATTTAAATGACTTTTATACTTTTCCTAAGTTAAAACTTAGGATAAAATTAATAACGTTGATCTGGGTATTTAAATGTGTCCATCAGCTAGCCTTGGACACATAGGCTTAGTTGAGACACCTTCTGAGCTACCAAATTAACACTATGTTGTACACCAATCTTGCTAATTAAATCAACCATATTATTGAATAAATCTACATGAAAAGCTTATGAAAACACCATTTCATTCCCAGCTCAATATCTATAAATATAAGGCTCAACCATCAAAAAAAGTATAGAAAACAGAAAAAACCTTCAAAAAAGTAGAAAAAACAGCAGCCTTTCATTTGTACACCAATCTGGTTACATCCAAGAGTTGTAGGGCTAGAAACCATTTACAAAACCCTTCTTTAAACATCCAGCCTTCTAGGAGAATTTCTCCACTTGAGCTTCTGATTTGCAAATGAGAAGAGTTCATCCTTTCATAGCCTTTTTTCCTCAACTAATTTAACACTAAAATATTATTTAGAGAAGTCTAGCAAGTCTTAGATACTTCTTTTCTCCAAGAAATATTAAATAAAAGATTATGAGAAGGGTCTTAAAATGCCACTTATCCATTTTAGCATGAACAAACTTTTGAAAATGCTTTCCTTCTTAGATAAATGGGCTGCTTAAGGGCCTTCTAGGCAATGACAAGTGTGAGTACATACCACAAGTGTAACCTCCTTCCTTTGTACGCCCTTCAAGAAACTCATCTTCAAATGATGTACATCAAAATGACAATAAAGGACCAAATCAATGGAGTGGTCCTCAAGATGTGGTTCCACCTTTCCCTTGGATAACAAAAAGATGCCAAGTTGTTGATGTATTAGCATCGAATAGGTACTTCCACATAGGCTCGGTGTCTAGCATGTGAAAGTTATCCTAGTAACCTCTTAGAAAACCTTAGGAAGTTTACTTTATGAGTCACTTATTAAAGTTAATGATCTTTTAATTAATGTGAGATTAATTAAGTTAAATTCCTAAGTTTGTTGGCATTAGTACCTTAAGTGAGAGTTGATTAAGTCCTAGATGTTAGATTTAAAATGAACGTAAGATTAGATCTCAGTCATTGATCACTTTGGAGGAGATCTAGGGTTTTGGACTTAGGGTTAACTCAATGTAATAAAAGGAAGCCTAGGTGAGAGGATGAGACACGCACACACACAAAAAGTGAGGAGATCTCATTGACTGGGTGAAGAGAGTTCATCCAAGTGTGAGTGGGCAGGGTTGAGGAAAGGTGCTAAGCGGCAGCAAGGGGGATAGCAACCAAGTGGGCTAGGCTATTATGCATTGTATTCCTCTGATTGGCCATTATCCTAGGATGGGAGCACAAGATTTATAATAATAAATCAAACTGAGATCTGGTTTTCCCTTCAAGGTTTTTCCAGGGGTATTTACCCAAATATCTTGTGCAATGTATGTTGGTTTCAATTTTTATGCTTATGTTGATTCCCGATAAGAAACCTAGTTGTGTTGTTATTAAATAAAGTGCTAGGTTCAGATAAATTAATGTGGTATCAGAGATGAGACTCTGAGGAAACCAATAACACAAGATCAAGATTTGGCAACGAGATGACAGGTCTGTGGGAATTTTTTTTAGCTACGGGTAAATTAAAAAAAGGGGGGGGCGGACTGCAACGGAATTTTTTTTTATTTGCAAGAGGCAATATTTTTTATTTTGCAGGAGAATTAATTAAAAAAAGGAAAAAGAAAGAAGTTCATACAGTAGTGTATGAACGCAACCATCTAATCCGTATGACATACGGAATGGTCGTACGACTACAGTGACAGATCCGGTCCGTGAGGTGGAGATTGGAGTTGCAAGAAACAACCGTGCAGGTGTTGGGTGCATGAAGGGTGGAGGAAATTGGTTGTTGCAATGGATCATGGTTTGGTCGTAAAGTGCGTGGGTGTTGCAGCCTGGGCATTAGCGGAAAAAACGATCCGTGGGATTGGGCACTTGAGAGCAGGTGAAGGAATTGAATCCAGCCGCCAAGATCCATGTGGTCGTGAGCTAAGGTAAAACTGCAAATGAAGAGTCGGCAGAGCAGTCGTGGGGTGAGTTTGCAGCTGAGTGCACAGACCATGAATTGGTCGCCACAGAACTTGAAGTGGAACCTGCAGGCTGCAAAACGTAGAGCCACATAAACTGGAGTAGATCGACACCGAGTGCGGTCGCAAAAGAACAGATCCACACAGGTGTGAGGTGGTCGGGTTGTTGCCATAGCAGTCAGTTGCAAAGGTGCGATCAGCAAGGAGGCAGTGGGTGCAAGGGACAGATAGGCAAGTCGCCAGCAAGGGTCAGCTACCCCAGCCGCCAAACTAAGCCACCGGAGGAGAAAGCAGCCACAGACTCAACTGTCATCCAAGGAGGTTGCCAGCACAACCACCGGGTCAAACAATCAACAAAGACAGGGTCGTGATAGCTCGGGCAGCCCAGAAAATAGCCCCGAGCAATGGGGAGCAGTGAGGAAAAACAATGGGGAAGCACCCAGAAAAAGCCTCAGGCAAGGATCTGGGCAGCAGGCAGAAACAGTCGGGCAACACCCAGAAAAGACTTAGGTAGCCTAGGGCAGAGGTTCGGGCAGAGGACAACATGACCAGGCAACGGGCAGTGGACAACGGGACCGGGCAGCGGGTCTGGGCAGCCAAGATTTTGAATTTTTCAGCAAATTGAGGAGATGGTTGCATCTGGTTGGCAGTTTGAAGACAAGTTCGACAGGGTGTCCCACTACAATCCTTGGAAGAAGAGGATTATGGTGGTGTTGATGGAGAATGATATTTGGGATTTTTTCAACTCCATTGTGGCTCCACCAACAGATCCAAAAGATTTGGTCACCCATAAACTAAAGGACGTAAAAGCCAGAAGAATAATCCTAAACAGAGTGAAGGATCATTTGATCCCTCATTTGTCATGAAAGAGAATTGTTAGGGACATATGGGAGGCTCTAAAGAGATTTTTTGAGAGCAAGAAAAAGAATCACAAAATGGTGCTGAGAGAGAAGCTCAGGGATACAAAGATGACAGGATCAGATACGCTGACAACTTATCCCACCTGGATCCGACAGGTTCGAGATGAACTGGCAGCAACCTGGGAAGCAATGGAGCATGCTATATCATTTTGGTGTTGTTGTTGTGTTGATATGTGATGGGACATACTTGAAGATTCGTTGGATTAGCATTTCTATTGTCCTATTCTCTTATGATTTGGATGTGGTTGGATGATGTGTTATGGTAGTGCACTTAGCTTTGGTGGGATCTCCCTAGGTGATATGACTTGACATTGTAACATTTGCTAGACATCACCGAGGTGGAATGTGTTTGATGATGTTAGTACCCTTGTGGATGTGTTTTTTCCTAAGTTTGAGTTAGAGTGGGGGGGTACTACATACAACTTTGGTGATCAAGCCTTCTCCTAAGATTTGATGAGATTTTAATATGTTATAATCCTTTGGTGGTGCAACCTAGGTTTAAACCTAGATGGAGATTCTATTTTGTCATTGTGTTGTTAGCATGGTGGGCTTTGCTAGGGAGAACAACTCATTTCCATGGTAGAACACTTCATGGATTGTGTTGACCACCTATTTCGACTAGGGGGTCAACGTCATGTACCATGAAGATATGTGCCTAGTGGTACAACCAGTTTCAAGACTTTTGGCTCAACAAGGCAAATTTTGCCCCTGACACGTCTTTCTATGTACTCGGAATGTCCGCTCCCCTATGTGGGATAATATTGTAATATGATAGCATGAGTCAATTTTTGTCCATAGTTTTAAAAACTGAAACCGGTACCGGAACTGGTCGAGGGTCCAACCTGAACCGGAACCGAAACCGGTAATGAACCAGTCGAACCGGTTTCAATGAACCGGTTTTTTAAAAAATACACAAAATATTTAAATTTTAACGAAAAAAATATATTTTTAAGATTTTAAATCATGTTTCCAAAGCAATAGAGACAATTAGAGACAACATATCCAAAGTATGCTCATGAATATATCAAAACAACACCAAGTGCAATACATATCTAGAGATCAGAACATAAATACATAATCAAGGAGGCTCTAAATGGCCTCTACAACATCAAATAACATACTAAGTTAGAGTCATTGATACTATAGGTGGAAATGCCAATGAAAAATACAAAATAGCCATAGGGTAGAATCTAGATACTAGAACCGTAGATGGAAGAATCTCATAGCTCATGAGTCATGACTATCAGTAGTCCTCCATGTCATAATCATCAAGATTGGCATCACTACCACTACTCTCTCCTCCATCCTCCTCCTCCTCCTCCCCTATATCCAATGCAATCTGTGCATTTGTTGATGTGGACTCTGGAGGATGACCCCTCAAGAGGATCACCATCGTCAAAAGTGACCAACTCTAGCACTAGTTCATTAAGATCCAAGTTGGCTAATGCCAACTCAACACTGTTGTTCAAACCCTTATCATCATAAAACACATCCCACATCTTTGTCTTTCCCTTCAACCACTCTTCTCTCTGCTTGTATATAAGACGGAGGT